>CAJQZJ010037430.1:182869-230921 GCA_907164525.1 Lophiomys imhausi
AATTTTTTTTTTTTTTTTTTGCTGTCTTCTGGACTTGGGTCCAAAGGGGGCACTGTGGTGTAGGAGTTGCCTTACTCCACCCCTATAAGGAGAGTCATTCAGTCCCGCCTCCCATGTGGGGACCTAATTAATTCAATTGGCGGAGCTGTGTACAAGTAAGCTCTGATTCCCGGCCAGAAGGGCCCTTACTAGTACAAACGTTCGATATAGGACAGTTTCAAATATCTCACAGTTTTCCCGGGGTTGGTTCCTGTAGGGGGTAAATCTGCAGTTCAGCTCCAATAGCCTTGCCGCTCCCGAGGCTTGGAAGCTGGCCTGTGACGTCACAGACTGGGATCTGAAGGCGCTTTGCGGTGGAGCTACTTCACTTCCAAGGGTCGCAACCTTTCCCAGATAATTGGATAGTCTGTGTGAGACCTGGGAGTGCCCAGCAGGGTGGGGATTATCTCTGCCTGGTTTCTGAATCTGCAGGCTGGGTATTAGGTTGGAACTTACCGGGTATTTCTCCTTTTGGGGGGATGGGTTATCCTGATTCCCGGGTCCAGAGGCTTCCTAGCGTGTTGGAAGGGGCAAGTTGGAAGGGGCGAGTTGGAAGGGGCGTTCTGCCCAGGCATCTTCCGTGGTCCCTGTGTAGCTGGATGAGATTTAGAAGGGGTCGTGCCCTTTGTACAGCGTCCTGCAACACTTGCCGCCTTGTGACTGTTGACCCCGAAATCAAAATACGTCCGCGCCGGCCACCGCCATCTTGGATCCCCGAATTTTGATTTTTTTTAAAGCATAGAAATGTGAATATATTTTTTGTTTTAATCCCAGGTGTGGGTTATGGGGCTGCTTCAGATTGTCCACAGCAGCTGACTATGGTTTGCCTCATGTTGTACTAGGGGCATGATTTTTCCAGCTGAAGATAGCTTACCTTTGGAATTACAGGAACTCTTTAGAGGGTATATAATGCCAGAGTCCTGAGAGGAGCTCTGGTGGCTCCTTCTGCTGCTGCCCCTACTGCTCCTGCTACTGTTGTTGCTTGCTGCTTGCTCCTATTACTGTTTGATGCTTGTTCCTGTTGCTGTTATTGGTAGTAATTTGCTGTTTGCTGGATTACTGGTTGCTGGTTGGAGATATCCTGATAACAAAGAACAAAATTTCCCAAGTACCTCAATGCCTTTTCTTTCTCTACTACCCAGTGTTGGGGGGTTGGAAGGGATAGGGTTAGAGTAGGTGGTAGGAAAAAAATCCAATAAAGTATCCAAAAGCCCAAGTACATATTTATATATCTGACAGAGGATTAATATCCAGGATATAAAACATATTAAAGAAAAAAGACTCATGAAAGCATGTCATCCAATTAAAAGTATTGGTTAGGGTTCTAAACAGAAAGTTCACAATAGAAAAAATTGAAAATGCCTAAGACCTACCTTAAAAAGTATTTATGATGTTTAGCAATTAGGGAAACACAAGTTAAAACAACTATTAGGTTTTATTTCTTTCCAGTCAGTGTGGCTAGGAGCAACAACAAAACAAACAAATAATTCTGATAAGTCTGTGGAGAAAGGGAAAGACTTCTTCACAATTGGGAGGAATGCAAATTAGTGGAGCTACTCTGAAAATCAGTATGGAGAATTCTCAAAAGCCTAAAAGTAAACCTACCATAGGTGTAGCTATACTACTTTTTAGAATATGTCCAAAGGATTCAACATTCTATTCCACATATACTTGTTCAGCAATGTTCATAACTGCCCTGTTCACAATAGCCAAGGAATTCAAATAACCTAATGTCCTTCAACAGATGAATAGATAATGAAAGTGTTGCTTATATGAACTTGTGTTTAGGGGTGAACACTCATGACTTTATAATCTATTAGGGGCTTTCTCTAGGAGGAAGTAGACTCTCTCAGTAATCATTCATTGCTTGTAGCTCTCCATGTAGGAATGGGGCCTTGTAAAATTTCTGCTATCCACAATGGCATATCAATTGCTGTTCTCACTATATAGGCCTTGTTTATGCAATCGTATTATTGAGATTTTATCGGTGTAGCCTCTATGTCATGTCCACACAGTATCTAGCAGAAGATGTTCTGATCTTTTGTCTCTTAGAAGCTTTCTGCCTCCTTCACAATGTTCCCTTTGTCTTCAGAGAAACAGTTGAGTTTTAGATGTATCAATTGGGGTTAAGATCCCCATGGCCACTTATTCTCTGCATTTTAATAAGTTGTATATCTCTGTAACACTTTTTATCTGTTATACAAAGAAGCTTCTTTGATGATAGGTCAGAGCTACACTTATCTGTGAGTATAAAGATAATTATTTAGATTGCATTTAGATATTATGCTAGTTTAGGAAAGAGGAAGTAGTAAGTTATCATGAAGGTTCCATGACCTATAGTCCAATTATAGGTCCTAGCCTAAAGTTGGCTAGGTTTACACTACAAGGAATGAATTCCTTCCCCTTATTGAATAGGCCTTAAATCTAATTAGTTGTTGGTTACTCCCACAAAGTAAGTGCCACTATTTCACAATTAGAGATGTCTTACTGTGCTTCTTACTGATGTGGTTTGCAGATTTATAGCTGGGTAGGACTATTAATTGCTTTTCTTTGTTGGCATCTTGCCTAGTACCTTTGATACTGTGAGAATTACTCTCCTGGGAGGAGGCTTCCATGTGAGTTTATTTTATTGCTTCAAATCTCTGTCCAAAGTATGTGGTGTATGCAGCAATAATGTCTTATTTTCAAATTCTGGTAAACAAGCCAGGGCAGTGAAAATAGCCTTTTTTTTTTTAGTAGTAGAATCTCTTGAGTCCCCCTGATCAACAGCTGAAAGGGAGGTTTCCCATGCCTACACTGGAAGTTTCATTAGATATGCTATGGTTCTAGTGAAGTAATATTATCAGTTCCTATGATATAACATTTTGAGTTGATAGTTGTATAGTTTTAGACTCAGTATTGAAAAATTGTTGCATTTTTTGTATGTATACATATTTGTCAAAATTTAGTAAGCATCTTTAATAACATTTTACTATAGCTTTTCCAAATATCCTTAGTGTTATCTCTCCTTTCTCCCTCTCCTTTATTTAATTTCCTGTGTGTTAATGCTATCTCCATCAGCTTTACTGTTAAATTTTCCTCACTTATTATTTTCAACAATCCCTGTAGGATTGTGGCTTTTCTTGTGGAATAACTAAGTAATGAAGATTTTATGAGTGAAGTTTTAAATATATTTACCAGACAGCATTGAACATTTTTTTTCAGATCAAAATATGCTTTGTCTGCTCAAGGAATAAAGAGTTAAACTTCTTCAGCTAAGGACTTCTCTTCCCTGCCTAGATACGTGCACAGAATAATACTTATTATATTATGATCAACATTTTCACATTTAGATTTCACTTTTCTATTTTATTCATTTATTGTAGTCTTCTATCTTCAATATAATCATTTATGTATAAAT
The DNA here is from genome assembly GCA_907164525.1 of Lophiomys imhausi. Classification (NCBI taxonomy): domain Eukaryota; kingdom Metazoa; phylum Chordata; class Mammalia; order Rodentia; family Muridae; genus Lophiomys; species Lophiomys imhausi. The sequence continues at coordinate 186,309 of CAJQZJ010037430.1, forward strand.
TTTATTTTTTGATTGGGAATTTTTAGATCTTCATGATAAACAACAGAATTGTTAGGAAGATTACTAACATATGAACAAAGCATAATGATTTATGGTTATATTATAGGTACCTAATCAATGGATATACTATTCTCATTAATCAGTAAACATAATTAACAAACAAAATAATTTATACATGTGAAACTATGACTTCATACCATGCTCAGACAACATAAAACTTTACAAAATAGTTCATATGACATCTAGGAATTTAATGTCTCTTTGAAATATTAAAACCTACACAGTTAGAGACCCAGCTGCCAACACACTGTGAATGCAAGCTGTAGAAACATGGGGGTCCACCAGCTACCCCACAATGCTGTAAGGGAAGAGGATCTACCCACCACCATGCCATGCAGAGAGGGCAGGGAAAGATACCCAGATACCTGCCTATCGCCATACCACAAGGGCAGGCTGAGAAGGACACTCAGAGGCCCAACAGCTGCATAGCTTGCCTGCAGCAGGAACCACTACAATGTGCAAGTATGTGGTGGACAGATGGGAGAGAAAGAGAAGTGTAACAGTTTAAGAATTATGAAGGAAGATGGAACTAGAGACTTGAGGGTAAGGAATAATAGCCTGTTGTAAGCAGCCAGCCCTGCTACCTGAGGGCATATTGATGTCCCAGACCATGTTGGCATTGAGGGCCAAGTTTGCATCTCTGCCCATGCAACAGCAAGGGTCTGTGTAGATGTGCACAGCTTGTGTTACCACTAGAGACCATGTGGAAGTTCCTGGTCTGGGCAGCCACCTGGGACCATGAAGATGTCCAAGGGCTGTGGTCCATCCAACACTGGCTATGGCACTCTGGAGAGCTGGTCTCACCTCTCAATAGCTGTAGTGCTCTGGATAGCATAGTAGAGCTGGCTCCAGTGAAGGGGACAAGGGTGAGCTGCTGCTGGGGCATGAGTGCAGGGAGATGGCTACACCAATTATCTGCTATGAGGTGGCATGTGTACAGGCATGATGCCCTCCCCATCTTGTTCCTTGTCACCTGCAGTAGTCAGGAGAGCTGGCCCCAAGATCATGAGAGCAGTAGAGTTGTCCCTAACTGTCACCTGGTGCAACATTTAGGGGAACTGCCCCTGAACCTCTCCTAGGGAGCAAAGTAGAGCTGGCCTTGATGGCAAAGGCATAGGTGAGCCACCCCCAAGATGTGAAAGTGGGAGAGCTAGCCCACTTTCTTCTTGACGTCTGCAGCACTTGAGGAGAGTGGTAGCTGCACCTTGCCTGGGCAGCACAGTGTAACTGGTGCTGGTAGCATGAGTGTGAGTCAGCCAGCCCCGAGAGCTGGAGAGTGGGAAAGCTGACCCTGCCTCCTGCTGGCTGTGGCATTGGGTAACCCAGCTGAGGCAGTGCTGGAAAGCTCACACTGGTGGTGCAGCTATGAGAAAGCTGGCAGGCTGAGCAACTCAAGTACCACCCAGTTCCAAATCGAGGGTTTTGAGTTGGCACTCAGTTATCACCCAGGTCCAGATTCAGAGTTTTGAAATGGCCTACCAAAAATCTATCTCATCTATGTGTAACAAGAGGCTTTTACTATTTTTGTTACTAAACTTAATTATACACTCTAATTTATTTTACGATATTTAATTCTGCTACCTCCCTTCCACCCCTTTTTCTTTCCAATCCCCCAACACTAGGAGGGAGAGAAAGAAGGTTAGAGGGAAAAGGAGCAGAGTTCTCTTTGAGCTACTTCTTGCTGATTAGGGTTGTTGGGTTCCTTGGGGGTAATACCAGTATCAGTAGAAGTCCAGCAATTCCAGAGACAGCATCAGGAAGAACAAGCAGCAGTTTGGGGGAACCACCAGCAGCCAGGAGAGCAACAACCTCTTTCTTCTTTTTAGCCCTTTCTCTTCTTTGTAGAGCCCCTTCTTCTCCCACTTCTTTGTAGAGCCCCCTTCTTTGTAAGCCCTGTTCTCCTAGGGCTCTGACTTTTTCTCTTCTCTCTCAAGTCCTCAGAGTTAAACTTACTCAGCTTGTTAAGCCACAACCCTGTTAGCTCACACGTTAATACTTTATACCTGTGTCTCAACCAGCCCACCTGGGATTAAACAAAAATATTCTCACAATTGGTTTTAATGAACTACTTACCACATCTCTGAACTGTTGTGTGGAAAAAAGCCCATCCTGATGTAGAATCTCCATGACACAAGGCAACAACAGAATATCCAAGAGGTGTCACAGTGAGGATCCAGTATTCATAATGTAGCAGAAGCCAGAGGCCTTGAGTCAGACCAAAGACTCATTGTAGGGGTTAGATAAATTAGATTTAGAAAATATATAGGAGTTTCAGATACTGTCTCTTAATTCGGGCCTGAAGAGCATTATCAGCATGAAGTCAGGAAAAACAGGAAAGACTTAATAGACTGAAAACCAAGGTTGAAGTCAGGAAAAACAGGAAAGACTCAATAGACTTGAAGAAACAAAGTATCTGGCTTGACATTGTTTTCAGCTGCTAAGTGGGTGGAGCCCAAATTAAGCTGAAACAGAGTACCTCCTATTTAAGGACAGTGCATGGAGCCCAAAAGGGGAAGAGGCCCCTGATGCTAGAGAGCTCCAAGAGTCCTGCTGAAAAAAGGGCTGGCCATTGATGGCCAGCTCTCTCCCTGAAGCAGAAAGAAGCCGGTGAGCAAAGAAAGCCTGAGCAAGACACCAAAAGGCCAAGGACTGGACCCTGTGGCTCAGCTTTTGCCTGGAGGGGTTTGATCTGTCCGATCAGTGTCCTAGGGGAAACTGTGCCTGGCTTTAAAAACTGAGGCAGAGCAGCTGAGTTCCTGATTCAAAAGAAGTAAGTTGGCCTGCAGACGGCTGGGGTCTCCCACAGAGAAGAAAGCATGAAGCCTTATTTAAGGTGAGACTGCAATAACCAACTTACCCTGACGAACCTGCATCTGAGAGATGCAGAAAAAGGACTGCTAAGTGCGTTAAAGAATCTACAACAAAGACTGTGTTACTGCCAACTGAGGACCTGCCCCAGAGACTGTATCATTCTAAAAGGCTATGAAAGTAGTTATTATAATTATCAATAGGGTTAGTGGATAGGTTAAAGGGGTTGTAAGAATTTATAGGATTAATAGTTAAGAAATTGTTGGTGTTTGTTATAAGTGAATTTAGTAATAAATAAATAAGTGACAAATAATAATTTAAAGGATCGGTTACACTCATTGCAATGAACATTTGCAAGCAAAGATGTGTAGACAAAAAGCTATACAGTGGGACACAGTGGCACATGACAGCTTCTACACCAAGGTGTTCTCTATGCTTTTAAATTTTTTTTTTATTTCTTCAAGTTACATCTCAATCACAATCTCCTCCCTATTCCCCCCTCCAGTCCCACCCTTCCACCCTCTTCCCCCTCAATCCCCCATCCTCTTCCCTTTTTTTAAGTTTAAGGTATATCTTTTTCCTCCCAACAGCTCCCTGCTTTTTAAAAAAAAATTTAAAGTTTTGTTCTTTATTTTCTTTTGCAGAGGAGATTGTAAAGGCAGAGGGCATATACAAATGGATGGGGATATGAGTGGGACTGGGGTGCATGATATGAAATTCACAAAAAGTAAATAAAAAGTTAATAATAAAATACTACAACTACTACAACAAAGAAAACATATACATTTAAAAAACCTAAAATAGGATATATGTAAATAAATAGCCCATATAATAATTAACATTTCAAAGATTCCACGATACTTTGGAGTATGGTGGCCATGGGAAAAATGAGTATATTTTGGATATCTCATATGAAATATAAATCAACTGAAGTTCAAGGGGAGATGTGGTGTATGTGGAGAGTATCAAATCTGTTCTCAGCACTGCACATGAAGTTGGCACTTAATAACATTGTGCTTTATTATTATGGAAGTGTCTTCAATCTACTTATCACTGCTGTGTGTTAGGTCATATTCTAATAATGTAACATGAATTATCTAGTTTAGTATACATGAAGACCTCAAATGAAAGGTAAATGTGAGTTTCATTTTATGGATGGATTAAAATAGAAATTTTAGAACTCTGTTAAATGTAGTGCAGCTATAGCAGAATTTTGAATATAGGTCCTCCAAATCCAGAGTTCACAATTATAATCCTCCTGATTTCACTGTCATTTGATATTGCTTAAGATCTTGATTTAGGAATTTCACAAACATTGATTTCTAAATACACATTTCCAGAAAATCCTCTTACACAGAAATTCAAATTTTCTCTTTTTAAAATTAGCTATTTTCAGCGAGTTTAGGGATACTTATTTTTACTATTATTATCATAGTATTAAGAATGTGCATATTATTTTTCTATATCTATTTTTATTATGTAAAATTGGATTACAATTAGACCTTGAATCCTAAGTTACTGTGAAAATAAAATGAGAGGATACATGAGAAAAAGTTAACAATGCTTTTGATATGTAATAATGCATTTACAATTAAATTATGGTAATTTATAGTTATAAAATAATCACATTTTGAAGTTGTGCATAGAAATATACATATGCACATTTCTATTTTTGGGCTTGTTTGCAAGATCTTACTGGGAAGTTACTAAATTTTCCAGCTTTCTCTTTTAATGCAATTATTTTTTACAAAATATTTAGTCATAAGTTGAATTGAACTGCATGATATTGGAAATTTGAATGATTAAGTGGAGATTAATGATAGCATACAGGTCCATTAATAATAATTCGTTATTTCAACTGAAGACTCGACACCAATATATAACAATGTTCATAGAAATGAATATGTCTATTTGTCTAAAGTCAAATTTATTTTCTGTAAATCTATACCCATCAAGAATAAAAGCCTATATAAATAATATTTATTGACATTGTTGCATGTGCGTGTGTAGAAAGAAGAAACTTTCATTATTCTTTCATAATGTACTTTACCTCATCAATATTTATTCTTCTACAGGTCTTAACAGTACTGCCTAATATATATTCTATAGTTAAGCCATAATCATATATTTTATATTGAAACAGGAGCTGCTAAAATTTGATTTTTAGGGTTCATCACCATTATCATTTTGATTAGTTCTCTATAAGTGGTGCAACAAGGTATATCTTGAGAATAACATAATATCTGAATAGAAAGGACATTTCAATTGTTAAGCTATTACTTGATAATTGACCTTTTACATTGAGGATGGAAAAAAGATATAATTTTATAGATTATGGTCAGTTTAGTGTATTCTATAAGGAAATATACTTTGTGCAATTTATATACGTTTAGAATGATTGTATCTTATAATTTTAAACTTACTGTTCCTTTTTACAGAAAAAAATTGTTTTGTTTACTACAATAATAAAAAATATGAAACAATATTACAATGTAGATTAAGGATTAATATTTTTTACCTCAAAGAATTATTTTTTGACACAATGAAAGAACTATGATTAATAGCTGGAAGGAAACATGCTATTTACATATATATTCTTGCTTGAACTTTAAATGTATTTGAACCTGTAATAAATATATGATTATTACCAAGCATATAAAAAACTAGCATGTTCTAATTGATCATTAAGTTTCAATAAGATGCATTTGATGACAGAATTTATGCATTAAATAATACTACTTTACAATATTTAACTGTCTATAGATTACAGCTAGCACCCAGGAGGCTAATTTGTTTGCATTAGTTAGTCAGGTCAACTGCTTCAAAAATGCAGATTGTAGAACTACTAGTAGATTGCATTACACCATTTAAATAAATAGTGGCAATTTGTCAATGTCATCTCAACTTCAACATTTTCTTTGAAACATCAGGAAACAGTAATTCCCACTAAACGGACCTTTACTTTTTTCAATGTGATGACCTAGATCTTTTCCATAGTAGATCATTCTTATATGTCTGTTGCAATTTATTTTCAACAAGCATGATTTTGGAAAGTAGCACAAAAAAAGAAATGAAAGTTCAAACATATTAATTTCTTAAAATGTTGGATTAAAATGAATCATTTTGCTGATGTAATTCCCAAAGGAATTGTAACCAAGGTTTTGTGTGTGTGTGTGTGTGTGTGTGTGTGTGTGTGTGTGTGTGCGTGTGTGTGTGACAGAGAGAAAGAGAGAGAAACTGAGAGGGAGCCTATATATGTAATACATATTTATCAATATTTATTTTTCTGGACAAAGTTTTTTTTCTGTGTTTCATTTGATTCATTTTTTTTTTCGAGATAGGGTTTCTCTGTGTAATATCTCTGGCTGTCCTGGATTGCTTTGTAGACCTCGCTGGCCTCAAACTGACAGAGATCTGCCTTCCTTTGCCTCCTGAGTGCTGGGATTAAAGGCATGCATTCACCAATATGCCCAAATTTAATTTTATTTTTAAAATTTACTATTTTTTTGAGAATTGTATTGTGAACATTATCTATTCAAAATACCAGTGTAGATATTTACTTATTTATTAAGGCATTCCAAAATAAAACAACACAGAAGTGGGAAGAGTACTCTTTCATCTACTGACACAGAAAGTAAACAACAAAAAAATGGGGCTGCGAAAGAAATCAGGGAAACAACTCCCTTTACAATAGCCACAAACAATATAAAATACCTAGGGGTAATTCTAATGAAACAAGTGAAAGACATGTATGAAAAGAACTTCAAGCCCTTGAAGAAATAAATTGAAGAGGCCATCAGAAGATGGAAAGATCTCCCATGCTCATGGATAGGTAGGATCAACATACTAAAACTGGCCATCCTACTAAAAGCAATATACAGATTCAATGCAATTCCTACCAAAATACCAAAACAATTCTTTGTAGACTTGGAAAAAAGCTATTCTCAATTTCATATGGAACAACAAAAAAACCAGAATAGCTAAATCAATCCTGTACAATAAAAAAAAAATCTGGAGGTATCACCATCCCAGATTTCAAGCTGTACTACAGAGCAATAGTAGTAAAAACAGCATGGTACTGGTATAGAAACAGACCAGTGGATCAATGGAATCAAATTGAAGACCCAGAAGGGAACCCACACACCTATGGTCACCTAATTTTTGAAAAAGAAGCCAAAACTGCACAATGGAAAAAGGAGAGTATCTTCAACAAATGATGCTGGTACAACTGGATGTCCACTTGTAAATGAATGAAATTAGATCCATACTTATCACCTTGTACAAAACTGAAGTCCAAGTGGATCAAAGATGTTAACATAAGGCTGATAACACTAAATCTACTAGAAGAGAAAGTGGAAAAAACCCTCGAAATCATTGGCACAGGTGACAACTTCCTGAAGAGAACACCAAGAGTTCAGGACCTAAGACCAACAATCAATAAATGGGATCTCATGAAACTGAAAAGCTTCTATAAGGCAAAAGACACTGTCATTCGAAAAAAAAGACAACCTACATATTGGGAAAAAATCTTCACCAACTCCACATCTGACAGAGGGCTAATATCCAAAATTTACAAAGAATTCAAGAAATTAAAGGCCAAGAAACCAAATAATCCAATAAAAAATGGGGAAAAGAGCTAAACAGATAATTCACAAAGGAGGAATTCCTAAAAGCTGAGAGACACTTGAAGAAATACTCAGCATCCTTAATCAGCAGAGAAATGCAACTCAAGATGACTCTGAGATTCCATCTCACACCTGTCAGAATGGCTAAGATCAAAAGCCCAAATGACAGCACATGCTGGCAAGGGTGTGGAGAACGGGGAACCCTCCTCCTTTGCTGGTGGGAGTGCAGGCTTGTACAACTACTATGGAGGTAAGTCTGGTGTTATCTTAGAAAACTTGGAATAGCTCTGCCTCAGGACCCAGCCATACCACTTCTGGGTATACATCCAATTGACTCCTCACGGAATCATAAGGAAGTTGCCTCATCTATGTTTATAGCAGCCTTATTTGTAATAGCTAGAAACTGGAAACAACCCATATGTCCTCAACCGATGAATGGATTAAAAAACTGTGGCACATCTACACAATGGAATATTACTCAGCTATCAGAATGAAATTATGCAATTTGTAGCCAAATGGAGGGAACTAGAGAATCTCATCCTGAGTGAGCTAACCCAGACTCAGAAGGATGAACATGGCATCTATTCACTTATAGTCGGATTTTAGCTATATAGTACAGGATATCTGTACTATAACCAATGCACCAAAGGAAACATTGACATAGACTTTTTTTCCTGTCAATGAGACACTTTTCCTTAGTGGTGCTGCCTTGTAGGACCCCAGTGTATGAGGACTGGGTCTTGGCCCTCATATGACTGCTGAACTGGGGTGGAGGACTCTTATGTAGGGACACTCCTACATGAAAGTGTTAGGGGGTAGAGGGTGGGAGGATGGGACTGGGAGGGATGGAAAGAGGATACCATGATGGAGATGTAACCTGAAGCAATAAATAAATAAAATTAAATTAAAAAAAAGGAGACTCAACCAAACCTCTATAAAATGAAAAAAAAAAAACATAGGAAAGTAAACAAAGGTGATTTTAGCAAGAAACATTATCTCAATGAAATCCATTGAAAATAAAATGTATTCCGATTTTATCTAATAGGCAAATTGAGTGATTCATTTCTTAAGATATAATCAAGCTAATAATTTAATTTTTTAAAAAATTATTAGTTAAGTAGTGGTACTCAAGAATCAGGAATCCAATTTGGTTGAAAGATTTATTTTATTTATTACTTTTGTCTTGTGTTTTCCAAATGTCTACTATTTACCAGACACTAATACAGAACATAAAATTAAGTATTTAACTCATCGTTTTCACATATACTCTCTAAGAGAAGGAAAATATGTTTAACAAAGTCACAAAACAATATAAATTGATAATTTTCAAGTTATTGTAAATATTTTGAAGGAAAACACAAGTGTCTAATTATGACAATAAGTTAACTATGAAGAACTGATTAAAAGTTTTGGGGGAGAGCCAAGAAAATATTCTGTGAAAATCTATTTAAGCTACAACTTATAAAAAATCAACAGGGGTAAATTTGAGTAGGGAGAAAAGTATTATAAGAATTAGAAAAAGTATGCATAAAGACCAGAAGTAGAAGGAGCATAGATTTGTGGCCCTAAAGAAGGCCATTGTAGTGTGTAATATGTAAAAGATGGGATGAGTGACATGAGTGAAGTGGGTATAAGTGATCTAGAACTTGAATAGTTTACTGAATTATTTTAAAATGAAAGATTTCTGAATTAGTGAGAACTGGACATGACAAACAAAACTGGTTTCTTGCAGTTGTTGGTGTGATGTAAATAGATTGTATATATAACCACTTATAAGAGTGCCCAACACCTGGTTATTGGAATATATATATTCCAATATATATATATATATATATATATATATCCTCATTATTATGTCTTTTGGTCATTCTTAACTATAACAGAGTTTGATTCTATTATTCACTTACCTTTGGTAAAACGAAAGAGATGCTAGTAGCCAACTGAAGAAGTTTGGAGACGACTTCAATTGTGAGAACATTTTCTGTTGGGGAAAGTCTAATATCATTGTTTCTGATTGGTTGATTTCAATGCTGAAATCTGCTTACCACCCCTTCTGAGGCATTCTCTTGATTGGTTAATAAAAGTCGCTGATGGCCAATTAGCTGGGCTGAAAGAGCATAGGAAGGTGGGACTTCCTGAGATTAGAACAGAAACCCCGTGTTTTACACAGAGGATTAGCTCATTCCAGCCAGGAGCTGGAAGAAGGAGAACACATGCCATAGGTTAGAGAAAAGAATATCTTTCTACGTAGCCTGGAACATTGGCATAGTGTGGAGAAAAAGAGTCCAGGGAACATATGTATATTATATGGGGCTTTATTCAGAAATAGAATTAAGAGCTAGCTTAGATGGGCTAAGATTGCTCAGTTAAGGCCGCAGCTTGTTAAAATCCATCAGGTGTCTATGTATATTCATTTGTAATGGTGGGTTAAGGATTAATAGCTGCCAATCAATTAACAATAATATAAATACTGTTAAACAATTTATTATTTCTACAGTTATCATTATAAAGTTTTCTATTCTTTACCACCATATTCCTTAGAAGTTTTGGTTTGAAAGAAACCATGAGTGAGCCTTTATAGCATCAAGAGTGAGGACACAAACATGTAGTGTATTGGAAACTCCCAGACTGAAGCATTGATAACTTCAAGAGAGGCTGCATCTGCTTATATTCATCCAATCATTGATGTATATTCTCCATTATTTAGTAAATACCCCGTGGCATGGACTGTGATAAACTCTGGAACAACTAAAGCAAATTATACTGTAGTTTATACCTGCAAATATCTCATATTACAGAAATGTTCATGTTGTGTAATGCCATAAATGGGGTAGCTGAAAACTGTAACAGGGAGGCTTTCATTGAATTGGTGTTTTGGTTTTTTTTTTTTTCCTTTTTCCCGCCTCTTTTCTTTTTCTTTTTCTTTTTTGTAAATGAGAGGTTACAAAACCTAATTGTAACCAAACTTTTTAAAATTATCAAAATTTATTTATTGATAACTATTCACTTATAAAAAATATAAACACTTAAATACTCATCCTACAAATTCCTACAACCCCTTTAACCTAACCACTAAACCTACTGATAACTATTACAACAATTTTCATAACCTTTTAGAAGGATACAATCTCTGGGTCAGGTCCTCAGTCATCAGGAACACAGTCTCTGTGGTAGACCCTTTAATGTACTTAGCAGTCTTTTTTCTGGAGTATCTCAGATGTAGATTCGTCAGGGTAAATTGGCTATGGCAGTCTCACCTAATTAAGGCTTGAGGCTTTCTTCTCTCTGGAAGACCTTAGCCATCTGTAGGCCAATTTATTTCCTTCGTATCAGCAACTCTGCCACTCTGCTTCAGTCCTTAAAGCTGGCCACAGTTTCACAGTTTCGTTTAGGCCACTGTTTGGACAGTTCAAAACCCTGTAGGCAAAAAACTGAGCCATAGGGTTTAGTCCTTGGCCTTTTGCTGTCTTGCTGAAGCTTTCTCTGTTCACCAGCTTCTTTCTGCCTTGCCTCAGGGAGATCTGGCTGTCAGTTTGCCAGCACTTTCTCCATCAGGATTTGCTAGCATCGAAGCTCTCTAGCATGAGGCCCCTCCTTGGCTCCATCCACTTGTCCTTAAATAGATGGAACTCTGTTTCAGATTAATTTGGGCTCTGCCCACTTAGCAGATGAAAACAATGTCAGGCCAAATACTTTGTCTCTAGTCCATTAAGTCTTTCCTGTTTTTCCTGGCTTCAACCTTGTTTTTTAGTCCATTAAGTCTTTCCTGTTTTTCACCTGACTTCAACCTTGTTTTTTAATCCATTAAATCTTTCCTATTTCCTGTTTTTAGTCCACAAGCTGATAAGCTAATTGGTCACAGCCAAGTTGATCTTCATGCCCTAAATTAAGAGACTGTATCAGAAACCTCTAGATAGTTACTAACTCCCTACACCTTAATTTTTTTTTAGGTGTGTAATTCCCAATGTGTTATTTGATGATGTTAATTAGCCTCTCCTACTCTCGATTTTTCTTTTTTATACAATGAATTTAACAATGATGATGGTAATATTTCAAAAAGTTGATATAAACATTAAATTCAGTTCTTTCTTACCCAGAAACTAGCATAATGCTGATGACTGTTACTCACCTCAAACATTTTACTTAATTATCTATGTGCAGTAGGTACAGATTATAAATATCCTCTGTGTGATTATAATGGGCATCCAGTATTATGAAATCCCAAGATAATGAAAATAATATATTTAGGATGGAAATTAGCATGTATTACAATAAATTACTGTATTTGTTACCAATATTGCTATTATTGATTGTGTTTTTGCATTATTTTACTTCATAAGTATTACAGTGCCTTATCAATTCTGTCACTACAGAATGAAATTTTTTGCTAGTAAGATTTTGCATAACATCCATTTTTTCTAAGTTTGCTAGTTATTATTTCTTTCAATTTTATTATAGTTCTATTAGCTCTAAATACTTTTCTTCTGTGCTTTCTAATATGTAGAGTTAAGGCTAAATTTTTCCTTCAAAATATTACTTTATATACAATGTGTTCATTTTAATTGCAATTATACTACAACTCAGATCAAAATATTTTGTAACCTCTGCTATGTTTTAATTAAACTATGGGCTATTTAGAAGTGTGTTATTTTATTTAAAGTGATGGAGAGAACTTCCGCTTATTCTTTTGTTACCTATTTCTACCTGAATCCTTTTTTAGTTGAGGAAAACATTTTATGGTTTCTGTGTTTTGAAATAAAGCAATGTCTTTAACACCCAGCATATAGCTAATGTTTATAGATACTGGTTATAAGTTTTATTTGTGGTCAATATAATAATTTATGTTCTTTAAAACTTCTGTATCTATAGATTTTTCAGTTGTCTTCTCAGTTGTGGGGGAAATTTACTCAAATGTATTTATCATTCTTTTTTATAGAAGGAATAAGGCCTGCTATTGAGCAGGAACAAGGCTGGTTACTGAACAGCACATGTGTGGCTGGGCTTCCACATGCAGCTGGCCTAAGACCTGCCTGGGCATGCCCAGACATGCCTGGTCTGAGACCTGCCCTGACCTGCCTGAAGCCTGATGATGCCACACCAGGTAATGAGACACAAGCCAAATAGGAAGAGCCTCAGCAGCATCGTGTATTTCTGGAGCCAATGGGACTCTGGGCAGAGGGTATAAAGGGGGCATCCTCTTCCTGAAACAAACAGGTCTGCTTTTGCCACTTACCAAATATCAGGAGTCTGAGTCATTGACTCTGTTCCAGCTCATCCCATCCCCGAAGGGTCCAGGGCATGGCCCCAGAAATACTTTTTCACTATTTCAAGAGTTTCATTCATGCATGGAGTACATTTTGTGAAATCTACCCTAACCCTCCCCTCCAATTTATCACCTATCCCACCACCACTTTTTCTCCCTTATTTACATTTTAGGGCCATCAAATCAGTCCACTCAGTGTTGGCTATAAGTGCATGGGTGTAGGAAAATCTGTTGGAAGATGGGTAGCCTTGCAGGGGCCACATCTATGAAGAACACTGGTTCTTTATTTCACAATATCCATCAGTTTCCAATAGTATGCCAGGTAGAGGTAGAACTTATGACCCTTCCCCATCCATGATGGGATTTTTGCCTGGCTTGATCTTTAGCAGGTCTTGTAAATATAGTCACAGTCACTCTGAATTCATGTCTGCAATGACACTATCAGTTGGAAAATACTGTTTTGCTACAGATATTTACTTCCTTCATAGCACCTATATCCTATCTATGAAGACATTAGTATCTGAATAATTGTTGCCTCCTATGAGTACTCCAATTTAAATATACATGTCTAAAGATTCAAATCTAGTATCCACATATGAAAGAGAACATGTGTTTATGTTTCTATCCCTGAGTTACTTTATTCAGAATGATAATTTCCAGCTGCGTTTACTTAAATTTCAGTTTTCTTTTGTATCTGAATAACATTCCATCTCTCTCTCTCTCTCTCTCTCTCACACACACACACACACACACACACACACACACACACATCACATTCTCATTTTCTATTCAGGAGTTGATTCACAACTGGGGAACCCACTATGGTAATCAATATGGATGTTCCTCAAAAGCCTGAAAAAAATCTACCCATGAGTTAGTTATATCACTTCTAGACATATTTCCAAAGGACATTATTATTGCTGTAGGATACACATTCATTGCTGCTTTAATCACAATAGTCACCAAATGGGAACAGCTTAGATGTCTTTTTATTCCAGGATTTATTTAATAAGCTTTGAAGTTACATTGCTAATGTTCAAATTTGAATTATTTTTCCTTCCTGGTAAACTGAAGCCTTGATTTTTATAGAATGTTTCATTGTTTTTAGCAATGTTCCTTGAATTTAAAATTAATTTTTCTTTTTCTTGTGTGATTCATTAATTACTGTAGATTTTCTACGCACTAGTGTTAGCATGATCTGTATTTTATTCTTTTATTTTCAAACTTTTTATTCCTCATTGACAAAGATATGATCTTTGATTTAGTGTATTTTTTCTTTCCCTGTGGTTTGATATGTTTTTTATGTATATATATATATATATATAGTACAGTTCTTGGTATAACTTGATTTATGTCTGGTATTTATCATTTGGTTAAATTTTTCAATTCATTCTTTTTTTTTTCTTTTCCTATAGTGATTTGGGTTTGTTGAACCTATTATTATTATTAATAAATATTTCTATTTACCTAGTTCATATATCCTTTATACTATTGTCATCATATGTTTATTTATACATATAGGAAATATATAAAATCTATTTAATTTTATTATATAGTTATACTTAGAAATTTATTAAATATTTTCAATAATCTTAATTAGTCTCTGTTTACATGATTTAATTTCAGACAACGTTTTAGAGTTTGAAGATCTTTCTTTAGTAAGTGTGTAAGTCTATATATGTTTTCAGATTTTATCTTTAAAAATGGTTTTCTTTCTTTCTTTTGTTTCTCTACCACTTTTATTTTATCTTTTACAGTATATAGAATTCTTGGGTCTCTGTTATTTTAAATTTGGTATTGCATAATTGAAGGTATGGCTTATTGAGTAAAATTATTGAGTACCTGACTTCATATCCTCAGTACTTCCCCAAGAAGCTGTATGTACCTCCATGTATACCTATAAAGCCCAGCACTGTCGAGTTTAGAAATAGGAGGATCATTAGAGATGCCAACCTACATCTGGGTTCGCTGAGAGACCCTGTCTCATTGATACAAAACAGAAAGTGATAGAGCAGTTCATCTAACATTCTCCTCCGGCTTCCACATGCTTGCACAATGTGAGCATATATCAATACGTGCACAAAAATCTGTAATTCCATTTCTGATTGACAGTTATTTTTAGCATAAAATTCATCCATTTCTGATGGCTTCTTTATCCTTTAATATTCATTTTTTCTGTACTTCATTGCTTTTCACTTAGTTTTCATCTGTTTTGTAAAAATTTGTCTAAATGTACTTTACTTTATATTTTTCTCAGTGGATATTTCCAGTCATGTTTGATTATTTAGTTTGATATATTTCTTAGTTTTGAAAGTTTCTGTCCTACATATGTATGTTGATTTCATCCTTCATGTACTAGGATTACACAGAAGTTGCATCTTTAGCCATCATCTTATTTATCCCTATCTTTCTTTCTCTATTTTCTGCATTTTTCTCTTAGAATTGTAGTATAAAAACTATGTAGTGACTTCTCCTGTAGAACACTCTTCCTGATTTTTACTTTGTATAATCTACTGACACGTTCATGAAATATATTTTTAATATTGCCACCATTTTATACTTCAGGATCTGGCTGCTTTAGTCACCTTTTTTTTTAAACCTTCTAATATCTGTTAAACTGTCAAAATCTTTGAACTACAATTGTATCCTCAGCATGTAGTCAATCAGAAGCCTCCCTATAGGGTAAAAATGGCAAAGAATGTCAGGCTTATTTCAATATTTTCCTTTGTGTTTGAGATAGTGGTCTTTCAAGTTTGGGCTGCATTGTTTGCTCTCTGATTATTTTAGACACTTTATTTATTTAAATTGTTTATAAATCCTCTATAGTTATTTTTGCTAAATTTATTTTAATATAAGCTTTTCAGTCATATTGATAAATGGAAATCCTGGGCTTGTGTCCTTGTATGTATTATAGACATACATTTCATGATTAGATATAATAAAACAATTTTTAACACTTATACATAGAAATCAAAATCAGTTCCAATGATTCTATAAAACATGCACATATGTTCAATAGAAATGTAGATTTCATTTTCATAATTTTCCCTATTTTTGTATATATAAACACAAAAGCGTCAAATATATACTCAAACCAGAATGATTCTAACTTCAAATCCTAGGAAAACTGCATTAGGCTGCCTATAAAACCTAAGAAAATAGAATTTTAATTATTTTGGGTATGTTAATCTTATTTTATGTATACAGTGTTTTGTCTTCATTTATTTCTATGTACCAACTGTGTGCCTGATGCCCATAAAGACAGAATAAGATCTTGGATCCCCTGGAACTATAATGTTGACAATCAAATCCCATATCCGTCGAGGAAGAAACCAATGCCCTTAACCACTTTGGAGTCTCCCTAGCTGTAAACTACTTTGTTTTTAATAAGTATATGTGATCTTTTTTTTAATGCCAGAAATATTTTCTATATAGTTTCTTAAAATGTTAAATTCATCCAGATCCCATAGAATATTTATATCTGTTTCACTTACTCACAAAATAGCTTATAATATATTTCTTGCAAAAAGCAAATACTAACCACCTATTTGGGTTGAATTTTAGAACTAAAAAAGTTATTGTCACTTGCAATTCCCACTTGAGTTTTGTCAGGTAATTTTTCTCAACCTGTCTGAAAATGCTTAGTAAACTTTATGCATGTAGTCAAGAAGCTAATTAAGTGATTTAAATGTAGTACATTTATTCACTCTTTATTTTGAAAACATCTATATGAACTTCATTCATGGTCAAACTGACCAAATGATTATTTATATTAGTTTGAGCATTCAGATGTAACCTTGACAAAAAAGTTGGTGCCAATGTATCTTTGTGGTGCACACGTTTAATCTCAGCACTCCAGCAGGGAGAGGCAGGTATATCTCTGTGACTTTGAGGTTAACCTTGTGTACATAGAGAGTTCTATGCAGGAAGGGCTATGTAGAGACACTGTCTCAAAACAACAACAACAAAACTTGGTAGATGCAAGTATACACAGTATATATCTAAGAATAAACTTAATTATTCATGAAGAAATTTGTTTCATATCTTTTTTAGTTTTACATTTAGTTGACTATCTTAAGATACACAAGGCCTATATTTCTGCAAATTCTTCCTTTCTATTTGCCATTTCACCTTTATCTTGCAGAATATTTGATCACATTATGAACCTTGAGTTTGTGACTTGAAAAATATGTTTCTAATTATGGGATGGCTCAGCCTTTAATCCTAAAGCTTCCTATTTACTGTAAACAAATGGTTATGGTTTGGCTCACCTCTAAGCACACACCTTTAATCCAAGAACTTTCTGTTTAATGTAAACAAGTACTAACGTTGAGGCTCAGATATAAGCACACACCTTTAATACAAGAACTTTCTGTATACAGTATTGCATAAAGTTAATCTAGTCCAAGTAACCAGCTGACATGGATTGAACTGAAAAGTATTTAAGACAGCATCGAGAAGGAGTTGGGGCTAGTTCTTCTTCCTTTGAGGTCTTTTTCCTTCAGAGGTTTTCTCCTTTGGAGTTCTTCCTTTGAATTCTTCTTCCTTCAGAGTTCTTCTTTCTTTGGGTTCTTCCTTTGGGATTTTCACTTTTAGGCTTCTTCTGCTAGATTCTTCTGGGATTTTTAGCTTAGGACTTTTGTCTGGGACATTGATGGAATAGGAACGTAAGCTGGGTCCTTTCTTCTCTGAGCTAGCAAGTTTTCAACCTAGCATCTGGCTCCTGAGTCTTCAATGATAAAATTGAACAACTGGGATTTTTTTTTAAACAACACCTTCACTTTCACTTTAAGCTGTAGATGGAACAAGTGATTGAATACAGAGTAAATAGCAGTCATGGATAAGTTTATTTCAAGATCTTGTACAGAGATTGGAACAGAGAAATGAACCCATAATTATATATTTCTATTCCTCTACCTCTGCTCCGAAAATGACCCACCTCTTGCAGGGATGGTAATGCTAAACAGTAAATCATTTAAGAAATTTTTACTTGGAACAAAAAATAGGGAGAAGGCAACTTGTTCATCAGCAACATCATCTAAATAACATCTGTTATTCAATAAGGTGACAAATGTCCCATCTAGATCAAACACACTTCTAAGCATAGTGAAATAATAAAACTGTCTTCTGTAATATGTGGCTATACTGTACATGGTGGCTAATTACATTGCTATGACTTAGACTTAAAAGCAACATGTAAGTGCTATCACAGAAGGAAAATAAAGACTGACTATCAACCACATTTTCAGGATTTTTATGATAAAAAGGAAAGATATCTGACTTGAAGGTGATAACGGCTTGAAACAGTTGGATGTTATATACCATACTGAAAGTTTTAGCATTTTTATCTCCTATATTTTTTCTTCATCTGATGTGGAAAATTATGCAGAAAGGAAAATGTAAGAAATTGTATTCTTGAGCAATACACAGGTCAAAGAATTGAGTATAATATGAAATAAACCTTCAGAACTTCTTACAGAGTCTCATACCTCCACTATGTCCTTCTACTGAATTATGTAGGTCCAAATTTCAAAATATAGCTTAGATATGACAACTTCTTACTATTTCTTTTGCCACAATCTTTACCAAAGTGCAATTGTCTCTTACCTAATTTAATCTAGTAATCTATTAAATGTTTTCCCTGGAAACTATTTAGGCTTTCTGCTTAAAGCACTTCATGATCTTCCATAATGTTTAGAAAAATAAACATAATACCATAGTAAGCTCTATGTCAACTCAATGAGCAGTCATGAATAGGTAAAAAATGTAATTAAAATGGGGTTATGCTTTGTTAGGCCATTGTGAAGGCAGAATGAATTTCAGAAAGTTATCCCTTTGAATAACTAAGCTAAGTCATAGAATCTGAGGAAGTTACTGGAGAAATAGGAAACTGAGGAGTCTATAAAGGTGATATTCACAAGGTGATGAGATAAGAATTCATTAGTTTCACAAAGACACTGATTCAATAACTGCATATGGACCATGTCCACTTAGGAACATCCACAAGTAAGTTAAAAGTTCTTATACTTTAGGCAACTACAAGAGGATCTGCATCAAAGCCAGTCAGAAAGTTTGTGGAGCACCTTCACCATATTTCTTCTCCTTGGTTCATTACTGCAAAATAAAGTTAAATTTCTCAACATCTAGTTTCTCCTTGACAAATGAAATAAAAGTAAACAGAATTTTCAGTAATTTTGGTGGAAGATATATCCTCAATGGCAAGTTTATTTTTTCCTTGTATATACACACTGTGCATCTTTTTAAAAAATGGCAGTTTGTAGTAGTGTGAATATCACCAGCATAATCCCTTCCTCTTGCTCCATGGGAGCAAACAGGAGGAAAAACTCTAACCCTTGACCTCTTATAAGATGGATAATTTGGCACGTACATTCAAAATCTGGTTTGGTGGATGAATTAGAGAGATTTCTGTTTGGCCTACCTCAGAGATTTCATAAGCCTTAGCATATTTTAACTACATGTGGTCTGCTGAAAATAAAGAAAAGCAAGGAAACTTGCTGCTGATCCAAAGACCTAAAACACAGCAGAGAGTGACTGTGATAGCTTAATGGCCACTCTTTGGGGGAAAGGATAATTGGGCATCTGTTCAATGTTCTGCATTTTAAAGAGATTGCCCAAAGGATCAATTTCTGCCTCCCCAAACATGAGGTCTTCATGGATCTCAAAATAATTTAGAATCTTATGACTTCTGTCAGATGCCAGGATATTAGTAGGGGCTGTTAGGGTTGCTTTCCAGGTATAAAGAAGGAACACAGAAGTATCAAGACTTAAAGGGGAATAATAGAGTAGGATGGTTAAAATGGAGTGGGAAGTGGGAGGGCAAAATAGAGGAGAGAATATTCATGAGTTAAGCAAAGAAGTTATCCTATCACTATAGCAACAATAACAATACTAAACATAACATGCAAAAAAAAATGAAGTTCCTAGTGTCAGAAATGGGTTATGTTGTATGGACTTGTCAACTAGTAAGTTGTATAGGCTCCCAAACACCATATATGATTCCCAGCCTATGAGTTACCCTCTATAAGTTGATTGTAAGAGCCTATTGCTTGAAGACTTATTATAGTTGAGTCACAGAACATAAAGATATCAAACTCACACTGACCTGGTGGCTTCATCCCCATTGGATAGCCTTTAGAGTTCTGAAAGGTTCTATGCCCACCTTAGAAGAAAAAGGTTATAATAAGTCTCACCAAGCCATTAACCATAATAACGGGACTTGTAAGATGTGCCTTCTAGTGCAATAGTGACAAGAACACCATGAGAATAGCCAACAAATTTCTTGCTGGATTTCAGTCCCACTCCACAATATAAAACCTATACGTGGCACTATTGCAGGACCAAGAGTCTGTGACTAGAAAGGTCATAGGCCTTAAGAGAGCAAGTAGTATTATTTTGTTAAATAGATAGTATAAAAATGATTCCTAATGATTTTATTATACACACAGATTAAATACATTTCTTAATCATCATTGGAGATGCTTCTATCGGTCCTAAATTACGATTAACACAGAAACACATAACTGGTCAAGGTGCAGAGAATATGATATTATCTTTCTCCCAAGACTTAGGAACCAATGCAGGTAAGAAGCAGACTGTAAGAGCCAAAGACAGTGAATGAATGCAAGGATATAGTGCTTCTTGGATATGAATGAACATCTGCACATATGAACTCATAATAATTGTGACAACATGTATGATCCCTATGTAAGCTCAAACCAGTCAAAATCTCAGTATGGACAGGGGAGGGGTGGGGATGAAACCCTATCCCTAGCCAAAGAGCTATGGGTACTTGATAACTGCTGGAAGAGGGACAGTTATGTACCCTCTGGTAAATGGGCTGGCCATGGTTTAGTGGAAGGCATACATGTAAAGACTGTATAAAGCAATGAGAAAATATTGGCTTTGCAGATTGGAACACATAGTATTGTTAAAAATGTCCCTACCTCCTATAAAAATAAGAATTGGAATTCCACATAAATTTTTTTAGGGTAATAATTATTTGCTTCAATAAACCCCACCCCTGGGTACTTATAGCCAATAAATGAAATAATCTCAAATATATATGAGCATGAAGTATCATACATAATACCAAAAACTTATAATCACATTAATTATCTTTCCACATATGGATAAATAAGTAATATATGATATGTATAGTTATGGGGATATTTTCATTCTTAAAATGATGAGATCCTGTAAACTAGTACAATATGGATGAACCTGGAAGACATTATGCTAAGTGAACTAAGTTGGACATTGAAAGACAAAATAATCCCACACATAATTCATTACCAAAGTAAGTCACGTACAGAAACAGATAGCAGTGGCTATGGGCTATAAAGGGAGATAAAGTATTTTCTGCTAAGTTCACACTAAGTTCTGTTTATGAAAGATAAAGTAAATTCTAGAAATCTGTCATTCAGCAACACCCATGCAGTTAACAATACTGAATTGTATGCTTTAAAACTTCATAATCTGGCAGATATCATACCCCCTGTTCTAATTTTATGTTTTATAATTTTAATAAAAGAGGACAGGTAATGCATTTAAGTACATGTGAGGAAAATTAAATTTTAATGTTCTTGTGAGATTCAAAAAGTGTACAAGTGCATAAAGTGTACTAGTGGGTAAACACAAGAATACTTGACATTGAAAAAAACATATGCAGCATACACACATCACAACTAGAATAATGGATGCTTGTATATGACAAAATTAATCTCTGAAGGGAGACAATCTTGATGCTTCAAAAAAGCTAGCATGATGTCATATGGATAAAGTGGTAGGCATTTTTTGTCAAAATATAGATCAAATTTTAATTTACAATTAAAGTTATATAATATATAATTTGTTGTATAGTTAACTGATATGTATATATGACAACTGTGTGACACTGTGATGCATGTAGTCATTGTGCATAGTTTAAATTAATGTAATCATGTCATTTGGTTCTTAATTTATTTTCCAGTGAAAAATTTCAAAAACTTTTCTTCCGTCTTTTTATGGTGCACTGATAATATATTTACATATATAACATATAAAATTTGTATATATGTATGTATATATATATACACACACACAAATATGCCCATGTATATCATTGTCATGATCTAAAATAACCTAGTGAAAAAGAACACGTG
This sequence comes from Lophiomys imhausi, assembly GCA_907164525.1. Taxonomy (NCBI): domain Eukaryota; kingdom Metazoa; phylum Chordata; class Mammalia; order Rodentia; family Muridae; genus Lophiomys; species Lophiomys imhausi. The sequence continues at coordinate 208,226 of CAJQZJ010037430.1, forward strand.
ACAATAAATCTAATGTTGAGTCAGAGAATTCTCTTCTCACTTCTGTGTTATTTAACATACATTCTTGTCAAATACTTAAAGACAAATAAATCTAATGATTAGATGAAACTAAAGTATTCAGTGTTCTTTTTTATATTTCCTGTTAATAAACTCGATATGAGGAAAATATATCACTTTCAATTTCATTATGTGAGTACTTATGTGGATAAGGTATTTAAGATGTGAAAATTACATTAAAAATGTGTTTGTCTATATGACAAGATGGGCTGACTGTGTGAAAGAAGAGTTTTGAAGACCCTGTATAGAACCTTTGAAGGGATAAATAAAATTCAAATACCTTCCTTTCACAATCTTGGAAAATGATCAGGTAATTATGTCAGTATTCATTTCTACACTTTGCCTCTAGTCTTTTGCCCTCCCCAGTCACACAGAAAATAGCTTTACCAATTCAGTCAGCAGGAAATACTGTTACCATTTCATCTAGTCTCTGCATCAGGATGATAATATGGCTCTTGCAGTATAATGCATAACTGTAACATATTTGGAATTACCTAAATATATGGCTAGAGATTATTTTTCAAAATACTAAATTGTAGGCACTGGGGCTCTTTCCTCATTCATGAAAATCATGATAAGAGTTAAATAAATGGTTCTAAAAGCAAATCCAAATTATTTTCTTTTTTTTAATTTATGATGTTTTATTTAGTTTTTTTTCCTTTATTTTTTATTTCTTCAAGTTACATCTCAATCGAAGTCCCCTCCCTATTCCCCCTCCAGTCCCACCCTCCCACCCTCAGCCCCCCATCCTCTTCCCTTTTTTTTTCTTTTAAGTTTAAGGTATATCTTATTTCCCCCTACAGTTTCCCCTTTCAGTCCAACAAATGGCTCTTTCTCTTATAATAACAAATACAATACAGTACAACAGAGGTAATTAGGCCACAGTTATGAGGTTTATATGGCTTAACGTACATTCCCAATGACCAATCCATATGTATTTGGTACCTGACTTTAACATTCTACTATCTAAACATCTCCATGAGTTTAAAGGTCTATATCTGACTCAACATTCATACTAACTTGCACCACAATTTTAAAGGTATCTTCTTAGATCTATAAAACTCTCTTGACTCCTAAACTCAAAATTAAATTATGAGACTCTAGCTATCTGTTCTTCAACCACCTCAGAGACCTGAGAGGGATAAATATATCTAAAAATCCAAATTATTTACTTATTTATTGTCCTTTTTGTCAACTAGATACAATCTACAATGATTTGGGAAAATTAACATCAAGTGAAAAAAATGCCTCCATCAGATTTCCTGCAGGCAAGTCTGTGGGACATTTTCTTGATGAATGATTGATGTGAGAGGGTCCACCTTACTGTGGGTGGTACCATCTCTAGGCAGGTTTTTCTGAGGTGTTCAATAAAGTGGTCTGTCTGCCACTAGTGTTGAGGGCAAAAGGGAGGAGAGGGGATCTCTGCCAACACCACCTCAAAGCAGACAAAAGATAGGGCTGGCTTTCCAACACTCACACCCTCGGAGTAGCCAGCTCCAGGATCCACAATCCCCATATCCAGGTTCAGCTGTACTGTGTTGCCTAGGTGAGGTACATGGCCTGCTCTCCCAAGTGCAGCAACTGGTGAAAGACAGGGCCAGCTCTCCTGCTCTCATGATACCTGGTCCAGGTCTCCCACCTGCTATGAGTATTGAGGGGTGAGGGAGAGAAGGGTATCTCTCCCTTGTCCATGCCACTGCAGGGAGATAAGTGGTAGGGCCAACTCTCTCAAGCTCACATTCTTGTGGTCAGCTCACTATTAACTCCTGAAATATACAGGACCTGCTCTCCCAAGTACTGTAGCTGGCTAGGAGTATGGTCAGCTCTCCTGCTCTTACACCAGTAGGGAAAGTTCCCTTGGGGTCACAAAAGCAGGACAGCTGTCCCTGCCCCTCTCAAATGCTGCAGCACTCAGGAGAGCAGGTCCACCTTACCTGGGTAACACAGTAGAGCTGGCCCTGAATGTGAGGTTTGCAGGCCTGGGACCAGGGCTTTGAATTGACCCACCCCAATGTCTACCCCATGGGTGAACTGCTGGAATGCAAGAAGAGGCCAGTTCTACAGACCCACAACTACAGGATCTCTATGACACAGGTCAACAAAGGATGTCTGAGAGGAGTCCCAGTGAGGTTCCAGTATTGACAAAGTAGCAGAAGCCAGAGTCCTTGTACCAGACAAAAGAGTAATTGCAATGAGTATTTGCAAGCAAAATTGTGGACAAAAGGGAATATTGTGGGACACACTGTGATACACTACAGCTTCCACAATGAGATTTTTTTTTCCTGTTGGGAGAGGTTACAAGGAAGGCATGTCTGAGCGGTGGTGGGAGATGAGTGTGATCAGGGTGCATGTTTTAAAATTCACACACACACACACACACACACACACACACACACACAAAGATAAGAACAAAAGAAAGCAATCTGAGTATTCCACAATGAGCTAGCCTGTAAGTAGTGTTTTTCCATGGTTCCTGTGCCAGGTTTTGCTTGACTTCTGTGCCGTGACTTTCCTTCATGATGGACTGTGCACTTTAATGTGAAGTAAACTCTTTTCTCCCTAAGTTATGTTTGGTCACGCTGTTTATCACAGTAATAGAAACCTAAAACAAGTATAAAAAATGAACACTTACGGGTTAAAAGTACATTCTTTTCAAAAATATCTAATATTTCATGTAGTCTAAATTTTATAAGCTTTACTAGATGTGGATTATCTCTGCATTAACATAAATTAGTTTCAGTTGGCACAATTAAAATTGGCAGCAGAAAGGGGTTAAGATGGCTCAGTGGGTAAAGGCAATTGCTTCCAACTTTGATGACTCAAGTTCAATCCATGGGATCCACATGGTGGAAGGAGAGAATTTCCTCATGCAAATTGTTTTCTGACTTCCATATACACATCATTGCATAATACTACACATACATGCATGCACTGATGTGCACACACACTCAAATAAATGTAGTAATTTTTAAATGACACTAAAACTGCAAAAGTATGTAAATTCAAAATTCAATCTATGCAATATGAGTTGATTGGGCTCTATTATGAAGGATTTCAATTTTAAAAAGAAATATCACATTTTTATTTATTCAATTTGTGCTCATGTTAATGGATGTTTACCGGTGGAGCTAAGAAGACAACTTTCTAGAACTGGTTCTCTCCTCCCAGCATGTGGATCCTGGGGAATCTAACTGAGATTGCCTTTCTTGCTTAGTGGCAGGCATCTTTACTTGCTGAGCCATTTCACTAGCCATGTATTTTATTTGTTCACTGTGTTACATGGTTCCTGAGTCTTGTTAACTTAGAGTGTTATAGATCTACGAAGATGCTTTAAAATTGTGACGCAAGTTAGTATGAAAGCCGAGTTAGATATAGAACTTTAAACTCATGGAGATGGTTAGATAGTAGAATGTTAAAGGCAGGTGCCAAATACATATGGACTGGACAGTGGGAATGTACGCTAAGCCATATAACCCTCATAACTGTGGCCTAATTACCTCTGTTGTTTTGTATTGTATTTATTATTATAAAAGAAAGAGTCATTTGTTGGACTGAAAGGGGAAAATGTAGGGGGAAATAAGATATACATTAAACTTAAAAGAAATAAAAAGGAAGAGGATGGGGGGTTGAGGGTGGGACTGGAGGGGGGAATAGGGAGGGGAGTGCAATTGAGATGTAACTTGAAGAAATATAAAATAAAGGAAAAAAAACTTACTCTTGCCTGCTTACTTATATGGAAATCTCAGCAGTCTGTGGAAGAAACTATTTATATAACCAGTTATTAAAATGAGAATTCACTACAGAGATTTCAGTTGTTCACAAACTGCCTCCAGTGTTCTATAACCTCTTCATTTGTGTAGATTTCTGTTTCCACATGGAAAGAAATTTCTATATATTGCAAAAGAATCTTAGATATATATTTCCTTATACTCTACACACATATGCATGCAGAGTGTGAAGGAACAATGTTCTTAAACATATTACAGTGAGTGGCCTATGGTTACTTAGTAAGCAGTCTCCAAGTCCCCAATCCGATCATATAATAGTACAGATTTGTAAATCAGGAAAACCACATGACTTGACAAAAGTACCCATAGGATTTTTATGAAAGGTTCACAGGTTTGTTTTCAAAGTTGTATATGTGCTTCTTTTTAATTAAGGTTTTTATGTTATCCTTTGTAAATTGTATTTCACTTCTAACTAGTATCACCTCAAAAAGTAGAAAGTATTATACTTCCATAAATGTAAAATATAATGAGCTCTAAGTTACTTTAGGATCACAGTTTGTTCTAAATATGCTAATAATAAATCTGAATTTATTCCACTTATCAACCTGTCCTATTCTTAGCATACATGAGAGCAATTTGTTACCTGTATTTATGCATTTTGAAAACACTATGGATAAAAAAAGAGAGAGTTTTAATCATTGCTATAGGTATCATAAAGGACCCTGCAATCTCTTTCACACTGTGGGGAAGAGGCAATAGAAAAAGTGGATGGAGCTCCTCTTGATGTTTTATTTTATTTTACAAAGAAGTAATATTAAGTTACCAAGAAACAATGCTGATAAAACCAGAACCAGGGGACATGTTAAAAACTAAATTGGTTCTATTATTTCTCGAAATCATCAGGGTTGACAGATGTTACAGATATATCACTCACATATCCCTAAAGTAACTGGGCTTCCTTCCCAAAGACAGTTTAAAATTCCAGCAATCTGACTATACTAGAGGTGTTTCATAAGACCCAGAAGGAGAGACCTTAGCAGTTCTGTGACCAGTTCCAGCAATAATTCACATGTTTCTAGACTTTTAACAGACTACCATTAGAGCTTTCTGTGTTGCCTGTAACAATGCACTCTCTAGTGTTTTGGTGTAATTTGGGGTGATTTAGAGAAAAGTTTTGGGAAAACCATTACTTCTCCTTTAAAGCTTTCTAGCTTATCATGTTGTTTGTGTTTTATATAGTAGCTCTCAATGAGTTCATTCCCAGTCACTTTTTTTCTCAAAAGATAATAGTCATATCCATTTAAATTTCAATTGAACTTTGAGTTTAATAGAATTAAGTTCACACTAATCAAACACAAGATCTGAAATTCAAATCGATTAATTTAATAAATGAGACATAATATAAAGAAGCAGGAACAAAATAGAATAATATGTAGATTGCAGTAATACCTTCTGAAAGGTTTATGAGGTATTAATTTCATTTAGAAACTAATTGTGGGTAGAAAAGTATAAATGACTTAAACTTCATTTCCTTGGCACCTAATTATAACATCTATAGGTTTATGAAGCTAAGCACATCCTTTCACTGATTGTTCATGAAAGCACTTAGATTTCCTCAAGGTCAGTTATAGTAAAAACGTCTGCTACCTAATATGTATATTAATAAATGTTTGATAATCTAACACCTAGAAAACATGAGCAGTACTACTGTAATTGATAGTCTCTGGATCTTTGCATAAGCATATTTAGTAAGTTATTTTTTAAAATTATTTTTTGGAAGATTTAGTTTTTATATTATGTGTGGGAATATTTTGCCTGTGTGTATGTGTATGCAAGTAAACCAGGTTCGTGCAAATCTCTGGGGCCATAGCCTCCATGTGTGGACTGTGGACTGTCAACTGAACCAGTGTTCTGTACAAGACGAACCAGCGATCTTAACTGCTGATCCCTCTCTATAGGTCCTCTTTTTAATTAATTTCTAACTTCTAACTTCTTCTATATGTTCACCTTATTTTTTCACTAGATTGCCAAAAAATCTATGTGAACTATATATCCTCAGTGTCTATCCTACAGGTTCTGCTACAATGCTTTGAATAACTTTCGAATAAGCCAATAAAGCTTTTTAAAACACCATTGAAGACATGTCATGAATATAAAATACATTGGTGTGGTGTTAAATACGTGTAAGTCATTAAAGTATATGAAAATGGAGCAAGAATACTTATGAACGGGAATTATTGGATGTTTGATCTTCGAAAGGTAAATTGTCTCCTCCTCAGAAAAGGTAAGCTTCCAAGCTTTTTTACCCTCAAACTGGCATAGAGTAACAAAAACATTACATTTTAATACCAGATGCAAGGCTTTCTAGGTTATAATTGCCTTCAATTTAATGATTGGATTCAGAATAATTCATCATTCATTTTCTTTATTATTTTTGTCAACTACCTTCTAAGTTGAAATTTTGCATGTTAAGAGGCACACTACTTTGATTATGAATAGTGATTCAGGGAAGGTGTGTAAAAGTAGAATTCCCTGGATACCAGGCAGATACAATAGAACAGTTACTCCAAAAAGGAGCTTTTAATATAAACCACTCATTTCTGACATTGAGACAGTTTACTGAGAATACATATTAAGTTTCATAGCAGAAGCTTGATGTGAAATGCAATAAATCAGTTGAGTCTAAAATAAATAAAATGATGGTACTTTCTTAACAAGTTGCTTTGTAAATTCATCCATATAAAACAAAAATAAGGCGATTACTGTTGAGGCAAAAAGAGTATGTTTTATAATTTTCTCCTCTTTGAGCCATGAAAGGAAAAGGAAGGAGAAAAAAAATCTCCTTTTTGTGTATAAAACCTTTTGCACTTTGACATAAGTCCTTCCAGCCAAACTCTTTTTGATTGAAACAAACTTAAACCATATTCCATTTCAAAAAAGCAAAATGTGCTGAACATGTGGCTTTTAAAATAGAAGCATGTGCATCAACTGTTCTACATGAAGATCCTTTCTGAGAAAAGTCTCTAGGGAAAGTTCATTACCCAAAGCCAGGGAGCACAGGAAAAAGGTGAAACAGAATGAGATCAAGCCTTCCCAAAGTGGAGGGCCCAGACAGAGGCATAAGTGTTATTTAATATGCACGCCCAAGGGCTCCTGTTGAGTACCCTGTTTAGTAACCCGGATTAGGATGTTTGTTTAGTGGATAAAAGTGAAACTTTAGAAATTGGCAGGAACTCTTATGCTTGGCCACCTGTAATCTCAGCCAGAGATGGTGGAAGGGGGTTTAAATAAGCACACATTTTGAACTTAGGTTTCTTAAAACTTTCTAGTTTCAAAAGAGCCATTTATGAAACTGTAAGCTTAAGGATGCATAGACACCACACAGTCAGAATTATGATTAAACTTCATATTTTATCTTCCCCTTGCTAAAGCAATACTTTTATAAAGCTGTAAGTGTAAACCCAAGCAAAAGTATACATTATGCTTGCTGCAATAACCTCAGTGAATTGCAAAATGAATAGATGTCGTTGTTACAGGCTTCTGGCTATCAATAATACTATTTATATCTAAAGTAAATACAGTGAACCCTGAACGTAGTCTGCAGAGTCAATCAACAGTGGATATTAGCACTTCAAGGAAGTCATCCTTTCCAGCCTGAAAAAAAGAAAAAAGGATTGTGCTGTGAATTTTGACCTAAGAATATAATAACGTCTTCCTAGATCTCACTATTCTTTATGCCCATTTAAGGCCATCTGGGACCTAGAATGATGAAAGACTGATGTAAATTTATGAACCCAGATCCAGCAATAGTCTTCTGGATATTAGGTGGGATTAGTAGATTTACTGCTAATCCAAATACTGTGGGCCAAATTCTACCTAACACATGTGCACTGTGTGTCTCAGAAAATTGTAACAAGTTGAGCTTTTGAAGGGCTGACAGCATCCTTTATGCTGCAGGCACAGGTTTCATGGATTTTGCCATCAAGAGTAGTTCTTCAGATCTGCATTCTCTCTCCATTTGCAGTGACAACTTCCCACCCCCACTTCACGGTAATGGTCCTTGTCAGCAAGAAGGTTAGACTAGTCATATGTTCTTTTCTCAACTAAGCAAAAATTTAGCCAATTTTATGTGCACAGATATGCATGAGTTTTTTTTTTATTCACTTACATTCCTGATGCTTGTTGAAAGTGTAGCCATAAGGAAACTATGTGAAAACATTTTGTTTCCATTCATAAAAAATGATGTTCAGCGGAAAGTTTGGATCCTAGCAGTCATTATCTGAGAACACTCTTTGGAGTTTCAGACTGTTTCAAGTAATTGAGTCTATGACAACAGAGAACCTGACACTGTGTTCAACACTAATGTAATAAGTTGCATTTTATAATATAATAATGGGGAAGAATGAGAAAAGAAGTCATGTCAACAAACATTAGGTAAAACATAAAATGATTCAGAAATTATGTGTCATTTAAATTGGATGGCATTAGTCCTGCTATATGTAACCTGGTCTGTAAATTACTTAAAATTTACAATAATATTGATAAGAATTGCATACTCTTAATCCTTTACTATATACTTTACACAGATTAGGATTTATCTTTATACATAAAATGCATAATTTTTTATTTATTAACACATTTTTGATATTTGTGAGGCATGATCTTGTTGTGTATCCCAGGACTGGAATTATAGATACATGTCATCATGCGTAGGTGGAGATAAATATAATAGTTTAAAACACAATTTACTTGTTATGTTGATGTTTATGAAACTTGTATATGAAGTTAATGATATATTAGACATTTAAATATTGAAACATATTAATATTAATATAAATTTAACCAGAACATGTTTTTGATTTATACACAGTTCAAATGTTGCATTGATATACTAAGTAAAGTAAAATGTATTTTGATCAGTCTTTAGAAACTCTTTTGAACAGAATTATTTCTAAATGTATAAGGTATCTCTATATGATAGTATAAAATGTTTTAGAATACTTTGGGAAAGATACTGAGAATGTAATTTCATTAAAATGTAAGCAGAAAACATATAAACTTTCAAGTATTAACATGCAAACAGAAGAAACTGGCAAAAGTAATGTCTTGTGGAAGGAACTTTGAATTTATTATATACTTATTCCTTATGTAGTTTCTGTTTATGAAATGTATGATTGACACAAGGAAATGATTTGTCCTTATTCCGCAATCATATTCACTTTTATTAGTAACCTATTATATTAAATATAGCCTCCAATAAAATATATTTGATTATTATACTAAAAAGTGACTAACAGTATTAAACATAAAATAAATCATATTTAAATGACCTCCATATTGTCTTCTGGAATTACTTCACCATTTTGCATTTCTACTAACAGCATCAAAAGACACCAGTATCTATATCTTCACTATGTCAGTTATGACATAGTTTTTTTTTTTTTTTAATTTTTAAACTCTTTTGTTGACAGCCATTTTCAGGTGCAAGTTGATATATAATTGTAGTTTTGTTTTATGCTTCCATTATGACTGATATTGCATATTTTTTCATATGCCTGTTGACCTATGCTAAGTTAAATAAGTAATCCAGTAAAAGAAAAATTCATCATGATTGCATTTATGTGAGCTATATTGGATAGACAAAGTCGAAGAATGAAAGTTAACTGTTTCCTGCCAGTGACTGACATTCCAATCTATAGTCTGGTTAAACAAGTTTTAGTCCTATGTTGTGCAACACTGTACTCCTATGCAAGAAAAACTTACTGCATGCTGAAATACTGTACTCATTAGTTTATTTGTTTATTTTACATCCCAACTGCAACCCCACTGCCTCCTCTCCTCCTAGTCCCACCCTCCCACCCAGTTTTCCAATTCACCACCACTAATCATTACCAACTCACTCTGGCACATCAAATTGCATCAGGATTAAGTGTTTGCTATTTCACTAAGGCAAGACAAGGCAGCTCTGTTAGGAAAATGGGTTCCGGAAGGATGCAACAGAGTCCAATTCAGAGACAGTCCCCACTCCAATTGTTAAGGGGTGCACTTGAGGACCAAGCAGCCCTTCAGGTTCATATATGTAGTGAGTCTAGGACTAGTGCATGCATGTTCTTTGGTTGGTGGTTCAGTCCCTATGAGCCCCCTGAGCCCAGGTTAATTGGCTATGTAGATGTTTTTTTGGTGTCCTTGACCCATCCAGATCCCTCAATCCTTCTCCTAACTCTTCCACAAGACTCACTAATTTGGGCCTAATGTTTGCGTGTAGGTCCTGTATCTGTTTCCATTACTTGCTGTATGAAGCCTTTCAGATGACAGTTATGTTAGGGTCCTGTCTGCAAGATTAGTAGAGTATCATTAACAGTGTCAGTGGTTGGGTCTCTCCCATGAGGTAGATCTAAAGGTGGGCCAATCATTGGTTGGCCATTTCCTCAATCTCGGCTCCATCTTTTACCTTGCATATCTTGTATACCTAACAAATTTTGGGCCGCAGGTTTTTTTTTTTGGGGGGGTGTGTGTTGGTGTCCCTCTCCCTCCTCTGGAAGTCCTGCCTGGCTACCAGGTGTGTTTATTTCAGTCTTAGTATTCCCCACTACTTGACGTTTCAGCTAGTCATCTCCCATATCCTTCTAGAAGCCTGTCCCATTCCAGGTCTCCAGCTTGTCGCAAAGATGCCCCACCACCAATTTCCCTTCTCTCTTGAAGTCCTCTCACACCCGCATCCACACTTTACCCACACCTGATTCTTGCTGCCTCCCCACAGTCCTCTCCACCCTCTGTGTCAAACAGTTCCTTCTCTCCATCCACTTCTGATGTCTATTTTATTCCTCTAATTAGTAGGATTCAAGTATCCTCACTTGAGCCCTCCTCGTTACTTATAGTATGCTGAAAAATTTAAAAGTTGGCCATGGTATTGTTCTTTTACAAGATACCATTAAAATATAATTAATCCCTTTAATTTTTCATGCACCTACTTAAGTAAAATAAAAGTTGGTTTAAATAAGAATTAATAGTATCTTATTAATAAGTAGATAGTGCTGAGGTATTTTTTTTTAAAGCTGAGGTATATCAACTTATATCATCAAATCTCAAATATAAAATCCAGTCATTATTACAGCTACTTATTAGAGCTACTCTTAAAACATTTTTAAATATTTAAAATGTAAATGGTTATGAGATAAACCATGATAAACTAGGTAATTTTGCATGCTTAGTACTGTTTATATTTTTTGTTAGTTTTAAATAACATATTACTTTTTGGTATATTTTTATTGATTAAAGAACTATATGGTATATATTATGTCATGTATTCACCATGGATTTTATTAGACTATCTTAATTCTCTGACCACATGTTACTGATGGTGATTCAGACAATAACAACAGTCAACTTAATGTGTATCACATACTAGGTAAGCCCTTTACCAATTACTATTTTAAGTTCAGGTCCTTAGTCATTTTTTTATTACACATTATAATATATCTTATGACTTTCATGTGGTAAAACTAAAAATTATAATTTAAGTCCAACAGACTACTTGAAGCCATGCAACTATGATACAGAAAATGTAATTTTTCTTTTAGTACATTTAGGATGTTTTATGAAATTATTTAACACTAAGGATTTATAAATGATAAAAGTTTGTCATAGTTCTGGATATTTGGAAGTGTCATATCAAGTTGACAGTAGGCTTACTGTGTAAGGGAGAATCTACTCTTTGTTTCTAAAACAGTGCCTTGAACACTGTCTTTAAATGGCAGAAGTGATAGAATGATAAGTCCAAAAAAGACCCATCTGGTATCCTTCAGCTTTTTTATGAGCTACTAATCCTGATGAGGAGGGAGAGTTCTGATGGTCTAATCAACTCATCAATTTACCAATTATTATTACTGTTGCATTGGGTATTATGTTTTAATAAAGATATGGGGGAGCTGGGCGTGGTGGCGCATGCCTTTAATTCCAGCACTTAGGAGGCAGAGGCAGGTGGATCATTGTGAGTTCGAGGCCAACCTGGTCTACAAAGTGAGTCCAGGACAGCCAGAGCTGTTACACAGAGAAACCCTGTCTCGAAAAACCAAAAAAAAAAAAAAAAGATATGGGGGTAGCACAAAACATCCAAACCACTCAACCACCAGCTTATAGTATCATATATTTCTAAACTGTCAATGATTGGCTTCATAAATGTGCTATTGGCCCACTTTGTCAAGTTTAGTAAATATATTTATAAAAGTAAATTAAACAAAAACTATAAATTGTAGCATCTTGGATCCTATATCTCAACTTGTTTAATGTTTATGTTATCTCCATCAGCTAAATGTAAAATATGCTACTTTGAAACAAGAGAAGAGAATTCTAACATTTCAAGAGATTAGTTAGTAGAAGCAAATATTTTCCTTTCTAGTAAATTAAGAAACACAGGTAAAAAAGGAAAATTTGAAAAATGGTATTATATAAAAATAAACAAGCTTCTGTTTTTAGTAGTATTTTTCACAATAGCTGAAATTTGAACCAGTTTAGAAACTCACTCCTGGGCATATAACCAAAAGATTCCTCACCAGTCGACAAGGACATCTCCTCAACTATGTTCATAGCTGCTTTATTTGTAATAACTAAAAACTGGAAACAACCCAAATGTCCTTCAACTTAAGAATGGTTTAAAAAAAAACTGTGGTACATTTACAGGATGGAATACTACTCAGCTATCAGAAACAAGGAAATCATGCAATTTGCAACCAAATGGATGAAACTAGAAAAGCTCATTCTGAGTGAGCTAACTCAGACTCAGAAAGATACACATGAAATATATTCACTTATAACTGGATTTTAGCCATATAATACAGGATAACCATCCTACAATCAATAGACCCAAAAGAATAGGAATATGGACTTGGTTACCTGTTAGTGGGACACTCCACCCCAGTGGAACTACCATGTATCCCTCCTGTGCAAAAGGAAGCTCTTAGACCCTATATGACTAATGAAATGAGGGGGGCTGATACACGGAGACACCTCACACCAGAGGCAAGGGAGGGGTGGGAGAGGGGTTAGAGGGTGGGAAGGAAGGGGTGGCAATGGAGACATAATGAAGTAATAAATAAACATTAAAAAAAGAAACCCACAGGATAACTATACTACAACAAATGCACCAAAGGGAACAGGAACATAGACTTTGTTACCTGTCAATGAGACACTTTGCCCTAGTCGTGCTGCCTTGTAGGCCCCCCAGTACACGAGGAAGCTCTAGGCCCTCATATGACTGCTGAACTGGGGCCGGGGACAAATATGTAGGGACACTCCACTCCAAAGGAGTGGGATGGAAGGGAGAGGGGGTTAAAGGGTGGGAGGGCAGGACTGGGAGGGGTGGAAAGAGGGCACTGTGATGGAGATGTAACCTGAAGTAATAAATAAGCATTAAAAAAAAAGAAACTTAAAAAAAGACATCTACAAGAGGCTGGCAAGGTGGCTCAGCAGGTAATGCATAATTTTTTAATGTCAGTAAAGTTGGAATCATTCTTAAGAAGGGATTCTTAGCTTGTAGATGCCACATGGTCTTTCCTCCATGCCTGTGTTCTTATATCTTTTAAAAGGGCACCACTTGTGTGGGATTAGGACTGGTACTAAAGACCTCATTTTAATTCTTTTATATCTTTAAATTCTCCATTATCAAATAAAATCACATCCTGTGTTGGGTAGTTTTAAGCATTCTAAATGTTAATTGGTCTTGTTTGCTGTCTGTTACTGACATTGACTCTGATTGGTAAAATAAATGCCGAGCCTGAGATTGGGCAAAGACAGAGAAAGGTGAGACTTCCTGAGATTAGAACAGGAAGTCTGCACTTTAGACACAGAATTAAAGCATTCAAGCCAGGAGCAGCAGGAAGGAGGCACACACCATGGGTTAGAAAAAATAACCTCCTTCCACATGGCCAGGAACATTGGCATATCATGGAGAATGGCAGTACAAGGGGAAGTATGTATATATGGGGTCATATTTGGGTAGTAGAATTAAGAGCTAGTTTTGATGGGCCAAGATTGTTCAGTTCAGGCCAAGTCTTGTTAAAATCCATGAGGTGTCTGTGTGTGCATTTATAATGGCTGCTTAAAGATTAACAGCCACCAAACCAATTAACAATAATCTAAATACTCTTAAACAATTTAATTAATTATTTCTACAAATGGCACCCAATTCAACTTAATTTAATTTAACTATTTTTTTAACATATCGCATCCAACTAGGGCAATTAGAATCCATGCTTTCAGTGTGAGAAGGCCCCGGGTGAATGCTGGTTTACTAGCCAAAGAGCAGGGAACTGTACTTAAATGCATTTCAAAAGTGCAGCAAACTTCACAAAAGCTGTTGCCTTGCAGCAAAGGTGGAAAGCTTAGCTCTCCTTATGCACTAAAAAACTGGAAGCCTTCTAAACAGAATTTGAGAGTGGAATTAACTGCGTAGATTAAAAATGGAGGAATTCATAATGCCTCAATATGTTTGTATTCCAATTGAATTTGTTCCTCTTAGCATGCAAATGATTTTTACCCTGACAATTGTGGTTCTATGTATCTTTTTTGAGAAAGTTTACACTAGGATAGTCTTAAAGGAAAGAATTTACATATGGAATGCTGAATTGCCAATAATGATACTGGAGGGAGGTGGGAGGCCCTTTCTCCCAATAGATAATACAAAATTGATGGCAGCTGGAGCTAAGAGCTCCCTGAAAACTAGGTGCCTGTCAGGAGTTTCTGGTATTTGTCCACCAGTGAAATACAGTCGCAAATAGATTTCAAGGAATAATGAACAAAGCTTTAATTGCATTATGGGATGGCATGGTTAGACGTGCCAAGGCTTTTGGAATGTTGTTTCTTTGCTTGATTTTTGTTTAGATGTCTTTCATTTTCCTATATTGGGAGGTAGAAAGGATATTTTTCTGGTTTGGCATTGATAAAACATAAGAGATTTTTGAAGATTTTGGGCAGATTTCAAATTGTCACTACAGTTTAAAGTTGATCTCTGGGTTGCAGAGTTACTAAAATCTGGGATTTAAGTGAAATATTTGAGCAGGGTGGTACTGGCAAACATCCTTAATCCCTTAATCCCATCACACTAGAGGAAGAAACAGGCAGGTCTCTGGATTCTAGACCAGCCTGGTTTAAACAATGAAGGCAGGGCGGAAACCCTGCTGATAAGATAAGGCTGCTTACAAAAGACAGTCTAGAATTAAAAAATGACACATTTTTTTCCTTGATGTTAAATATAACAATGTCCTAACTGATCTAATAGATAAATACATATAATCTTAAATTTAGGTAAAGAGAAAGGGATCACAAGCCAGTCTCTTTAGGGGTAGGGCTCCCAATAAGGGAGGCATTTTGCCCCTAAAAGAGATATGGTAATCGATGGGTGTGGTGATGAACGCCTTTAATCCCAGCACTTGGGAAACAAAGACAGATGGATCCCTGAACTTCACCAAGGTCAGCCTGGTGTGCAAAGTGAGTCCAGGACAAGGATACACAGAGAAATCCTGTGGGGGGGGGAGGAGACAGAGAAAGAGATATATTCTGTTAACCAGTGAAAGGACCCAGAGTTAGGCAAGGGAAGAACATGCAAACAGCATAACTCCCACAGTTAACAGTTAAGAAAAGCTAACATAAAATAGCATATCATGCTATTCTACACCAATCTCCTTAAGAATGCAGTTTCCATGGGAGAATTGGAACTCAAACTAATACAAAATGTTTTAATTAATGTTATTGTTTAATAAGGGTAATTCAATTATTTAAATTCATACCTTGATCTCAAAATTTGGGAGACAAGGACAGAACCGGTTCTTTGTGTGTTCAAGGCCAATCTAAATCTACAGAGCTCTACAGAGCAAATCAAGACAGCCCAAGCTACAAATAGAAACCCTGTCTCAATAAGGATAGATGTATCCACATAGAAAGTAAATCTCCAAAGAAAGGAGAAAAGGAAAGAAAAAAATATATAAATTCATATCTTTGATCCCAAAACATGGGAGACAAAGACAGAGACAGATTGGTTCCTTTTGAGTTTGAGGCCAACCTAATCTACAAAAAGCCAGAACAACACAGAATAAACCTGTTTTAATCAATTAATAAATTTATGTCAACTGTAGAGGAGAATACTTAAAACTCCATACAGTCTTATGCTGTATTTTCAATTTAAAATAGATTATATATAGCATATATATGTTATACTATTACATCTCATGTTTTTATATGTTATGAATGGAGACTTGCAACTGTCTTTCTGCTGTTCAAAGGACATAAGATATTCCTTAATTGATTGTGCATCCTGCACATCCAAGGCATTTTGGTAATTGCAGAACTATATGTTACTTGTGAGAAATTATATATTTTCAGAACAATGGGACCTGAGTCCAAAGACGACAAGTAGGCCAAATGATCCAGCCTCATAGACTGCCTCAATAGCTGTTTCCTCAAAAATCTGCATCCAGAACAACTTCAAACAGCTTGCTGAGATGGCCCAGCCTCAAAGACTGTTCCAGACAGGTCTTCAATAAAGCTCTGAACTTTCCTACCAAAGTCCAGCTTCGAACTACAAACTGCTCAGGACATCAAATTGTTGAGCACATACAGACTGGACAACAAATGTTACAATTAAATTGATTAACCATTTTTCCCATTATATTTGGGCCCTCAAACAGGTTTTCTGCATCCCAATTCAGCAGGAAGAAGTTTAAGAGAGTGACGTCCTATCCCCAAAAAGTAGAGTAGATGATAGATACTGTTTAGAGGGAATTGTTACAAATTGTTGTATGGTCTTGTTAAGAAAGGTATAGAAAGTTAGACTTGGAGAAATCTTTTTCTTTTCTCTATCCTTGTTTCTTATATAGGGGGAAAAGACTTGAAAAGAAAAAGAGGGGGAATATATGTACAGAAATGATAAGATATAAGGATAGATTATTGAATCTTCTCTGAAAAACAAAACTATTGTTATTCTTTAAATAAGGTTATCTTTTGATACATTGGTATAGAAATTTGTATATTGATACAAAAATAAGGTTATGTTTGATTCATTAGTATAGAATTTTATATTTTGACACATAATATTTATATTTTAACTCTTATATGAGGTATTGTGCCTATACAACTCATTTAAAAGTATAGGTTTACTTCCAATCCTTTTATGGGTTGCTATTGAAATCTATTTAGGAGTCTGGGTAATACAGGTTGATTGCTGGCCAGTCAAGCTTCTGGTCATGTCAAATACTAATCTTAATTTATCACAACATACACTTAATAGATTAAACAGATAGTAAAAGGTTAAAATATGCAGTTTTCTTGTTCAAAGATAGATAGATAGATGATAGATAGATTTAGAAATAAAATAGTAAATGTCTTCAAAACCCTCGGAGGCATACAGAAAATGGCATTTATAGATGTTTTTATTATTTTGAGAATTGTTTGACTTAAGACAGCTCCTGACAGCTCCCATTTGACTTGGAAGAAGACAATGAGTGTCAAAAACAAATCTCCCATCAGGAGATAATTCCTCAAAAAGAAATCTCCCATCAGGAGATAATTCCCATTGGGCAAAAATGCCCCTGCTCTCTCAACAGACTATATATAGTCCAAAGATGGACCAGAGCTTAAATTCAGGTAAGTCGATGTCCTGATTCTGCAGAGACAGAATGGGAAAATCCTTATTTCCTGCTACACAATTTAGTCTGTAGAAAATACTTGGCCAGAAGGCTGAAGATGATTCTTCAATTATATCAAGAGATATTTGAGAGTGTATAGGCAACAAACTGTCATATTTCTTTTTGGAAGCTGCTCTCCTATGCTTCCCACTCACTCAAATAATAACTTTATCCCTTCTTATGTGTTTGATGGAGTTGAAGGCATAATAGTTATAAAATTTCAATTGAACTTGAATTGTTTAGGATTCAAAAGGATATTTTCAAGTCTACATAAAATTTTTAGGTTTATAAATATAGGATATGATAGAAATTATTTAGGTTCAGAACTTTAGACACACCAAGATAGATGATTTTTTTCTTCTTCAAGATTGCCTGATACAAATAGGCTAAGCATTATGTGCATAACTTTTATACATGGTTTTCTTGATTCTTTCATATTTGTTCTTATCATTTTTACTATATGAGTTAAAAAATTAGCCTTTTTATTACACAAAAGGAGGGAATTGTTGGGTAGTGTTAAGCATTCTAAATGTTAATTGGTCCTGTTTGCTGTCTGTTACTGACATTGACTCTGATTGGTTAAATAAATGCTGAGGCCTGAGATTGGGCAAAGACAGAGAAAGGTGAGACTTTCTGAGATTAGAACAGGAAGCCTGCGCTTTAGACAGAGAATTAAAGCATTCAAGCCAAGAGCAGCAGGAAGGAGGCACACACCATGGGTTAGAAAAAGAACCTCATTCCATGTGGCCAGGAACATCGGCATATCGTGGAGAATGGTAGTCCAAGGGGACGTAGGTATATATGGGGTCATATTTGGGTAGTAGAATTAGAATTAGATGGGCCAAGATTGCTCAGTTCAAGCCAAGGCTTGTTAAAATCCATGAGGTGTCTGTGTGCTCATTTATAATGACTGCTAAAAGATTAACAGCCACCAAACCAATTAACAATAATCTAAATATTCTTAAACAATTTAATTAATTATTTCTACAAATGGCACCAAATGCAATGTAATTTAATTAATTTTTTCTACAATCCTGAGATACTAGAGGTTAGAAAAATGACACTATTTTTAGGGCGCATTTCATCCCATAATGACAGAGAAATAGAATTTCCTTAATGTGATACAGCCTGAGTCTCTATTGCTGTTTGTATTTGTTCCCTTGATGATTTCTTTAAAGAAACATTATAAAATATTGATATAAAATATCAATCAGTTACTAAAACTTGTTTATAGGTGGCCTTCTAAATAATACCTTTAAAGAAATCTTGAATCTGTTTTTATTTTTTTAATTAAAAATTTCCATGTCCACGGTTGCCCCCCAAAAAAGAAACCCAATAACAAATGAATGGATAAGTTGCTAACTGTAAGCTAAGACTACTGTAATGGCCAAATAAAACAGTATTTATAGTAATCTTATTTATTAACTATATTCACTAATTAATAAAATTTGTTTATGCTTTTATGCATTTATGTATATATTTATGTTGTTGAATCATGATTTTATTATGTACCTAAACTGACCTCAAATTCACTGTGAAGCTCAAACTGACCTCAGCTTCCCATATACTGGGAATATAGGGATATGTCACCATATTTACCTCAGTTATATTCTAGATATTACTAGTTTTGATATTTTAATATCTTCTGTGTTCATTTTTATTGAAAACTTTGTTGTGAAAGTTTTCAAAATCCTTTCACATTTTCACAAAACCATCTCTACTTGTCTATAGTTATTATGTCATGAAAGAATACCCAGAGCTTCTTTCTCCTATCAACTATGTTTTATTAACCACAAACCAACCTTTCCCCATTTCTATACCTAATGTCCTTACTCTTTGGTACCAACATTCTATTTCCAGTTTCTATGGGATCACCATGTCAATTTCACATATGTGTGAGATCACATGCTACTTATCTTTCCAGAGCTGGGGCTGGGTCATAGCTCCATGAGGAAAGGTCTTGCTTCACAGCATAAGGACCTGTGTTTGTGTCTCTAATAGCCATGTAAATACTGGATGCTATGGTATACTACCATACACAAGACTGAGGCTGTGTGAGACAGGAGGATCCAGAAAGATTCTTGGTCATGGCCTTGTAAGTGTAAGCCAGACTCCAATTAAATGTTTTCCTTCATAAGAGTTATCATGGTCATGATGTCTCTTCACAGCAATAGAAACCCTAAAGGAGGTATCCTTCATTTTGGTTCTTATAGCTGATTTCTCAGTCTTGGGATTTCAGAACTTTGTTGAAAAAGAAGTGATGACTATGTTCATTTTTTTTTGTCTTTTTTGGAGTTCTTAAATATAAGGATTTCAGCTTTTCCCTATTCAATTGTTTATTGCTAGCTTTGTTACTTTGAGGCACATTCTTCCTATTCCTATTAGGATTCCTGTTACTCTGATAGCTGAGCAGTATTCCATTGTGTAGATATACCACAATTTTTTAATCCATTCTTCGGTTGAGGGACATCTGGGTTGTTTCCAATTTCTAGCTATTACAAATGAAGCTGCTGTGAACATAGATAAGGCAACTTCCTTATGATTCCACGAGGAGTCAATTGGATGTATACCCAGAAGTGGTATGGCTGGGCCCTGAGGCAGAGCTATTCCAAGTTTTCTAAGATATTGCCAGACTGACCTCCATAGTGGTTGCACAGTCCTGCACTCCAACCAGCAATGGAGGAGGGTTCACCTTTCTCCACACTCTCGCCAGCATGTGCTGTCATATGAGCTTTTGATCTTAGCCATTCTGACAGGTGTAAGATGGACTCTTAGAATCATCTCGAGTTGCATTTCTCTGATGATTAAGGATGCTGAGCATTTCTTCAAGTGTCTCTCACCCATTAGGAATTACTCCTTTGTGAATTCTCTTTTTAACTCTTTTCCCCATTATTTAATTGAATTAAATGGTCTCTTGGCTTTTAATTTCTTGAGTTCTTTGGAAATTGTGGATATTAGCCCTCTGTCAGACGTGGGGTTGGTGAAGATTTTTTCCCAATCTGTAGGATGACATTTTGTTCAAATGATATTGACTTTTACCTTGCAGAAGTTTTCAGTTTCATGAGGTCCCATTTATTGATTGTTGATCTTAGATCCTGAACTGTTGGAATTCTGTTCAGGAAGTTGTCACCTGTGCCAATGAGTTCCAGGGTTTTCCCCACTCTCTCTTCTAGTAGATTTAGTGTGTTTGGCCTTATGTTAAGGTCTTCGATCCACTTGGACTCAAGTTTGTACAAGGTGATAAGACACTGGCAAAACTGAATCCAAGAACACATGAAAAGTATCATACACCATGATCAAGTAGGCTTCATCCCAGGAATGCAGGGATGGTTCAACATACGAAATTCCATCAACATAATTCACCATATAAAAAAGTGGAAAGAAAAAAAAACATGATAATTTTGTTAGATGCTGAAAAAGCATTTGACAAAATTCAACACCCCTTCATGCTAAAAGTCCTGGAGAGAATGGGCATACAAGGACCATACCTAGAAATAATAAAGGCGATATACTGCAATCCACTAGCCAACTTCAAATTAAATGGAGAGAAACATGAAGCATTTCCTCTAACCTCAGGAACAAGACAAGGATGACCACTTTCGCCATATATCTTCAACATAGTACTTGAAGTTCTTGCTAGAGCAATAAGACAGCTAAAGGATATCAAGGGGATACAAATTGGAAAGGAAGAAGTCAATTATCCCTATTTGCAGATGATATGATAGTATACATAAGCAACACCAAAAATTCTGCCAGAGAATTCTACCCTTACAGCTGATAAACAGCAAGGTGGCTGGATACAAAATTAATTTTAAAAAATCAGAAGCCCTTTATACAACAAATACATGGGCTGAAAAAGAAATCAGGGAAACAACACCCTTCACAATAGCCACAAACAATATAAAATACCTGGGGGTAACTCTAACCAAGCAAGAAAAGGACCTGTACATCAAGAACTTCAAGCCCTTGAAGAAAGAAATGGAAGAGGCTTTAGAAGATGGAAAGATCTCCCATGCTCATGGATAGGTAGGATCAACATAATAAAAATGGTCATCCTACCAAAAGCAATATACAGATTCAATGCAATTCCTATCAAAATACCAACACAATTCTTTATAGACCTGGAAAAAGCAATTCTCAACTTCATATGGAATAACAAAAAACCCAGAATAGCTAAATCAATGCTGTACAATAAAAAAAAAACACACATCTGGAGGTATCACCATCCCAGATATCAAGCTGTACTACACAGCAAGAGTAATAAAAACAGCATGGTACTGGTATAGAAACAGACCACTGGATTAATGTAACCAAATTGAAGATCCAGACATGAACCCACACACCTATGATCACTTAATTTTTGACAACGAAGGTAAAACCTTACAATGGAAAAAGGAGAGCATCTTCAACAAATGGTGCTGGTCTAACTGGATGTCAACATGTAACAGAATGAAATTAGACCCATACTTATCACCTTTCACAAAACTTAAGTCCAAGTGGACAAGTGGATCAAAGAACTTAACAGAAGGCCTTACACACTAAATCTATTAGAAGGGAAAGAGGGGAAAAGCCTCGAACTCATCAGCACAGGAGATAACTTCCTGAACAGAACACCAACAGCTCAGGCTCTAAGACCAACAATCAATAAATGTGACCTCATGAAACTGAAAAGCTTCCGTAAGGCAAAGGACACTGTCATTAGAACAGATTGGGAAAAACTCTTCACCACCCCCCCCACACACACACACATCTGACAGAGGGCTAATATCCAAAATTTACAAAGAACTCAAGAAATTAAATGCCAAGAAACAAAATAATCCAATCAAAAATGGGGAAAAGAGGTGAACCGAGAATTTACAAAGGAGGAATCCCTAAGTGTTGAGAGACACTTGAAGAAATGCTCAGCATCCTTAATCATCAGAGAAATGCAACTCAAGACGACTCTGAGATTCCACCTCACACCTGTCAGAATGGCTAAGATCAAAAACTCAAATGACAGGACATGCTGGCGAGGGTGTGGAGAATGGGGAGCACTCCTCCATTGCTGGTAGGAGTGCAAGCTTGTTCAACTACTATGGAAATCAGTCTGGTGATATCTTAGAAACTTGGAATAGCTCTACCTTAAGACCCAGCCATACCACTTCTGGGTATACATCCAAA
Source organism: Lophiomys imhausi (assembly GCA_907164525.1). Lineage (NCBI taxonomy): Eukaryota > Metazoa > Chordata > Mammalia > Rodentia > Muridae > Lophiomys > Lophiomys imhausi. Next base: position 230,847 of record CAJQZJ010037430.1, read on the forward strand.
TGATTCCTCACCAAACCACAAGGACATTTCCTCATCTATGTTCATAGCAGCCTTATTTGTAATAGCTGGAAACTG
>CAJQZJ010037430.1:288442-338434 GCA_907164525.1 Lophiomys imhausi
CAAGCCTGCACTCCCACCAGCAATGGAGTAGGGTTCCCCTTTCTCCATACCCTCGCCAGCATGCGCTATCATTTGAGCTCTTTTTCTTAGCCATACTAACAAGTGTTAGGTGGAATCTCAGGGTCATCTTGAGTTGCATTTCTCTGATGATTAAGGATGTTGAACATTTCTTCAGGTGTCTCTCAGCCCTTCGGGATTCCTCCTTTGTGAATTCTCTATTTAGCTCCATCTCCCATTTTTTGATTGGATTATTTGGTTTCTTGGCATTTAGTTTCTTGAGTTCTTTGTAGATTTTAGATAATAGCCCTCTATCAGATGTGGGGTTGGTGAAGATTTTCTCCCAGTCTGTTGGTTGCCGTTTTGTTCGAATGACAGTGTCCTTTGCCTTACAGAAGCTTTTCAGTTTCATGAGGTCCCATTTATTGATTGTTGATCTCAGGTCCTGGGCTGTTGGTGTTCTGTTCAGGAACTTGTCACCTGTGCCAATGAGTTCGAGGGTTTCTCCTACTTTTTCTGCTAGTATATTTAGTGTGGCCGGCTTTATGTTAAGGTCTTTGATCCACTTGGATTTAAGTTTGGTACAAGGTAATAGTTATGGGTCTAATTTCATTCTTTTGCAAGTGGACATCCAGTTGGACCAGCAGCATTTGTTGAAGATTCTGTCCTTCTTCCATTAGAGGCTTCTTTGTCAAAGATTAGTTGGCCATAGGTGTATGGGTTCATGTTTGGTTTTTCAATTCGATTCCATTGATCCACTGGTCTGTTTCTATACCAGTACCATGCTGTTTTTATTACTGTTGCTCTGTAGTACAGCTTGAAATCTGGGATGGTTGTACCTACAGATGATTTTTAATTGTACAGGATTGATTTAGCTATTCTGGGCTTTTTGTTGTTCTATATGAAGTTGAGAATAGCTTTTTCCAGGTTGATAAAGAATTGTGTTGGTATTTTGATAAGAATTGCATTAAATCTATATATTGCTTTTGGTAGGATAGCCATTTTTATTATGTTGATCTTACCTATCCATGAGCATAGGAGATCTTTCCATCTTCTAAAGGCCTCTTCCATTTCTTTCTGCAGGGGCTTGAAGTTCTTATTGTATAGGTCCTTTACATGCTTGGTTAGAGTTACTTCCATGTATTTTATGTTGTTTGTGGCTATTGTGAAGGGGGTTGTTTCACTTATTTCTTTCTCGGTATATTTGTTTGTTGTATAAAGAAGGGTCTTCTGATTTTTTTGAGTTAATTATGTATCCAGCCACCTTGCTGAAGTTGTTTATCAGCTGTAAGAGTTCTTTGGTGGAGTTTTTGGGGTCGCTTATGTATACTAACATATCATCTGCGAATAGGGATAATTTGACTTCTTCATTTCCAATTTTATCCCCTTGATGTCCTTTAGTTGTCTTATTGCTCTAGCAAGGACTTCAAGTACTAAATTGAAGAGATATGGAGAAAGTGGACATGCTTGTCTTGTCCCTGAGTTTAGAGGAAATGCTTCAAGCTTCTCTCCATTTAATTTGATGTTGGCCACTGGCTTGCTGTATATTGCCTTTATTATTTCTAGGTATGGTCCTTGTATGCCCGTTCTCTCCAGAACTTTTAGCATGAAGGGGTGTTGGATTTTGTCAGATGCTTTTTCTGCATCTAGCGAGATTATCATGTGGTTTTTTTCTTTCATCTTGTTTATGTGGTGTATTACATTGATAGACTTTCGTATATTGAACCATCCCTGCATTCCAGGGATGAAGCCTACTGGATCATGGTGTATGATGATTTTGATGTGTTCTTGAATTTGGTTTGCTAGTTTTTTACTAAGTATTTTTGCATCTATGTTCATGAGGGAGATTGGTCTGAAGTTCTCTTTCTTTGTTGGGTCTTTGTGTGGTTTAGGAATCAGAATGACAGTGGCCTCATAGAATGAGATTGGCAGTGTTCTTTCTGTTTCTATTTGGTGGAAGAGTTTGAAAAGTAATGGTGTTAGTTCCTCTTTGAAGGTCCGGTAGAATTCCGTGTTAAAGCCATCTGGCCCTGGGCTTTTTTTGGTTGGGAGATTATTAATGACTGTTTCTATTTCCTTGGGTGTTTTTGGGCTGTTTAAGCTGTTAGTCTGATTTTGATTTAGTTTTGGTAGGTGGAACTTATCGAGGAAATTGTCCATTTCGCTTAGGTTTTCAAATTTAGTGGAATATAGATTTTTAAAATAATGCCCGAATATTTTCTGGATCTCCTCAATGTCTGTTTTTATTTGTCCCTTTTCATTTCTGATTTTGTTGATTTGGGTTCTTTCCCTTTTCCTTTTAGTTAATTTGGCTAGGGGTATGTCTATTTTGTTGATTTTTTCAAAGAACCAACTCTTGGTTTCATTGATTCTTTGTATAGTTCTTTTTGATTCTAAGTTGTTGGTTTCAGCCCTAAGTTTGATGATTTCCTGCCTTCTGCTCTTCTTGGGAGTGTTTGTTTCTTTTTTTTCCAATTCACCCATCTTATCTGTTAGTTCTCTAATATGAGCTGTCACAATTTTCTTCTTGAAAGTACTTAGTGCTATGAACTTTCCTTGTAGCACAGCTTTCAATGTTTCCATAGGTTTGGGTTGTTGTGTCTTCATTGTCGTTGGATTTTAAGAAGTCTTTGATTTCCTTCTTTATTTCTTCCCTGACTTAGTGGTCATACAGTGAGGAGCTGTTCAGTTTCCATGTGTGTGTAGGCTTTCTCTTGATTCTTTTGCTGTTGCAGACAAGCTTTATTCCATGGTGGTCTGATAAGATACAAAGTGTTATTTCAATTTTCTTGTATCTATTGAGACTATCCTTGTGACCAACTATGTGGTCGATTTTGGAGAAGGTTCCATGGGGTGCTGAGAAAAAGGTGTATTCCTTTGTGTTTGGGTGAAATGTTCTGTAGATATTTGTTAGGTCCATTTGTTTCATGATCTCTGTTAGACTCAATATTTCTCTGTTTGTCTTCTGTCTTGATGATCTGTCCATTGTTGTGAGTGGGGTGTTGAAGTCTCCCACTACTATGTGTTGTGATTTACGTGCGCTTTAAGTTTTAGTAGTGTTTCTTTTACGAAAGTAGGTGCCTTTGTATTTCGGGCATAGATGTTCAGTATTGAGATTTCCTCTTGATAAATATTCCCTTTAATGAGTATATAATCCCCTTCTTTGTCTTTCTTCATTAACTTCAGTTGTAAGTCTGTTTTGTTTGATATTAGGATGGCTACTTCAGCTTGCTTCCTGGGTCCATTTGCTTGGAAAACCTTTTCCCAGCCCTTTGCTCTGAGGCAGTGTCTATCTTTGGTAGTTAGATGTGTCTCTTGTATACAGCATAAGGAAGGGTCTTGCTTGCAGATCCACTCTGTAAACCTATGTCTTTTATTGGGGAGTTGAGTCCATTGATGTTGATGGATATTAGTGACCTGGGGTTGTTGTTCCCATTAGTTTGGTATAGGTGGTGGTCCTGTGCCTCTTTTGTTTTAGTTGCTGAGGGGTTTTCTATTTCCTTTGTTTTCTGGGGTGGAGTTTTCTTCTCTGGGTTGGGATTTTCCTTCTAGGATTTTCTGTAGGGCTGGGTTTGTGGGTAGATATTGTTTAAATTTGATTTTGTCATGGAATATCTTGTTTTCTCCATCTATGTTGATAGAGAGTTTTGCTGGGTAAAGTAGTCTGGCTGGGCACCTATGATCTCTCAGGACTTGTAGTATATCTGACCAGGCCCTTCTGGCTTTTAACGTTTCTGAGGAGAAGTCAGGTGTAATTCTGATGGGTCTGCCATTGTATGTGACTTGTCCTATTTCTCTTACAGCTTTTAATATTCTTTCTTTGTTCTGTACATTTGGTGTCTCAGTTCTTATGTGGCGAGAGTAGTTTCTTTTCTGATCTAATCTGTTTGGTGTTCTGTAAGCCTCTTGGATTTTTATTGGCATCTCTTTTTTCAGGTTTGGGAAGTTTTCCTCTATGATTTTGTTGAAGATATTTCCTGGACCTTGGAGTTGGGAGTCCTCTCTTTCCTCTATACCTATAATTCTTAGGTTCCATCTTTTCATTGAATCCTTGATTTCTTGGATGTTGTGGGTGAGAGATTTTTTAGCCTTCTCATTTTCTTTGGATATTGTACTGATTTCTTCCATCGAATCTTCCATGCCTGAGATCCTGTCTTCCATCTCTTGCATGATATTTTTGATACTCACATCCGTAGTTCCTGTTCTCATCCCTTGATTCTCCACTTCCTCTTTTAACACTGACTGTGTTTTCTTTATTGTTTCTATTTCTATTTTCATGTCTTGTATTGTTTTGTTCGTTTTGTACATTTCCTTCTCCAGCTTGCTTGTTTTTGTATGAAAATCTTTCATTGCTTTGTCCTTTTCCTGTTCAAGCTCTGTCACCTTGGCTTGGAGCTCTTTAATGGTGGTGTTCCTTGATTTGACTTGTAAAATTGAGGCTTCTTTGAATTCCTTCATAGATTTAATTTCTTCTTGGAAGGACTCTATCACTTTCCATAATGCAGGATTGTCAATGTTTTCATGTGTTTCTGTTGGTGTGAGGTCATCCGAATTGAATGAGCTAGGATAATTCTGCTTTGTTGGAGTCATATTTCCTTGATTTCTATTTTTTTTTTTTTGGACCTTTGGCCATTGGATGCGTTATCTGTCTGTTCTTGTCGTTTTCTGTGCTTGGATCCACAGTGGATGCTTTGGTGCAGGGGACGAGTTACTTTGCTATCTGTCATTGCTTACAGGGGGATTTCAGTGTCACTGTGGTTTTAATCGCCTGAGGCACTGTGAGCTTGTGCAGCCTATTCCTGGGTTGTGAGTAAGGGACCGGGATTGTTTCACTGCTCCCAATTCCGACTTCTCTATGTTGCACTCTGAGTTACCAGCCTGTAATGGTTCTGATGGTATGGACCTGTTTGCCCAGGCACAGATTCTGTGGGCTTTGTTTGTCATCACGGAGGCTGACAGGGTCTGGCTCCACACCTAACATGTCTGGATTTTCCAGAATAAAGCTATGGTCCCCTGATTTCTTGTTTCTCACTAGGCTTCTCGCCACAGGCCTGACCTCTGTGCCTGATTCCCTCCCTGTCAGCCCAGCCGCGGGTCTCCCTCACTGGCTGCTCAGCCATGGGTGCACCGAGCCCTGGATCCTTCGGCCGCCTGAGTGGGCCTCTAGCCCCAGCAGCTCAGCCGTGGGTGCGCAGATCCCTGGCCCTGCCCACGCCTGGCTCCCTCCCCAGTTGTCTTGCCGTGGGTGTGCGGATCCCTGGCCCAGCCCACGCCGGGCTCCCTCCCCAGCTGCACTGCCATTAGTGCGCAGGGTTTCGGCCCCTCCCGCCGGCCTTTGGCTTCCTAGCTTCCCGCTCTCTCAGAACCTCCACTCTATGTGTCTAGAGTGGCTGCGGACCACCCGCTGAGCTCCCTGTTTGTTCCTTGCTAAGACTTCCACTATCCCGCAAAGCTTCTTAAGTGGGTATAAGTTCTTCCTGAGGTGTGGGGAGCCCAGTAGGCCCAAGTGGCCTGTGATTCTGCCTGCTGTGAGTTGGGGTCGATCTTACCAGGCGCCTCTCCAAATGGGAGTTCCCGAATCCCGGGTTTAATGGCTTCCGTGTCAGTAAGAGATGGGGGGAGAGCCTTACCTTGGGACTTTTAACAGTACCTTGGGAGCTGTGAATGTTCCCGGGGGTGGGGGTCTAGCCCCTCTGGTTTTTTGCACAGTGCCCAATAACTCTGTGTTTTTTATGGCTCTTTTTTCCCCGCATTCAAAATGTGTCAGTGTAGGTCGCCACCATCTTGGCCCCCGCTTTGAGTTCTTTGAAGTGTTTATAATAATTCAATTTATCATCTTGAGTACTGTATAAGTTTATCTCATTCAGGATTAGTAATTTTTGAAAGAGACATTGTTTATATTTTTCTTGATTTTATAAGGTTCATGGATAAAGATGCATGGCTGATTGGGTAATGGGAAAGCAGGGTTCTTTAGGCAGGGGGAGAGCTAAATACAGAAGGAAGGAGGATGGTAAAATTACAGTAAGAATGTATGAAAAGATCAAGGATGACAACAATATAAATGATAAAGTGGATAGGGAAAAGTCCACAGAATGTCAATCCTCTGCCACAAAGATCTACAGGAAAAAATAAATGCTAAGAGCTGTAGCATAATCCTCCCCAGGGAAGATCACACCAAGTGAGTATCTAATACTGAATATTCAGTCCTAAAAAACATACATCCAAGTAACATTACACAGATGGAACAGGTTATATTTAGAGTATATATGTTTATACATATTCATCTAGGCATGCAACAACAATTAATGAAAAAGAAGACATGAATTTGGAAGACAACAAGGAGGGGTAAATAGCAAGGTTTAGAGGAAGGGTAGAGAAAGTAGAAATGTAATTATATTACAATTTCAAAAACAGTAGCCAGGCTAAATAAATGTATGACTACTGATCCAGTTCTATAGAGGATACTTAAATGAATACTTTGAACTGAAGAGAAGGATAAACATATTTAAGAAGTTACAGGAAATATTAAACTTTGTTAGAACAGTGATTAACAAGGGACTAAGAAGAAAACAGTACAAAGTGACAGAAATCAACTCACATTCTTCAATAGCATCTTAGAATATTAATGGGCATAATATCTCAATAAAAGACACAGTTGTCTATATTGTTTTAGAAAACCTTATCTATCCTTTTTTTCTACTTCCATGAAACCTGCCCTACTGTCAAAGATAGACATCATATTAGGGTGAAAGGACAGGCAGTGTATTCCAAAACATATAACCAGGAAGCAGGCAGAAATCACTCTTCTAATATTTGACAAATTCGACTTCAAACCAAAACTAATCAGAAAAGATAAAGAAGGTGATTTCAAGTACTGAAGAGATGGTTGAGCAGTTAAGCATACTTGTTGCTCTACAGGAGGACACAAATTCCATTTTCAATACCTACATGGCAGATCACAAACATCTGCAATTCTGGTTCCAAGGTAACTGACACCCTCTTTCTGGCCTCTGTGGACATGAACCATGGAACACTGTACACAAACATACATTCAAACAAGACATACACACACATACAAAATAACAAAAATGAATTGTAGATCACAATCCCAATGTTCTAGTCATATCTTCAAAATAAATCCTGCATTTAAGGCTCAGGGAATATTACAGAAGAGGGATCAGAAATGTCATAAGAGCTGGAGCATCAATGAGTTTCCTATCAGACTCTGTTTTCTAGTAATGTCAGAAGCTACATCTATAAAGCTTCATCACCATGACTGCTTAAACATGAATTTAACAAGGATGACACTAGAGAACATGCTAAAGTGGACAAGGGAAAGACTGCCAGGCCTCAAACATCCACAAACAACTATAGGCAGCTAAGGAATGCTGAGAGCTTGACAAATAGTCTTCTACAAAGAATAACATAGCAATTGGTTATGCAATACCAAATGGTCAGACCTGAAAACATACATACAAGTAACACTAAATAGACTGAACAAATTACATTTAGAATGTACACACACACACACATACACACACACACACACACACACACACACACATGCATGAATGTCTCTATCTACCTATCTATCTGTCTGTCTTTCTGTCTATCTATGTATCTGTCTGCATGTAGCAACAATTAATGAGAAAAGGCCATGAATGTCAAGATAGCAAGAGGAGTGTTTTCAGGGAGGAAAGGGAAGGGAGAAATTTAATCATGTTATAATCTCAAAAATAAAGGAAAAACTGAAAGTATAGTCAAAAACATGAAGAAGAAGAAAAAAAGGCAACCCATAGTGACAAAGAGAACACTCTATCTTGATATTACAATTCTGAATGTATAAGCACTCCAACAGATTAATAGTAGGTAACTTCAATAACTTACTATAACCAATGGGCAAGTCATCTACACAAAAGACAAAGAGAGAACATGGGAGTTAAACAATAGTTTAGATCAAATACACCTAATATATCCATAAACTATTCTATTGATGCACCAGAAAATCCACATTCTTCACATTAGTCTTTGGAACTTTTCCTGAAATAAACCACGTGTTGGTAAGTAAAACAATTCTCAACAAATATAGGAAAACTTACACATTCTTTTGTAGTTTATCTCACAACAACGAGCAATATGTTTGTGGCAAAATAAACCCAAGAAAACATATAGTCATGTAGATGAAAGAAAATATTATTAAATGATGAAAAGAGTATTGAAGAAGTAAAAGGAAATTATAAAAATCTCCCAATTGAATAAAAATTAAAGTACAAAATATCTAAATCTGTGGTATGCAGTGAACGTGATTCTAGGAGGAAAGTTTCTAGCTCTAAATGCCTAAATCAAATGAATAAGACTAGGAATAAGATACTCTCTCTGCTTCTATTTAATTTAGTAACTGAAGTTGTAGCTGCAATGTTAAGATAGAAAATAAAATAAATATAAATAGATGACAAAACCAGAATATCCATATTTTCAAATGATATGGTTCTATGCATAAGAGACACTAAAATCACAACCAAGAATCACTTAGAGATAAGTGATTATACTTTCAGCAATTTATGAAGATAAAAATCAACAAAAACTCAGCCTTCTTACACATCTATGATAAACTACAGAGAAATAAATTTGTAAAATATTCTCATTAACAACACACCCATACACATATAAATCCCTGGAAATAAACCTAACCAAGGAAATGGCAGAACTCTACTTTGAAAACTGTAAGATGTTCATGAAAAACATAAAAAAGGAAAGACCCCTTCTCATGTTCTTGAAAGAATTATTCTTGTGAAATGGACACCATTCAAAAATAATTTACATAATCAGTGTAATACCAATCAAAATGCCAACAAGAAAAAAATTCTTGCAGTTGTAATATATAACAGATTGTGGTTTTAATCACCTGAGGCACTGTGAGCTGGTGCAGCCTATTCCCAGGTTGTGAGTAATGGACCAGGATTGTTTCACTGCTCCCAATTCAGACTTCTCTATGTTGCACTCTGAGTTATCAGCCTATAATGGTTCTGATGGTATGGGCCTGTTTGCCCAGGCACAGATTCTGTGGGCTTTGTTTGTTGTCACGGAGGCTGACAGGGTCTGGCTCCACACCTAATATGTCTGGATTTTCCAGGATACAGCTATGGTCCCGATTTCTGGTTTCTCTCTAGGCTTCTCACCACAGGGCTGGACTCTGTGCCTGATTCCCTTCCTGTCTGTGCCGCCACGGGTTCCGTGGGTAACCCAAGCCCCGGATCCTCCGGCTGCCTGAGTGGACCTCTCGTCCCAGCAGCTCAGCCGTGGTTGCACGGATCCCTGGCGCTGCCCACGCCTGTCTCTCTCCCCAGATGACCTGCCGTGGGTTCGCAGGGATTTGGCCCTGCCAGCCATGCTCCCTCCCCAGCTGCACTACCATGAGTGTGCGGGATTCAGCCCCTCCCTCCCGTCTTTGTGTTCCCAGCTTCCCGTGCTCTCTCGGAACCTCCCGCCCTCCGCTTCACGAGCGGCTGCGGACCACCCGTTGAGCCCCCTGTTTGTTCCTTGCTAAGCCTTCCACTATCTCGCAAAGTTTTTTAAGTGGGTATAAGTTCAACCTGATGTGTGGGGAGCCCAATAGGCCAGCGATCTATGGCCAAGTGGACCCTGATTCTGCCTGCTGTAAGTTGGGATCGATCTTACCAGGCGCCTCTCCAAATGGGAGTTCCCGAATCCCGGGTTTAGTGGCTGTGAGAGATGGGGAGAGCCTTGCCCTGGGACTTTTAACAGTCCCTTGGGAGCTGTGAGTGTTTCTGGGGCTGGGGGGTCTAGCCCCTCCGGTTTTTGCACAGTGCCCAATAACTCTGTGATTTTTATGGCTCTTTTTTCCCTGCGTTCAAAATGCGTCAGTGTAGGTCGCCGCCATCTTGCCCCGCTGTAACACAGTGTTTTATCCATTCCTCATTTGAGTGACATCTGGGTTGTTTCCAGTTTCTAGCTATTACAAATAAGGCTGCTATGAAAACAGATGAGGAAACATCCTTGTGGCTTGTTGAGGAATCTTTTGGATGTATAACCAGAAGCAGTATAGCTGGGTCTTGAGGTAGAGATATTTCAAGTTTTCTAAGATCTCTCCAGACTGATTTTCATAATGGTTATAGAAACTTGCACTCCCACCACAATGGAGAAGTGTTTCCCTTTCTCCACAACCTCACCAGCATGTGCTATCATTTGAGTTTTTGATCTTAGTCATTCTGACAGGTGTGACATGGAATCTTAGAGTTGTCTTGAGTTGCATTTCTCTGATGATTAGGGATGCTGAGCATTTTTTCAAGTATCTCGCATTTATTACAAATTCCTCTGGTGAATTCTCTGTTTAGATCTGTTCCCCATTTTTTGATCAAATTATTTGGTTTCTTGGCATTTAATTTCTTGAGTTCTTTGTAAATTTTGGATATTAGCCCTCTGTCAGATGTGGGATTGGTGCAGATCTTTTCCCAATCTTTAGGTTACCACTTTTTTCAAATGACAGTGTCTTTTGCCTTACAGAAGCTTTTCAGTTTCATGAGGTCCCATTTATTGACTGTTGGTCTTAGATAGCAGGAAGTAATTTTAAGAGAGCCATGTCCCATCTCCAGAAGGCAGGGTGGGTGATTTTCTCCCTGTTGGTCATTTGATGGATTATAGATAATTGTTATTTAGGGGGAGAGATTACAAGTTGCTAAATGGTCTTGTAAAATAGGTTTTGGTGGTTAGACTCAGGGATTTCTCTCTTTTTCTTTTCTTTGTCCTTCTTTCTCTCCTATGTTTGTGTGAAAAAGACAAGAAAAAATGGGATATAGACATAATATAGGAATGATTTAAAAAGCACAGATTATTGAATATGTTCTTATAACTTTGTATATTGATACAAAATTAAGATTATATTTGGCTACATTGGTATTGATCTTTGTATATTGATACAAAATTAATGTTAACTGTTTTTAAGGTATTTTACCTAGGTAATGTTTAAAAATGAAATGAGAAGTTTTGGCCTTGTGTTAGCAACTGTCATAAACTGTTTAGGATAATTAAGAAATGCAAATTAACAGTCATTCAAGCATGTCATTTTGTTAGGTCCTAGGGTAGTCTATCACAGTTATTTTCTAAGTTAATTGGAAATCAAGTTGCTAAGAGACAAGCAACATTTGCTTATCCAAAGGAGATAGATAGGTGTTCTTCAAAAATCTCAAGAGATCTATAGAATATAGCATTCAAATATGTTTTCTTAAGATTTTTTTTATATTGAGACATGTCAGCTCATGATGGCACCTCCTATTCTACTCCAAGTAGATGATGAGTATCTAAGAATCTCTAATTGGAGATGGCAAGCCCATCATTTAGCAAGAAAAATCCCTTGCTTCAACTGTAGACAGCATGCTGTCCAAAATGGACAAACTTGGAAGCAGGTAAGTTGACAGCCTAGCTCTGCCAAGACAGGGTAGGTAAGTCCTTCACAATTCCTGATTTACAATTAATGTCTGTCAGAGAAATAGGGCCAAAAACCTGAAGATTGCTGCTATAATATATGGAGAGAAATTGGGAACTGTCCAGGCAGTCAGTTAAATGTCATTTCTTGGTTTCGGAATCTGCTGGCCCTGCACTTGCTGTGTAATCAGATATATTTATCCTTCTCAGGTCTCTGATGTGATTGAAGCATGCATAGTTATAGTCTCATAGTTAAATTTTGAGTTGTTTAGGAATTAGAGGGTGTTCTGGATCTAAGAAGATGTTTTTGAAATGGTGATATAAGTTAGGATGGAAGCTGAGTTGAATATAGGACTTCAAACTCATGGAGATGGTTAGATAGTAGAATGTTAAAGTCAGTTGTCAAATACATATGGACTGGACCATGGGAATGTATGCTAAGCCTTATAATTTTCATAATTGTTACCAGTTATTTTTGTTGTTTTGTATTGTATTTGTTGTTATAAGAGAAAGAGCCATTTGTTTGACTGAAAGGGGGAGCTGTTGTGGGGAAAAGATATAACTTAAACTTAAAAAAAAGGAAGAGGATGGGAGGTGGGAGAAGAGGATTGGAGGATAGGACCAGAGGGGGGAGTATGGAGGGGTTTGTGATTGAGATCCAACTTGAAGAAACAAATTTAAAAATTTTATTTACACTAAAAAAAAAAAAAATTGAGCTTGAATCCTCAGGACCAATGTAAAGCCAAACATGTTAGTACAAGTGTCTGTAATCCCAGCAATCTTATGGGAGGTGGAGATAAGGGAATCGCTGAGGAATTCACAGTCTAGCTACCTTGGTGTAAACATCACGAAAATGATAAAGAGGCCCTGTCTCAAACAAAGTGGAAATGAAGCACTGATACCTGAATTTGTCCTCTGACTTCCACTTCTGTGCCATGGCATGTTATGTCCTCACTCACAGAAACAAAAATTATAAATCTAAATAAAGACACATCATAGATATCCATACACACAAGACAGATTTTTAAAAAATAATTATTAACACTGTGTTTCATTCTAGTATTAAGGAAATAGTAGTACATTGCAATTGCATGCAGTTTGCTCCCATTTTTTTTTCCTACCTCCAGTCTTTCCTCATATCATGGCTGACTTTAAATCAACAGGAAGCCATCATTCTAACATATAAATCTTGCATACTCATGTTAAGTAAACAACTCTGTTTCTCTTTTACTAAGATAAAGAACTTTTCTAGAACATAAAAATAACAGTGTTAAAACAAAGGGAGCCCCTTGCTAAACCTCTCTGTTGTTTTTCATGGTACTACCCTTATATGTTTGCTAGATTTTGCAAGATGAAAACTCAATTTTTGTGTCATGAAATACACAAATATAGAGAATATACTTCCTGCTCACATCTGTGTGTATCAGTTTCAGTTCAGCCAGACTCATTCTTATTGTTATTTGTATTATTATTATTATATTTTCCAGTTTATAATAATTGTTACTGATTAACTGTTCAAATACCTATGTTATTCCTAACACCAAAGATGATTTTTCCTGTTTCTATTCCTGAAAAACGTCTGGTCTGTTAATTTTTCCTTTTTCTCTGCATTGTGTTTCTAGAGTTCTCCCCAACACTCTAGTATAATTTTCACTGATAGAGTTCCCTCAGCATTAAATGTATACCTATATTTCAACTTTTCACATTGTTTATATGACTGTCATCTGTACTGGATTGTGAGAAAGTAATAGAAACTCAATGATCTGGTTACAAATATCTATAATTATAATATCTGTCATAAAGTAATCAATGTCAACTTAAATATTTAATGCAAAGTAATTCTTTTTTTGAGATTTGTTTTAACAATTTATTTTTTATTTCTTCAAGTTACATCTCAATCACAATCCCATCCCTACTCCCCCCTCCAGTCTCACCCTCCCACCCTCTTCTTCCTCAACCCCCTATCCTCTTCCCTTTTTTTTTTTTAGTTTAAGGTATATCTTTCCCCTCCCAACACCTCCCCCTTTCAGTCCAACAAATAGCTCTTTCTCTTATAACAATAAATACAATACAAAACAGAAATAAATAGGCCACAATTATGAGAGTTAAATGGCTTAGCATACATTCCCAATGTCCAGTCCTTATGTATTTGGCACCTGACTTTAGCCTTCTACTCTCTAACCATCTCCATGAGTTTAAAGTTCTATACCTAACTCAGCTTTCATACTAACTTGCATCAAAATTTTATATCATGTCTTTCAGTAACTATTAATTCAACTCATACTAATATCACTCCAGTTTGGGTAAACAAAACTGTATTTTCCATCAAATTCAAGCCTTCTAAGAATATAAAATATTTGATTAGGTCTCATTAGAATGATATTTATATTGCTAACCACCCAGTATAAAACATGTTTTATATATAGGCTGTTTCTAAAAATTTTTACTTTAAGATAATTTCAGATTCATATGCCCTCATAATACACAAAACAGGAGATCCTATATATTATTCATTTATATTTCTATACAGATTTTGTGTGAATATATTTTTTCATTGCTACATGATTATTGATCAAAAATAGAGTTTCTGTGTTAGATGGTAATTAAATGGTTATTTTTAATAAGTAACTTTAAATCTATATTCTAAAATGAAATGTGCTACTTTATATTCTCATCAATAGTCTATCAGTATGTAGAAAGAAAAAAATTATTTACTAGTATTTAGGTTATAATTAATTAGTTGGTGGTGTTAATCCTTAACCTGCCATTATATGTGAGCACGCAGAGACCTAATGGATTTTTTTTAATAATTTATTTTTTATTTCTTCAAGTTACATCTCAATCACAATCCCCTCCCTACTCCTCCCTCCAGTCCCACCCTTCCACCCTCCTCCCCCTCAACCCCCCTATCCTCTTCCCTTCTTTTTTTTTTTTTTTTTTTAGTTTAAGGTATTTATTTTCCCCCCAACAGCTCTCCCTTATAGTCCAAAAAATGGTTCTTTTTCTTATAACTATAAATACAATACAAAACAACAGAAATAAATAGGCCACGGTTATAAGAGTTATATGGCTTAGCATACATTCCCAATGTCCAGTCCATATTTGGCACCTGACTTTAACATTCTACTATCTAACCATCTCCATGAGTTTAAAGTTCTATATCTATCTCAGCTTTCATACTAACTTGCCTCATAATTTTAAAAATATCTTCTTAGATCCAGAACACCCTCTTGATTCCTAAACAACTCAAAATTTAACTATGAGACTCTAGCTATCTATTCTTCAACCACCTCAGAGACCTGAGAGGGATAAATATATCTGATTATATAGGAAGTGCAGGGCCTGCAGCTTCCAAAACTAAAAAATGACATACCAGTGGCTGCCTGGGCATCTTCAAAAACCTCAAGAGATCTGCAGAATATGGCATTCAAAGGTGTTTTCTTAACTTGAGATTTTTTGATACCGAGACATGTCAGCTCCTGACAGCACCCCCTATATTACTCCAAGTAGAAGATGAGCATCGAAGAATCTCCAGTGGGAGATGATTGAATTGGTGGTAAGCCATTCTCTTGGCAAGAAAAACCACTTGCTTCAACTGTAGACAGACTTCTGTCCAAAAAGGACAAAACTTGGAAGCAGGTAAGTCGACAGCCTAGCTCTGCCAAGACAGGGTAGGTAAGTCCTTCATAATTCCTGCTCTACAATCAATGTCTGTCAGAGAAATGGGGCCAAATGGCTGAAGATTGATGCTGTAATGTATGGAGAGACCTAATGGATTTTAACAAGACTTGGCCTGGAATGAGGAATCTTAGCCCATCTAAACTAGCTCATAATTCTGTTCCTCAAATATGACCCCATATATACATACGTCCCCTTGGATTGCTACTCTCCATGCTATGCCGATGTTTCTGGCCACACGGAATGAGGTTCTTTTTTCTAATTCATGGTGTGTGTCCTCCTTCCTGTTCCAGCTGCTTGTCTTGTAGGCTTCTTCTGGCTACTTCTACCAAAAGCTTCTTCATCCCAAGATGTTCTCTGTCTCAGAAGCCTGAGCACTTTAGTCCTGCCTACCTCTGTCTTTGCCCAATCTCAGGCCTCGGCATTTATTTAACCAATGAGAGAAAGTAACAGACAGAAAACAGGACCAATTAGTTAACATTTAGAATGCATAACATCACCCCATCAATTTGCTCCTTTTGTCTAATAAAAAGGCTAATTTTTTAACTCATATAGTAAAAACCATAAGAAAATTGTGAAACAATAAAGAAAATCATATATAAAATATATACACAATGATGTTTGGCCTATTTGTATCAGACAATCTTGAATAAGAAAAAAACAAATAATCTATCTTGGTGTACCTAAATTTCTGAACCTAAATAATTTCTATCTTATCCTATGTTTATAAATCTAAGGATTTCATTTAGATTTGAAAATAATGTTTGTTTTAAATTCTAAAGAACTCAAGTTCAATTGAAATTTTATTTCTATTATGTCTTCAAGCCCATAAAAGATATAAGAAGGTGTAAAGTTATTATTTGAGTGAATAGGAAGCATAAGAGAGCAGCTTCCAAAAAGAAAAAAATGACAGTTTGCTGCCTATACAGTCCCAAATATCTCTCAATATCATTGCAGCATCATCCTCAGCCTTCTGACGAAGCATATCTCACAGACTAAATTGGTCAGCAGGAAATAAGAAGGATTTGCCTACTCTGTCTCTGCAAAATCAGGCAATTGACTTACCTGAATTTAAGTTCTGGTCTATCTTTGGATTTTATATAGTCTGTTGAGAGAGCAGGGGCATTTTTGCCCATAGGAAGTATCTCCTGATAGAGAATTTTGATGCTCATTGTCTCCTTCCAAGTCAAATGGGAGCTGTCAGGAGCTGGCTGTCTTAAATCACACAATTCTTAAAATAATAAAAACATCTCTAAATGCCATTTTCTGTATGCCTCTGAAGGTTTTGAAGACATCTATTAATTTATTTGTAAATCTATCTATGTTTGAACAAGCAAACTGTATATTTTTAAACATTCATTATCTGTTTAAGCTAGTAAACATATTTTGTGATATATTAAGACTAGTATTTGACATGACCAGGAGCTTGACTGGCCAGCCATCAACCCGTATTACCCAGACTCCTAAATAGATTGCAATAGCAACCCATAAAAGGATTGGAAGTAATTCTATACTTTTAAATGAGTTTTATAGGCACAATAACTTATATGAGTTGAAATATACATATATGTGTATCAAAATATAAAATTCTACACCAACGAATCAAAAATTAACTTTATTTCTTCCAGAATAAAAATTTTATACCAATGTGTCAAAAGATAACCTTATTTTGAGAAGATGAGTAGCTCTAAGTTTCAGAGCAGACTCAATAATTTACCCTTATCTCTTATCATTTCTATATTATATATTCATATTTCCCTTCTTTCCTATTTTCAAGTCTTTTCCCTCCATATAAGAGAGAAAGAAGGATATAGAAAAGAAAAAGAAAGAGAAAAGTCCTTGAGTCTAACCTCCTATACCTTGCTTAACAAGACCATTTAAGAACTTGTAACCAATTCCTAAACAACCTCTATAACTCATTAAATGACCAAAAAAGTCATCCACCTCACCTTTTCGGAATGGGAAGTCACTCTCTTAAAATTGCTTCCAGCTGAATTAGGTCATAGAAAACCTGTTTGGGGACCCAAAGAAAATGGAAAAATGGTTAAGAAAGTTAATAGTAATATTTGTTGTCCAGTCTCTATGTGTTCAGCAAGTTGAACGTTCTGAGCAGTTTGTAATACAAAGCTGAACTTTGGGTGGGAAAGTTCAGGGCTTTATTGAAGTCCTAGCAGGAATAGTCTGTGAGGCTGGACCATCTCAGCAAGCTGTTTTGAAATTGTTCTGGATGCAGATTTTGGAGGAAACAGCTATTGAGGCAGTCTGTGAGGCTGTATCATCTGGACTAGTTATCTTCTTTGGGGTCTGAACCCTTTGATCTGAAAATATATAATATCTCACAAAGAACATATAGTTCCATAATAACAAAAATGCCTTGGATGTGCAGGATGCACAAATCAATTAAGGAGGATTTTCTGCTCTTTGTACAGAAGAAAGACATTTGTAGGTCTCCATGCCATATGAAAGGATGGTATGTAATACTATTACATATATATGCTATGTATAATCAATTTTAGGTTAAAAATTCAGCATAAAACTGTATGTAATTTAAGTATTCTCCTCTATGGTTGACATAAATTTATTACTTGATTGAGACAGGTTTTTTTGTGTACTTCTTGCTATTGTAAATTTGGCCTCAAACACAAAAGGGACCTATCTGTCTCTGTATTTGTCTCCCACATCTTGGAATCGGAGGTATGTATTTACATTTTTCTTTCCTTTTCTCCTTTCTTTGGAGATTTAATTTCTATGTGGATATATCTATACTTATTGAGATAGGATTTTTCTTTGTAGTTTGGGCTGTCTTGATTTTATCTGTAGAGCTGTGTGGATTAGATTGGCCTTGAACACACAAGGGACCTGTTTTTTTCCTTATCTCTTAAGTTTTGGGATCAAGGTATGAATTAAATTCATTGATTTAACTTTATAAAACAATAACATTAATTAAACCATTTTGTATTAGTCTCAGTTCTGATTCTCATGGGAACCCCTTTTTTGAGGAGATTGGTATTTTATGTTAGCTTTTCTTAAATGTTGGCAGTGGAAGGCATGCAGCTTTCATGCTCCTCCCCAAACCTAATTCTGGGTCCTTACATTGACTAACATCTCTCTCTCTCTCTCTCTCTCTCTCTCTCTCTCTCTCATGTTTTCTGAGACAGGATTTCTCTGTGTAACCTTTACTTTCCTGGACTCACTTTGTATACCAGGCTGGTCTTGAATTCACAGAGATCCGCCTGTCTCTGACCTCCCAAGTGCTGGGATTAAAGGTGTGCACCACCATGCCCAGCAACTAACATATCTCTTTTAGAGGCAAAATGCCTATTGAAACCAGTTCTCTCATGGGATCCCCACACCTAAGGAGACTGGATTTTCACCCCTTTCTCTTTATATAAATTTAAGATTATGTGTATTTATCCATTAGATTAGTAAGGACATTATTATTTATTACTAGGCAAAAACTTAACATATTACCTTCATGTAAAAAAATGTGTCATTTTGAATTCTAAACTGTCTTTAGCAAGCAGCATTATCTTATCCTCAGGGGTTCCCACCCTGACTTCATTGTTTAGACTAGGCTGGTCTAGAATTCAGAGATCTGCCTGTTTCTGCTTCCAGTGTGATGGGATTAAGGGTGTGTGCCATTACCACCCTGCTCAAATATTTCAACTAAACCCCAAATAATCATAGCTCTGTAACCCTGAGAACAACTCTGAATTGAGTGATAATTCCAAATCTGTCTGAAATCTTCAAAAATATCTCATATTTTAGCATTGTCAAACAACAAAAATATCCTTTATATCTCCTGATATAGGGAAAATCTAAAGACATCTAAACAGAAATTAAGCAAAGGAACAAGAACATACCAAAAGCCTTAGTCTAACTGTGCCATCCCATGCTGCAATTAAAGTTTTGTTTATTATTCTGTAGAATCTAGTTTTGACTATAAACCCCTGGTGGGTCCATCCCAGAGAGCTCTGACAAGCCCTCTAGTAGCTAGGGAGCTCTGAGCTCCAGCTGCCATCAATTTTGTCATATCTATCAGAAAGGGCCTCCCTCCTTACCTCATTGTCATTGTTGGTAACTTAGCATTCCATCTAAAAGTTCTCTCTTTTTCTAAGTTTATACTAGTCCAATCTTTTTCAAAAAGCATACACAGAACCACAGTTGTCAGTGTTAAGATCATTTGCATGCTAAGAGAAACAAATTCAATTGGAAAAAAATGTATTGAGACATTATGATTTCCTTCATTTTTAATATAGGCTGTTAATTCCCTTGTTCTGTCTAGAAGGCTACAAGTTTTTCCATACATAGGGAAAGCCAAGGCTTTCTCTGCCTTTGCTGCAAGGCACAGCTTTTGTTAAGGGATCTGCACTTTGAAATGATTTGGGTTCAGTTCCCTGTTCTTTGGCTAGGAAACCATCTTTCGCCCCCCAGGGACTTATATAAAATAATAAAAAAAGAATATTTATTTATCTTATTGTGTGTGTGTGTGTGTGTGTGTGTGTGTGTGTGTGTGTGTGTGTCAAAGAACAGGGTTGGGGTGCCATGATTTGTGAAAGCAAGAGGACAACTCTTTGAAGTTGGTTCTTTCATCCTTACATGGGTTTCAAGAATTGGATGCAGGTCACAAGGCTGCCAAAGACATGTTTCCAAAGTTTGTTTAGCTCCTGAAGATTTAACCTTCTAAAGGTGCTATTAATATATTATAAACATGTATCTCTGGTCTATTTTCAGATGATTTTCCATAAGAGATAAGAATTAGACTGAAATTAACTTTTAACTTAAAAATATTTAATTATTCTAGCATCTTTAAAACCCAATTTCTTTGAATGTCTTCCAAATATTTGTCAAAAATCAAGTATATAATGATTTATTTCTTAGTTCTTTATTCTTTTTATTAACCTATATTTCTGTGCTTCTACCAATGCCTTTATAATAAATTGCTGTTAAATCTGTGGCTATATTTTATGATATAAAAGAAAAATCTCTCTTACATTCTAAAAGACTGTAAGTTGTGTTGGACCTCAAAATCAGAGCTAGTAGTTAGATGAGGTTACTTAAGAATTAAGACTGCTATCATATTGGTTACTCAACCTGTTTAATTGACATTACGAGAGCAATATAACAACCAACCTTAGCTGCCTTGAATTTTCCTGTAATCAACATTTACACTTAATTAAAAAATAATTACAGCTAATGTATAGCTCTAATCTTAAATTATATACTCTTCCATTTCACTAATGGATAATGCATGTGTGTTATGATGATTGTTTGCTGAAAACAGCAAATATAGGTTGAAAGCAATCTTATAAAATGAATAACCAGACAGGGCAGATGGCTGCTCTTCCTGTGCCTGGGCAGTGTCTCACAGGTCCGATCACTCTAGGCAGGCAGCCCCAACTACCAGATAGAGGTACCTCCTGGCTTCCTGAGTACGCAGCTTCCACAAGGTCTCACCAGCTGTGAGGACCCAACTGTGGACCAAAAAGAGGACCAACTCTGCCTCTGAAATGGTAAGATCAGAGCAGGCTGAAAGGCAGGTGGTCAAGTTAAAAGACTGCAGAACTCCATGGAGTCCAAGCCCAGCTATTGGTTTGTGGTGGAGATAGTACACCTTGCCCAATAAAACTCCCCAATAAAAAGACACAGGCTTACAGAATGGATCCACAAACAAGACTCATCATTTTGCTGCATACAAGAAATACATCTCATTAACAAAGATAGATGCTACCTAAGAGTAAAGGGCTCAGAAAAAGTTTTCTAAGCAAATGGGCCCAGGAAGCAAGCAGGAGTAGCCATCCTAATATCAAGTAAATAGGCTTTCAACTGAAGTTTAAAAAAAAAAAAAGACAGAGAAGGGCACTACATACTCATGAAAGGAAAAATTCATCAAGATGACATCTCAATACTCAAATACAAGGGCACCCACATTTGTAAAAGAAACTCTTCTAAAGCTTAAATCACACATCAATTCCCACACATAAGTAGTGGGAGACTTCAACACCCCACTTACGCCAATGGACAGGTCATCAAGATAGAAACCAAGCATAGAAATACTAAGACTAACAAAGGTCATGAACCAAATGGACCTAACAGATATCTATGGAATGTTTCACCTAAACACAAAAGAATACACATTCTTCTCAGCACCACATGGAACCTCCTCCAAAATTGACCATATAGTTGGACACAAAGCAAGCCTCAATAAATATAAAAAAAATTGAACTAACCCCTTGTATCTTATCAGACCACCATGTTGCTAAGAGACAAGCAACATTTGCTTATCCATACATATGGAGATAGACAGGTGGTCTTCAAAAACCTCAAGAGATCTGTAGAATTTGGCATTCAAAGAAGATTTCTTAAGATTTTTTTGATATTGAGACATATCAGCTCCTGACAGCACCCCATATTCTACTCCAGGTAGAGGATGAGCATTGAAGAATCTCCCTTTGGAGATAGTTGCATTAGTGGCAAGCTTGTCACTGGACAAGAAAATTCCTTGCTTTACCTATAGACAGAATGCTGTTCAAAAAGGACAAAACTTGGAAGCAGGTAAGTAAACAGCCTAGCTCTGCCAAGAAAGGGTAGGCAAGTCCTGCTTTACAATTAATGTCTGTCCTCTCAGAGATAGTGGGCCAAGAGGCTGAGAATAAATTCTCTAATGTATGAATTGAAATTGAGGACTGTCCAGGCAGCCAGTTGTCTGTCATTTCTTAGTTTTAGAAGCTGCTGGCTCTGCACTTCTTGTATAATCAGATATATTTATCCTTCTCAGGTCTCTGATGTGATTGAAAACTAGATAGTTATAGTCTCACAGTTAAATTTTAAGTGATTTAGGATTTATAAGGATTTTCTAGGTCTATGGAGATGTTTTTAAGTTGGTAAAGCAAGTTAGGATGGAAATTGAGTTAGGCATAGAACTCGAAACTCATAGAAATAGACAGATAATAGAATATTAATATCAGTTGCTAAATATGTATGGACTGGACATTTGGAATGTATAATATACCTAATAATTTTCATAATTGTGGCCTAATTATTAAAAAAAAGAATTATGAGTTCTGGGAAAAGCAGGAGAAGGTGGGAGGGTGGGAACAGGAGGGATGGAGGGAGATGACTGTCATGGAGATGTAACTTGAAGTAGTAAATAAACATTAAAGAAAAGAAATGCTCAATGTCCTTAATCTTTGAGAAAATGCAAATCAAAATGAGTCTGACATTCCATATTATACTCATCAGAATAGCTGAGATCAAAAACGTAGGTGCAAGTACATGCTGGCAAGGATGTCGATAAATGGAAGCATGCCTCCATTGCTAGTAGGAGTGCAAACCTTTGGAACCACTTTAGAAATCAATATGGCACTTTCTCAAAAAAAAAAAAAAAAACTGAATAGTTCTAACTTTAGACCTAGCTATACCACCCCGGACATACATCGAAAAGATGTTCTATCACGTCACAAGGACATTGTTGAGCAACTGCTCAAAAATGTTCATAACATTTTATTCATAATAGCCACAAACTTTAAATAACTCAGATGTCCCTCCACCAGAGATTGTACAAAGAAGACATATTGTACAGGATAACTATTCTACAACCAACAGACCGAAAGGAACATGAATATTGGCATTGTTACCTGTTAGTGGGACACTTTGCCCTAGTGGGGCTGCCATGCAAGCCTCGAGTGCAAAAGGAAGCTCTTAGCTCTCATATGACTGTTAAACTGAGGGGGAGATGAGATGTGGGAGACCGCACATTGGAGGAGTAGGATAGGTGGGAGGGTGGGAGGGGCGCACCAGGAGGAGAGGAGGAAGGGGGCTGTGATGGAGATGTAATTTGAAGTAATAAACAACGATGTCCACTTTTCCATATCTCTTCAACATAGTACTTGAAGTTCTTGCTAGAGCAATAAGACAGCTAAAGGAGATCAAGGGGATACAACTTGGAAATGAAGAAGTCAAATTATCCCTATTTGCAGATGATATGATAGTACGCATAAGTGACCCCAAAATTTTCACTAGCGAACTCCTACAACTGATAAACACCTTCAACAAGGTAGCTGTATACAAAATTAATTTTAAAAAAATCAGTAGCCCTAATTTACACAAAAGATAACTGGGCTGAGAAAGAAATTAGGGAAATAATACCCTTCACAGTAGCCACAAATAATGTAAAATACCTGGGGGTAACTCTAACCAAGCAAGTGAAAGAACTGTATGATAAGAATTTCAAGTCCTTGAAGAAAAAAATTGAAGAGGACATCAGAAGATAGAAAGATCTCCCATGCTTATGGATAGGTAGGATCAACATAATAAAAATAGCCATCTTACCAAAATCAATATACAGATTTAATGCTATTCCAATCAAAATACCAACACAATTCTTTACAGGCCTAGAAAAAAACATTCTCAACTTCATATGGAATAGCAAAACACCCAGAATAGCTAAATCAATCTTGTACAATAAAAAAATAAATCTGGAGGTATTACCATCCCAGATTTCAAGCTAGACTACAGAGCAATAGTAATAAAAAGACCATGGTGCAGGTATTGAAATGGACCAGTTGATCAATAGAATTGAACTGAAGACTCAGAAATAAACCCACATACCTATGGTCACTTAATTTTTGTCAAAGAGGTCAAAACCATACAATTGAAAAAGGACAGCATCTTCAAGAAATGGGGATATCCAGTCTAACTGGATGTTGACATGTAAAAAAAAATGAAATTAGACCCATATTTATCATCTTGCACAAAACTTAAATCCAAGTGGATCAAAGACCTTAATATAAAGCCAGACACACTAAGTTTAATAGAAGAGAAAGTGGGGAAAAAAAACTCGAAGTCATTGGCACAGGTGACAACTTCCTGAACAGAACACCAACAGCTCAGGACCTGAGACCAACAATCAATAAATGGGACCTCATAAAACTGAAAAGTTTCTGTAAGGCAAAGGACACTGTCACAAGAACAAAATGGCAACCTACATATTGGGAAAAGGTCTTTAAAAACTCCACTATTGACAGAGGTCTAATAACCAAAATTTATAAAGAACTCAAGAAATTAAACAGCAAGAAACCCAATAATCCAATTAAAAACTGGGAAAGAGAGATAAACAGAGAATTCACAAAGGAGGAATCTCTAAAGGACATGAGACACTTAAAGAAATACTCAACATCCTTAATCATCAGAGAAATGCAACTCAAGATGACTCTGAGATTCCATCTCACACATGTCAGAATGGCTAAGATCAAAAACTCAAATGACAGCACATGCTGGCAAGGTTGTGGAGAAAGGGGAACCCTCCTCCATTGCTGGTGGGAGTGCAAACTTGTACAACCACTATGGAAATCAGTCTGGTGATATCTTAGAAGACTTAGAATAGCCCTACTTCAAGATCCATCCATACCACTTCTTGGTATCCACCCAAATGATTCCTCACCAAACGACAAGGACATATCCTAATCTATGTTCATAGCAGCCTTATTTGTAATAGCTAGAAACTGGAAACAACCCAGATGTCCCTCAACCGACAAATGGATAAAATATTTGTGGTACATTTATGCAATGGAATACTACTCAGCTATTAGAAACAAGGAAATCATGCAATTCACAGCCAAATGTACAGAGCTAGAAAAGCTCATCCTGAGTGAGCTAACCCAGACTCAAAAGGATGCACATAGCATCTACTCACTTATGATTGGATTTTAGCCATGTAGAACAGGATAACTATTCTACAACCAACACACCCAAAAGAACAGGAACATAGACTTTTTTTACCTGTTAGTGGGAAACTTTTCCCTAGTGGTGCTGCCATTTAGGCCCCCAGTGGAAGAGGAAGCTCTTAGCCCTCATATGACTGCTGAACTGAGGGGGCTGATATGTAGGGACACCCCACTCTGCAGAAGTGGGGCACGTGGGAGAGTGTGGGAGGGTGGAACTAGGAGTGTGGAAGGAGGGTTCTGCGATGCTGATGTAACTTGAAGAAATAAATAAACATTAAAAATTATAAAATGGCTATCCATAACTGCTGAAAGTGACATTTGGATATTGCCTGTTAGTGTGTGTTTGTTAGTTTCTTTGCTATCTCTGTCACTTGTTATCAGTTAGAGCTAATAACTTAATCCTTTGTAAAACTCTCTTAACAATTTATATATTCCATTTCTTCTCCAAGTGATGGCTTTCTGTGCTGTACAAAAGGGAGAGGAAAGCCCTTTTATTAGGGACAGCACAGAAACAGGGACAGAGTCAAAAGTAAATCTTCATGCAGGCTCAGAGGCAGACTCATATAACAGACAGACAGGGACAAGAGAAAACACAAGAAAAATGAAATAGAGAATTCAAATCTATGCTTACTCTTAGTTACATAAAACTAACAGGAAGAGGTTTGATTTACTTCCTTAATGTGACACTGACTCATTATTGGTGACCTAGAGCTTATAATTAATGCTCTCAAACTGATGCAAAACTAGTTATGTACAGACATCATCTCTCTAATTTGTTCCTGTTTAGAAGGTTCTTCTTACTGTTCTAAATTTTGTGCATTTCCATATAAATTTTACAATCTTTTCAATGCCTACATTTTTGAAATTGTGATATTAACTCAATTGTACCTATAGACTAATTTATAATTAATTTAAATCTCTACTATTTCAGTACTCTAATAAATAGTGCTTGAAGGGGTTTATTATTTTAATTTATGATTTTAAACATTGCTTTCAACAGAATTAATGATATAACACAGAGATCCTGCACAATTTTTAAAAATGTGTATGTACTTCTTTGCCACTGCAGCTTTCTAGAATAATTGTGAAAATCTTGCCAATATATTGGGAATTCTTATATAGCTATGTCTTAGTTACAGTTTTTATTGTTATGATGAAACATCATAACCAAAAAGCAAGTTTGAGATGAAAGGATTTATTTAGGTTACATTCCATACTGCTGTTCATCACTGAAGGAAGTCAGCTCAGAAACAGGGCAGGAACCTGGAGTCAGGAGCTGATGCAGAGTCCATGGAAGGGTGTTGCTTACAGGATTCCTTCCAATAGCTTGTTCAGGTTGTTTTCTTATAGAACACAGGGTTAGCAGTCTGGGGATGGCACCACCCACAATGGGCCAGTTCATCCCACATCAAACACTGACAAGAAAATGCCTTACAGCCCAATATTATGAAGACATTTTCACAATTGAGGTTTCCTCCTTTCAAATAACTCTAGTTTGTTTATCAAGTTAACATAAAACTGGCCAGCACAAGTTAGTTCTGTCACCATGAATAGGGATAATGTTCTTGCTTCCTTACCAATATGTATAATTTCTTCTTCCTCTTGCCCTCTCTCTACTTCTCCTTCCTTCCTTCCTTCCTTCCTTCCTTCCTTCCTTCCTTCCTTCCTCCCTCCCTTCCTTCCTTCCTTCCTTCCTTCCTTCCTTCCTTCCTTCCTTCCTTCTTTTCTTCCTTTCGTCCTTTCTAATTCGCTTCCCTTGTTTCAGTGTCTAGAAATTTAGGTTGTACATTTTATAATAGTGGTAAAACTGAATGTTTCCATTGTTCCCAGTAATGAAATAAAAACTTACATGTGTGTCATTAATTATTACATCAGGGCAAGTTTCTTGAATATAAACTGTCAAGTTGAAGGTGCTATATACTATTCCCCAAATCCTGAAATTCTTTCAGGTTCAAATAAAGAAATATATCAGATATGGTATAAATGGGGTAGGAATGGTAGATATGAGCAAAATACATTGTAAAAAAATACTTACAGAACAAAATAATATTTCTCTATATATTATATATATTCTTACATATAACAAGATATATTACTATATATAATTACATAACTATATAACATATATATACATGAAATGTATGTGTGTGTATATATAGATATAGATATATATATATATAGAGAGAGAATGTAGTTTATTTGTGTTGGTTAACTCCTCCTGATTATGAAGCCTGACCTAGAGTGTAGTTGATATATTCAGTGTCACTCCATTGAAGTAAACTGATTTTTCCTTCTCTATTTGCTACAGCTTCTGAGTTAAGGGTGTGACTGTATCTATTTTTCTATGAGCTGGAATTTTGTCTTATGTGAACTTGCACAGTTCAGGGGAATGCTGTCACAGCCCCAGTGAGTCCATATTTGTTATATCTGTAATACACTGTTTTCCTTGGAGTTGTCCACTACCTATCACTATTACAGTCTTTCTATATCGTCCACTACCTATCACTATTACAGTCTTTCTATATCTGTTTCCACATAGATTCCTAAACTATGAGGTAAGGAGTTTGATAAAGATATCTTCATTTAGAGCTAAGTGTTCTAAGGTCTCACTCTCCATATATTGCTCATTTTTCAGTTTCTGTGTCAATTTTTATCTATAGCAAGAAAGAGCCTCTCTGAGGAGAGCTGGACAATAAATTCCTCTATGGGTACTTCAATATGTTATTGGAGGGGTTGTTTTTTTTCTTTTCTTTCTTTTTTTTGATGTTTTTTGTTCAGTTAGTTTGTTTTGGATTTTTTAAAGAGAGATGAAAGAATGTGAATTTGGGTGGGTGGGTTTGAGTTAAGCTAGGGTAGAAGAAAGAATATGGACAAAATATATATGAAAAAATTTTTAAAATAATAAAAGAAAAAATAGCCACTAAATATAAATGATTTAAAATATATAGCAAATAAATACTCATGTACAATAAATATCTACATTGACAACATATAAAACATAGAACAAACAAAATTACTGGCGTTAACATGCTATCTTATATAAATACAAAATTACCAAATTATTGAACTCATATAATAACTGAAGTTGTATACATGGTAACAGAATCTGAGAATTCATAAAATAAAATTGATGTGAAAGGAAAGATGGATAAATATGTAATAATAAAATGAATTCCTTATTTTTCTACTAACAAGCTAATATGACTTTTATACAGAAAATGAGAACACATATAGAAGAATGAACAAAATAACCAGCTAACAGTATAGAAAATGCTACTAGAATATTCTATAAAATACTTACATTCATGGAACATTTATGAATCTCTATTATTCTTGAGGTTACAAATTAAATCTTTAAAATTTTTAAAATAACTTAAGTTCTACCCTTTGTTAATAGTTGTGATGTAATAAAACTGCCCATCACTAAGAAGAGTAATAGGAAAAGACCTAAACAACTAGAAACACTATAACACATTTCAAATAATTCAAATTAACTGAATATTCATATATTAAACAAAACTGAATCAAAACCTTCTAAAAGCTGTGCTGACAGGGAAATTCAAGTACTAAATGGTCATATTTTACAGTGTAATACCCTCTATCATTTTTTCAGGGCATAGCAGTCTTAGTTGAACAGACTACCTAGAGATACCTTTTCCTCTTTGGCATGTATGTTTTAAAGACAAAATTTAAGCAATGTCTGATATTAAAGATTATTCTGGCAGCAGTCATAAAATATTGATAACAGGAGCAGACCATTGGCACAGTCTGCAGCACATTTAGGCATCAGATGACTTCTTGGCCAGAATAGTCTGTGTTAGAGTTTATGTTCAAAGTATGGAAGAATTCTTTATTTTTTTTTATTATATGTCATTCAATTCATTTACCACGTAGTTCTTTGATAAAGGGAAATCTTGTAGTACTAATATTTATTTTAGAGGATACAAAATTTGAATCTGTCAGAGGTGATGACCAGTTTTGATTATGTTTTTTTCTTCTATTATTATTAACCAGCCAAAATCAGAGGTGAAATAGAAAATTCCAGGCTATGTGCGTTATAGTGCTATTTTCACAAGTTGTTTCAGTGATCATTAGAAAATAATTCCCTTACATTCACAATTTACCTCACAATATACTAAAGATTGAAGTCACTAATCTAAATTAGGAAACCAGAAAAACAATTGAAGAAACTAAAATAAAAATGAACAAAAATTAATGAAATAATTGAGAGAAAAGTAATAGCAACAATACAAGTCCAATACCACAGAAAGCTTGTCTTCAAATTTATCAATAAAACTGATGAACCAATAAGAATATTGAAAAAATATTTAGAAAAAGGGTTAAATATCTGTTTATTCACCAAATATCCTTTACAGGATTCAAGGAAATCAATTAAGAGACCATAAGTCTTAATTTTCATATAAGAAATAAAGAATTATGGAAAACTAAAAAATTTCTTATGCTGTGGAAAAAGAAGAGAGAATTGACTCTAGGTTTTATACATTTAATTGAGTTAAAAACTAAATATATTGAAATTGCTTGAGAAAGCCTTATTAGCATTATGACAATACACAAATGCTAATCTGCTAATTTGTTGTAGGCTACAGTAGTGACTACAAATATCATCCTTCAAACTTTAAATGTATTTGAGTTGAGTGATTATCTAGCTTCTTTTTCACAAGGTTCAAGATAACAATATTATATATTGAAAGCTGTGGCCAAACCATTTACAGAGAGATTCACCATCTGGTAAAAAGAGAAGGTTCATATGCAGGCCACAGACCACACATGGAACAATTAAAATGACTCATCAAGGGGAGACCTGTGAACTGATAGTTTGGAGTCAAGTTTCAGCCTGCATCCTTGCCTAGGTGTAGGTCTTATGAACACATCTTCCCTTCTTGAGAGATGTGCTCCTCAGTCTCTGAGACTCAGGTAGAACACAGCATATTACCACCCATGATGGTCAATGAGACCATCTCCCTACTCTGTTGTCCATCTAAATGTAGAAAGGTAATGCATGCAGGGAGGGATATATAAGTTCCTAGAATGAGGCAAACATTTGGATCCCAATAAGAAACACCCATGTGCTAGGTAGTTCTGCTACCAGCTATGCATAGATATGATTTATATTTCTCATACAAGGCATGGTATGTGCTTCTGTCAGCCAAAGATAGCACAACTCACTGTTAGTCTAGATTCATAAGAAACATCCTTCTTTAATATGAGTGATAAGGCATATAGCATAGCACAGTGTACAATGTCACTCCCTGTCATTAAGACCAGGTAGCTACCAAAAGACATAGAATTTTGTGTTATATAGGTAGCAATTAATGTTATGAATGCTCTTTTTTCTTACATATCCATTTCTATCTTGGGCTGAAGTCTGTGGTAGAGTTCTAAGGGCAGCAGCAGGACAGAAGCATGCCGAGTCTAACAGTTCTATTCCATCTAGCACAACCTATCATTGTTGAGGGCTGGTTTGAAAAATGAGCATATTTCAGCAAAATGTCAAATTTGATTATCTAGTGTTGAAATAATGGAAACAACTATAGTCTTAGGCACACACACACACACACACACACACACACACACACACAAAATCACCTTAGAATTTTTTGAAGAATGGGAAGAAACTAACAAATACTGTGAAGAATAGAATAAATAACAAAACTTCCATTCCCTAAAATCTTTCCAACAAACAAAAATTGCTTTAAAAACATCCTTACCCAATAAAATGCCAGATGTTGGTAAGTGTTCCACAATGGAGAACCCACTGATAGAATTTTAAATGGCTTTTTAAGGAAGTTCGATAAACTACAAGAAAACAGAGAGATAATTTTATATTTTCCCAAAGAAACTTGATAAATGGAAGAAATCAAAATTCAAACAGAAATATAATCAAAAAAAGTATACTCAGTGAAAGAAAACATGTCTTTGAAAACAAGAGTAGCACACAAAATTAGTAAGGCTAACCACATCTCCACAGTTGGGTGAGAAAGAGAACAATAATGAGGAACAGAAAGTTTACGAAACCTTTGCAAAAGTATTAAAAGAGAAAACATGCAAGTTATTTAACTTTGATATGGAATTAAAAATACTAGGGTAACGAAAATTTTATTTTAAGAAACAAATAACTCCCCAAACCCAAAGAAAGATACAAATGCCAAGGTATATCAAGGTCAAATTTCACTAGTCAATTTTCATTAAAGTCAGACTCTCTGAAGTTGCAAAGATGACTCAGAGATTACAGGTTGCTAATCTTTGAGAGGAT
The DNA here is from genome assembly GCA_907164525.1 of Lophiomys imhausi. Classification (NCBI taxonomy): domain Eukaryota; kingdom Metazoa; phylum Chordata; class Mammalia; order Rodentia; family Muridae; genus Lophiomys; species Lophiomys imhausi. The sequence goes on from CAJQZJ010037430.1 coordinate 319,559, forward strand.
TGGAGTTTCACCCAAATAGGAAGCTCACAATCGCCTGTCACCACAGCTTCCTCTTATGGCCTCTGTGGCCAGTAGAACCCATATGCTCATACATGTATACAGACACAAACACATACATATAAGTAAACAATAAAAAATCTTTTAAAAATCAGATTATAGAAATTTACTAAAGATATAACAGATAATTTGTCTTTTCCTTTAATAACTAAATAAATTGAATTCATTATTTAAAATGCCCAAATATTTTTTCATATCTTCATAGTTTTATTGGACTACTGTATCAAATATTTCAGGAAGAAGTAACTAGTACAAAATTATTCACTTGAATAAGGTGAAAAGAAAATGACCAATAGCCATTCATTTTGTTAGAGTAGTAGTATTACCATAATCTGAAAACAGCAAAAACTATTAGTAGAAATTTAACATAAGGCTCACTCAATTAGAAGCAAATCATGCCTGGTACTGAAAATCTAGCCAACTACCTAGGACTAGTAAAGTAATTAATTTGGAGGAGAACCTACAACTCTCACTTTAATAAACCAGCCCAATTCCTAACTGCATTCTAATTATTTGTCTTTTTTTAAAGTTTATTTATTACTTTAAGTTACATCTCCATCCCAGCACCATCCCTTTATCCCTCCTGGTTGCACCCTCCCACTTTCTCCCCCCTCCCACCTATCCCACCCCTCCAATGTGGAACACCCCCCATATCAGCACCCCCCTTACTTCAGCAGTCATGTGAGGGCTAAGAGCTTCCTCTTGCACTGGGGGCCTACATGGCAGCTCCACTAGGGAAAAGTGTCCCACTAACCAGTAACAAAATCTGTGTTCCTGTTCCTTTTAGTCTATTGGTTGTAGGATAGTTATCTAGTGCTATATGACTAAAATTCAGTTATAAGTGAATACATTCCAGGTACATCTTTCTGGGTTTGCGTTAGCTCATTCAGGATGAGCTTTCATAGTTCCATCCATTTTGCAGCAAATTGCATTATTTCCTTGCTTCTAATAGCTGAGTAGTATTCCATTGTGTAAATGTACCAATGTTTTCTTTTTTATCCATTTTTTGGTTGAGGGACATGTGGGTGGCTTCCAATTTCTAGCAATTACAAATAAATTTTCTGTGAACATAGTTGAGGATATGTCCTTTTAGTTTGATGAGGAATCTTTTGAATATATACCCAGGAGTGGTATGGCTGGGAATTGAGGTTGAGCTATCCCAAGTTTTCTAAGATATTACCAGACTGATTTCCACAGTGGTTGTACAAGTTTGCATTCCCACCACCAATGGAGAAGTGTTCCCCTTTCTCTATACCCTCGCCAGCATGTGCTGTCATTTGAGTTTTTGATCTTAGCCATTCTGACATGTACGAGATGGAATCTCAGAGTTGTCTTGAGTTACATTTCTCTGATGATAAAGGATGTTGGAACATTTCTTCAAGTTTCTCTTTGCCATTAGAAATTTCTCTTTTGTGAATTCTCAGTTTAGCTCTATTCCTCAGTTTTTGATTTGATTATTTGGTTTCTTGGTGTATAATTTCTTGAGTCTTTATAAATATTGAATATTAGCCCTCTGTCAGATGTAGGGTTGGAAAAGATCTTTTCACAATCTGTAGTGTGTCATTTTGTTCTAGTGACAGTGTCCTTGGCCTTACAGAAGCTTTTCAGTTTCATAAGGTCTCATTTATTGATTGTTGGTCTTCAAGCCTGTGTTACTGATATACTTTTCAGGAAGTTGTCACCTGTTGCAATGACTTGGAAGCATTTCCCCACTTTTTCCTCTATTAGATTTAGTGTGTCCAGCTTTATGTTAAGGTACTTGATCCACTTGAACTTAAATTTTGTTCAATGTGATAAATATACGTCTATTTGCTTTTTTGCTTTAAATTTTTTTCTTTTTGTTTCTTTCTTTCTTTCTTTTTTATTTTTTGCTGTTGGTGTTCTGTTCAGGAAGTTGTCACCTGTGCAGATGAATTCAAAGTTTTTCCCCACTTTCTCTTCTAATAGATTTAGTGTGTTTGGCCTTATGTTAAGTGATGCCAGAAATTCCGCCACAGAACTCTTGCAGCTGATAAACACCTTCAGGAAGGTGGCTGGATATAAAATTAATTCAAAAAAATCAGAATCCCTTCTTTATACAACAAATAAATGGGCTGAGAGAGAAATTAGGGAAACAACACCCTTCACAATAGCCACAAACAATATAAAATACCTGGGGGTAACTCTAACCAAGCAAGTGAAAGACCTGTATGAAAAGAACTTCAAGAACTTCCCATGTTCATGGATACTTAGGATCAACATAATAAAAATGGCCATTCTGCCAAAAGCAATATACAGATTCAATGCAATTCCTATCAAAATACCACCACAATTCTTTATAGACCTGGAAAAAGCAATCTCAACTTCATATGGAATACAAAAACAACCCAGAATAGCTAAATCAATCCTGTACAATAAAAAAAAAAACATCTGAAGGCATCACCATCCCAGATTTCAAGCTGTACTATAGAGCATTAGTAAAAAAAACAACATAATACTGAAATAGAAACAGACCAATTGATCAATGGAATCGAATCAAAGACCCAGAAATAAACCCACACACCTATAGTCACTTAATTTTTTGACAAAGAATCTAATTATTTGTCTTCATATAGACAGGTATATTTAGGCTCATGCTTCATCAAAGAAACATCTTGGGAGTTCCTGCGAGGTTTTTTTCTGCTGTAAATATCACTGTTCTGCTCTCTAGCTTCTGGTCATCTCCCTCAGGCCATGGCTCCAGAATGGCAATCCTAAATCCTTCCTCAGTCCAAGAATTCCAGATTAGTTCCTGCCCCTGAAGCTGGAGAACAATTCAGCCTCTCCTGTACTACTGAAAAAAGAAAAAAGAACAGCAGGAGGAGATTGAATGTATTGATGAAATACAAAATGTAATAGACAGACTGAAAAAATAAGCCAGTTTGGGAATTTTGAAACTAGAGAAAAAATATAACAAACACTGCTAACAATTTTTTTAGAAGAGGTAAGAATTAATTGCCAAAATGCCAAATTTTGGGGTAACAATATTTTTCAACCATCCACAAATGTCCACCCTGCTTGGGAAGAAGGTCAAAGAGGCTCTGCATTATTTAACCCGATTTGAGTGACAATTTGAGGACATTAAATCAGATTACAAAACAGATTTTTATTTTGATGAAAACCCTGATTTCAAAAGTAAAGTTGTTTCCAAAGAATTTCATCTACATGAGAGTGGTGACCCATCTTCATAGTCTACCAAAATCAAATGGAAATCTGGAAAAGATTTGATAAAGTACTCAAGTCAAATGGAAAATAAGGCCAACAGGAAGCAGCAGCATGTAGATCCAGAGAGCTTCTTTACCTGGTTCACTAATCATTCTGTCGTGCATACAGATGTTACAAGAGGTTATTGAAGTTATTTGGCCAAATCCCTTGTAGTAATCTTTGGTTCCTGATATGGATGAAGAAGGAGAGGCAAAAGATGATGATGATGATGACAAAGAGTTGGAACATATTGGTGAAGAAGGGGATGATAATGAAGGTAAAGAAGATGATGATGAAGGGGAAATATGAGAGGATGAAGGTGAGGATGACTAGCATAGAAGACTGATGGATTCCAACCTTCTTTATTTTCTTTTTCTTTTTAAAAATTTCCAGTCCTTGGGAGCAAGTTGGAGTAATTTTCCTCCCCTCCCCCTTGTCCTCAGTTACCTTTTTTGAGGTCTCTTTCTCAGCACCATGTTTCTCAACTTATTTGGGGGGAAACATCTTTAGCAAAAAAACAAAAACAAAAACAGGAAACAAATCTCCACTCTTCTGTTCTAAATTCATTTCTATCCTTCCTTGTCTCAAAAACTGTGGTTTCAACACCACCATGGTACTCTGTGGCAAAAAAGAGAAGCCCTCCATCTCTCTTGGCTCTGCTGGAGGCTGGAGGTGAGGTTGCTAGACTCATGTGTATTAGTGCATAGAATTCTAGATTTTATCCTTTCTCTGCATATTGGACTCAGAGGTTATATTGTGTTTCTATGTGAATACAGACAATATTTGCTACCATGTATCTGTCTACGTTTTATTGTTTAATGAAAGAAAAAAGGAAAAAGGAAGTATTGAAGGTCAACAAAGGATGGGTTTGAGACGTCTGGTAAGTGGGAATTTTGACACGGCTTCTCCTTTAGCATGTTTAATTGTGATGTTCAGCAGACATCCTGCAGTTTGATGGTGACACTTTTTTTTTTTTTTTTTGGTTTTTCAAGACAGGACTTCTCTGTGTAACAGATTCCTGGCTATGCTGGACTAGCTTTATAGACCAGTTAGCCTTGAACTCACAGAGATCTACCTGCCTCTGCCTACTGAGTGCTGGGATTAAAGGCATGTGCCACCCCACCTGACTTACGGTAACACTTTAAAAATAAAATTCTCTTCTAATGAAAACAAAGAAAAATCTTACAACAGAGACCATCACAGAATGCCACAACCAATCAAAATTCAGAAAATAAATGGCCATGTGGTGACTGACCCCAACTGACACATCTATAACACAATTCCTGCACCTAAGTTTAAGGGATTATAGTGAAAGAACAGAAAAATTCTAAAGGCAGAGGAAAACAGAGTTTCCTCTGAGGTTGTATCTTCTAGAAGTGACAGGGAGGTACAGCCATGAAGTTTCATCAACATGGCTGCCTAAACAAGACCAGGACAAGGAAGACACCAATAGACATGCTAGCAAGGAATGGGGAAAATCTCTTATAGGACCTCAATCCTAGACAAAGAACTATAGGCAACTAAATGATTCCGAGAGTAGGAAAGATTGTTTTCCCCTGAGAAGTATCACCAAATTTTTTATCTAATACCAAGAATTCAGCCCTGAAGTCAGAAACATACAAATTATATATGCACTGAGATTTATATATTTATATAAAATAATTTATTCATAATAATAAATAACATATGTATATTTAATTTAAAAATACAGGCCATGAATTTGAGAGAACACAAAGGGGAAAAACAGAAAGGGTTGGAAGGAGGAAAGGGAAAAATGATGTAATTATATTTTAATTTCAAAAAGTAAAAATATTAAAAATACTAACATATATCTGTAATAGAATTATTAGCAAAATATTAGGAAACAGAATGTAGTCATGTATAAGAATTTATAAATCTTAACTAAATTGAACTTAAATCAAGTTTTTAATATTTGAACATCCCTTGACATCTTGACAAAGATCAATATTAGTAAGAAAAGACAGAACAATGGCTCAGCAAATAAATGTGATTCTTGAGTAGGCCTGAAAAGCTGAGTTCAACCCTCAGAACCAATGGTAAAAGGAGAGAAGTGACTCCACAGAGTGGTTCTCTGAGCTGTACACACAATAGCATGAGGCAAGGGTGCTCCTCCCCATCCATAAATGTATTATATATGCACATGAAAAATGGTGATATGTAAATAAATAAATAAAGAAGTATTCTATGGCCTAAAAAATTTTAAAGATCATTTTCCTGGATGAGAATGAATATTTGAGCAAATTTAACACACATGTGGTTCTTTTTATGGTAAAACTTGAAAATATGTGTACTGATTTTTTTATTCTAAATGTATCCAATACATACCACTTTTTATTCTGTCCTTCTTATCAACTTATCCACGAAACCATTTGCAAACCAAATCCTTCATGAAATACAGATTACCAGAGTTTCAAATTATGTTGAAAATTTAACTATCCAAAATCCCTACCCACCATGTTTTGTGTGTGTGTGTGTGTGTGTGTGTGTGTGTGTGTGTGTGTATGTGTGTGTGTGTGTGTGTGTGTGTGAATACTTGGTGTTCTTAACGAGGAGTGAACTCTTAACTAAATTGCAGTGGGGCAATGGGGGAGCTCACAATTTCCTGTAACTCCATATCCAACATATCTAACATTCTCTTCTGGCCTCTTTGGGTACCTGCACACGCGTGTATAGCTTGAATATGAAATGTTTCTTATAGAATCTTGTATTTTCTAATTTGGTCCCAGTTACTAGATCTATTTTGAAAGAATGTGGAATATTTAGGAGGTGCAACATAGAAGAAATAGGAAAATGAGACAATGTATGTGAAGGTCATATCAGACCCTAGCCTCTTTCTATTTGCAACTTGTCCACCAAGAGGTGAATATTCTCTAACATATGTTCCTGTTGTCATTTTGTTTTGCCTCATTACAGAGCCAGAATCAGTGATAAAAGAATTGTAGACAGAAACCTCTGAAAGGGTGTATCAACAACAAAACTGTCCTTATTCTCTTAAGTTGTTCATATCAGATATTCTGTCATAGCAGTAAGATGGGTGACATAGAAACAGGTACCAAAGAATTGAGTTCATTGTTGCATCTGCCTGAATATATATGATCAAAGCCTTTGGCATTTGTTTGTGTGATAAATATGGAACATGAATATGGACAACATCACAAAGAAAGGCTAAAATACTAATTGTCAATGAATGAATGTTTCTGATGTTAGCTCAGAAGACTAAAATTTCTATAAGATTGTAAACAATAAACACATTCCTTTGGATTTAATTCCAAGCAGGGCTCTATTCGGATTATAGAAGGCATGCACATTACATTCAAGGAATGATCTTCACATTTATTCATGACATGGGACAGTATATAAGGCTCTGTTAAAGGTGATAGACTAATTAATTTGGTGGAAAATTTCTCAAGCAGCCCAACCAACACTCATAAATATGTTGTGGCATGTTTACTGCTGGCCACAAGAAGGCAACTTTAGAGTAAGAATCAGGAATAAAATCCAGAAGAGAAAGGTTTAAATAGTTACCGTTTAGCAAGTAAAGCTAGAGTGGAGTTTGGTTTAGGTAAATCATGCTTTGCAAAGACATTAGAACAGTTAAAAAGATGCCAAGTTCTTTGTATTAGGGCAATAGGGAAGATGCCTTGAGCATACTCTAGAAGTTGACCAGACCCTATCCATCACAGGTTTCAGAGTATGGAAGATAAAATGCTTCTCACAAAGATAATTGATTCTCTAGAATGCATTTTCATGTGTTAAGCTGCCCAGGCATTCATGTATAAATATAGTGGTACACAAAGGAGGTCTAGTTACAGCTCAAGTTGACAGCAGACTTTGACGTCTCAAACATGAAGCTCATTTTGCAAACATGCAGAATGCAAAATGTATAAAATCATGGAGATATCCAAAGTGATTTCAAAGAAGGTCCAGGATCTGAAACTTCAGATCATCTGTGACAGGGATATTCATATACCTGAGAGATTCATATGTGAAGCTGGGAGGGTTAACTTGAACATGAAGTGAAAACCTCAGGTTGTTGAAGATGCTAGAATTTTCTGCTGAGAAAAGCCAAAAGCAACAGGCAAAGCCAGCAAAAAGGAGAAGCCAGAAACCTATAAAAAGTCATGGGCATAGTGTGGTCACCCTGTTGGGTTGGATATCATCACAACACATGTTTTTCACACCAGGCATGAAACTCTAGGGTACAGCACTTTCCAGCCTGGGCTTACGTCTTCTGTAGGTCCTATTTTTTCTATACTCATATTTGTTCATTTTAAAATGAGGATATTTGTTTTATGCCATTATATTTAAGATTTACATACATAGTTTTCTTTGTGATTTCAAAAGAATGTACAACTAAGGCATTTATTTGCATTTTGGAAGACAGTTAATGTATTAAATTTTGACTTTGAGGACATTTGGAAATAGAGCAGATGATTTTGTATTATTATATTGACATAAGCCTTGTGAGAGCAGAAGTAGAACATTGTATTTTGAACATGGAATAAGCCCAAAGCATCATGTGCTAAGTACTTAATCCCTAGCTGGTTATGATATTTTCAGGTGTGATTGAAAATTCAGGAGGCTATCTAAAGTATGCATATTATTAGCCTCATCTTTTAAGGATATACCTGGTTCTTCTTTCTATTATGTTATGTGTCTTATTTTTGTCATGATGTATACAGGCTATAGCAAGTACTTCTACCAGCATGATGCTCTTTTTATCTGTAGGTCCAGAATCAGTGGAAACAATGACTTCAGACTAGAACTTCTAAAACCATGAGCCAGTTAGATTGATTATGGCAGGTTATAGGCTAACACAAACATAAATCACCAGTCATTTTTAGGTTTAAAAATGGTATCATTGTTAAAGAGGTTGGGGGATTGAGGGGGAAGAGGGTGGGAGGGTGGGACTGGAGGGGGGAGTAGGGAGGAGATTGTGATTGAGATGTAACTTGAAGAAATAAAAAAATAAATAAAATGCATATAATATACAAATCACCATTTTAATAATTTTGAACTTACAATTCATTTAAGTATTTTTGTAATGCTGTATAGCTGCCAACAGGATCTAATTTTGGATATTACTCCCAAAGAAAAAAAATATTAATAAAACAGTCATTTTCCATTCTCACTTGTAATAGAACCCTAGCAACAATTTATCTATTTTATGTTTTCATGAATTTATCTTATGAACATGATAGAAAATATATAGCATTTTACACATGGCTTCTTTCATTTAGCACAGTAATTTAAAAGTTCATTTACAGTATGCCATGTATTAATATTCCGTTCCTCTTCACAGTTAAAAAAATTGTTCAACATATGCATATACCATATTTTAAAAATCCACCTAAAGGTTAAAATTCACTTCAGTTTTATCTACATTTTAATATTATAGACAAAGTTCTGAGAATTTTTATGTTCACATTTCTATAATTACTTTCCTATTAGGGGTATTCCTTTTTTGATTAGTTTTTACATGTTTCACTATATATCTAAGGCTTGATAGAAATTTTTGAACATTCTGTTCCACATCCTGATATCTGTGATTATAATCATGTGCCAACAAGCCTGGGAATAATAATTTCTTTTAAATACTTTTAGATATGTAAGCAGGAATGGAATTACTGGGTCATATGGTAATTACAGGTTTAACTTGATTACTGTCAAACTATTTTTCACAGCTGTAGGATTTTACATGCTCACTAGCAATGTGCAAAGCATCAGCACTTTAATGACAATGTCATACCAAAACAGTTAAAAATATAGGACAAAATATCAGGCATAATCGCTGTTCCATTGTATTTTATGTAAACTTAATTAGATCGTATAGACTCAAATATTTGAGGATAATAATGTATGTAGCATGATTTTTAGAAATTCCTAAGAACCAAAAAGTAGATGTGATAGTGTGTGCAATGACTTTCAGAACTTGGTAAATGAAGACAATAAGAACACAATTTTGATACTGGTATGGGATACATAATAACATCATTTTAAGAAAATTAACTAAATGCACAATTAGTAGAAGGAAAGGAATAATATACAAATATCTGAGCAGAAATAAATGAGTAGTTTCTAAAGATAATTAAAACATATTAATTGAGTAAATAGTGGATTCTTTGAAAAATATAAATAATTGAAAATCTTTTACATATATTGATATCACAGAAAATGGAACATGAGTTAGAATCATTATGTAAAGTTATATAACACATTAGAAAATATAAAAGAAAATGAACACATTTCTGAATACATGAGGCATACTCTAAGCCACAACAATATACAAATCCTCAAATATACCACAATAAGCAAAGATATTTGTTGAAGTAATAAAAACTCCCATCGAAAGAAAGCTCAAGTTAAGATTACTGCATTGATAATTTTTTAAATGCCTTATATAATTAACATTAATGATTATCAAACAATTCCATATAATATAAGCATGATCCTTTTTTTTATAAATACTTTATTTTTTTTTTCTTCAAGTTACATCTCAGTCACAAACCCCTCCCTATTCCCCCTTCCTATCCCGCCCTTCCACCCTCTTCCCCCCAGAAGTTTCCCCTTTCAGTCCAAAAGATGGTTCCTTCTCTTATAACAGTAAGTATTATACAAAACAACAGATATAAATATGCCACATTTATGAGAGTTAAATGGCCCAGTATACCTTCCCAATGTCCAGTTTATACATATTTGGCCCCTGACTTTAACATTCTACTATCTAACCATCTCCATGAGTTTAAAGGTCTATATCTGACTCAACATTCATACTAACTTGCAACACACTTTTAAGAGTATCTTCTTAGATCTGTAACATCCTCTTGATTCCTAAACAACTCAAAATTTAACTATGAGACTCTAGCTGTCTATTCTTCAACCACCTCAGAGACCTGAGAGGGATAAATATATTTGCTTATATAGGAAGTGCAGGGCCTGCAGCTTCCAAAACTAAGAAATGACATACCAGTGACTGCCTGGACAGTTCCCATTTTCTCTCCATATATTCCTGCATCAGTCTTCAGCCTTTGGGTCCTGTTTCTCTGACAGACATTTGTTGTAGAGCCGGGATTATGAAGGACTTACCTACCCTGTCTTGGCAGAGTTAGGCTGTCGACTTCCCTGCTACCAAGTTTTGTCCTTTTTGGAAATCAGGGTGTCTGGAGTTGGTGCAAGGGGTTTTTTCATGCCAAGAGATAGGCTTGCCACTAATTCAACCATCTTACAGTGGAGGTTCTTCGATGCTTACCTTCTACTTGGAGTAGAATACAGGGTGCTGTCAGGCGCTGATATGTCTCGATATCAAAAAAAAAGAAAATCTTAATTTAAGATAACATCTTTGAATGCCATATTCTGCAGATCTCTTGGGGTTTTTGAAGATGCCCTATCCATCTCTTGTATTTAGATAAGCAAATGTTGCTTGTCACTTAGCAACTTGATTACTGGGTAGTTTAGAGAATATCTGTGATAGACTGTCATAGTAGCTAACAAAGTGACATGTTTGCATGACTAAGAGTTTGTTTTACTTAACTATCCTAGACCGTTTTAGACGGTTGGTATCAAGAGGACAGAGCTTCACATTTTATTTTTAAGTATCTTGAGGTATGATACCATTAGGAAGCGTTACCTTTAATTTTGTATCAATATACAAAGATCTATTCAATTGTGGTTAAATACACTCTTAATTATGTATCAATATACAAAGATCAATGCCTATGTAGCCCAATACAATCTTAATATTATGTCCATATACAAGGGTCAATACCATTGTGGCCAACTATAATCTTAATTTTGTATCAATATACAAAGATCAATACCGATGTAATCCAATACAATCTTATTTTTGCACAATAAACAATGGTCAATACCACTTTAGCCAAATAAACTACTAATTTTGTATCAATATACAAAGGTATAAGGGCATATTCAATAATCTGCCCCTTCTTCTGGATAAGGCTTCTCAGATGGCAGTAATGTTGGGTTCCTGTCCAGTTCCCTCTTCAATCCACTTCTGATGTCTTTTTTTTTAACCTTTATATGCTTTAGTTACAAAGTTCTGTTGGCTTTGTAGATTATGTTTTAAGAAAGATCATGAGGAATATAAAAAGCTGTAAGGACCTCATGATCTTTCTTAAAACATAGATGCAAAAATACTTAATAAAATTCTAGCAAACCGAATCTAAGAACACATCAAAAGTATCATACACCATGATCAAGTAGGCTTCATCACAGGAATGCAGGGATGGTTCAATATACGAAAGTCTATCAACGTCATTCACCATATAAACAAGATGAAAGAAAAAAAAACACATGATAATCTCGCTAGATGCAGAAAAAGCATTTGACAAAATTCAACACCCCTTCATTCTAAAAGTTCTGGAGAGAACGGGCATACAAGGACCGTACCTAGAAATAATAAAGGCAATATACAGCATGCCAGTGGCCAACATCAAAATAAATGGAGAGAAACTTGAAGCATTTCCTCTAAACTCAGGAACATACAAGGATGTCCACTTTCACCATATCTCTTCAATATAGTACTTGAAGTTCTTGCTAGAGCAATAAGACAACTAAAGGAGATCAAGGGGATAAACATCAGAAACGAAGAAGTCAAATTACCCCTATTTGCAGATGATATGATAGTATACATAAGCAACCCCAAAAATTCAACTGGAGAACTCTTCCTGCTGATAAACACCTCCAGCAAGGTGGCTGGATACAAAATTAATTCAAAAAAATTAGAAGCCCTTCTCTATACAAAAATAAATGGGCTGAGAAAGAAATCAGGGAAACAACTCCCTTCACAATAGCCACAAAAAATATAAAATACCTGGGGGTAACTCTAACCAAGCAAGTAAAGGACCTGTACAAAAAGAACTTCAAGCCCTTGAAGAAAGAAATTGAGGAGGCCATCAGAAGATGGAAAGATCTCCCATGCTCATGAATAGGTAGGATCAACATAATAAAAATGGCCATCCTACCAAAAGCAATATACAGATTCAATGCAATTCCTATCAAAGTACCAACACAATTCTTTATAGACCTAGAAAAAGTTATTCTCAATTTCATATGGAACAACAAAAAAACCTAGAATAGCTAAATCAATCCTGTACAATAAAAAAAAAAAAACATCTGGAGGTATCACCATCCCAGATTTCAAGCTGTACTACAGAGCAATAGTAATAAAAGCAGCATGGTATTGGTATAGAAACAGACCAGTGGATCAATGGAGTCGAATTGAACACCCCAAAATGAACCTACACACCTATAGTCACCTAATGTTTGACAAAGAAGTCAAAACTGCACAATGGAAAAAGGACAGTATCTTCAACAAATGGTGCTGGTCCAACTGGATGTCTATTTGTAAAAGAATGAAATTAGAACCACACTTATCACCTTGTACAACACTTAAGTCCAAGTGCATCAGAGACCTTAACATAAGCCCTGTCACACTAAATCTACTAGAAGAGAAAGTGGGAAAAACCCTCGAAAACATTGGCACAGGTGACCACTTCCTGAACAGAACACCAACAGTTCAGGACCTAAGACAAACAATCAATAAATGGGATCTCATGAAACTGAAAAGCTTCTGTAAAGCAAAAGACACTGTCATTCGAACAAAATGGCAGCCTACAGATTGGGAAAAAAATCTTCACCAACCCCACATCTGACAAAGGACTAATATCCAAAATTTACAAAGAACTTAAACTAAATGCCAGGAAACCATATAATCCAACTAAAAAATGGGGGAAAGAGCTAAACAGAGAATTCACAAAGGATGAATCCCTAATGGCTGAGAGACACTTGAAGAAATGCTCAGCATCCTTTACCATCAGAGAAATGCAACCAACTCAAGAGGACTCTAAGATTCCATCTCACACCTGTCAGAATGGCTAAGATCAAAAGCTCAAATGACAGCACATTCTAGTGAGAATGTGGAGAAAGTGGAACCCTCCTCCTTTGTTGGTGGGAGTGCATGCTTGTGCAACCACTATGGAGGTTAGTCTGGTGATATCTTAGAAAACTTGGAATAGCTCTGCCTCGGGACCCAGCCATACATCTTCTGGGTATACATCCAAATGACTCCTCACCGAATCACAAGGAAGTTGCCTCATTTATGTTCATAGCAGGCCTGTTTGTAATAGCTAGAAACTGGAAACAACCCATATATCCCTAAACTGAAGAATGGATTAAAAAACTATGGTACATCTACACAATGGAATACTACTCAGCTATCAGAAACAAGGAAATTATGCAATTTGCAGCCAAATGCATGGAACTAGAAAAACTCATTCTGAGTGTGCTAACCCAGACTCAGAAGGATGCACATGGCATCTATTCACTTATGGTCGGATTTTAGCTATATAGTATAGGATATCTATACTACAACCAACACACCAATGGGAACAGGAACATAGACTTTTTCTTCCTGTCAATCAGACACTTTGCCCTAGTGGTGCAGCCTTGTAGGCTCCCAGTGTATGAGGAGGCTCTTGGCCCTCATATGACTGCTGAACTGGGGTGGGGGACTGTTATGTAGCAACACTCTACTCCAGAGGAGTGCGATGGAAGGGTTGGGGTAGAGGGTGGGTGGACGGGGCTGGGAAGGTTTCGCGTCCCCCTCGACCAGCAAGAACGACGCAACTCGCAAAAGCTCTTCTTAAGCAGTTTATTCAGGTCCCTTGAAAACAGTCTTCCGAATAATCGGGCAGACCCAATCCACAGGCTAAATACTATATGAACAGCCAGTCAAGTAAAGCCATGTGTTGTTATCTTAGAGGCCCACGTATGCAGAAGCAAGCCAGATCAGCGGTCCCAACCAAACATGGACCTGTTCACCACCGAGAGCGCTCACCATCGGGCTGGTGGAAGGCGGAAACCGGCACCATCTCTAGGGCGCGGCACATTGCAGCTCTCTACAGGAAGGATCAAAAGAGGATACTATAATGGAGATGTAACCTGAAGCAATAAATAAATAAATTTTAAAAAATACAGGTGATAGTTCTTAAAATATAACCACAAGGCCAGCACTACTTTGTGACTAAAGTTTATAAAGTTTAAAAAAAAAAGATAAAGAAATAGACAGCAGAAGCAAATGAAGAAAGAAAACTGGATAGGAGAGGGAGAAAGGAAGGAAAGGAGGGTGGGGGATCAGTCATGGGGAGAGCAAAGAAGTGTGGTGAGAGTTCTAGGGGAGAAATGAGAAACCAAAGGGACCACTTCTAAGACAAGCTGGAGACCTCTGGAAGGGTAGGCCCTTGGGAGGATATGGGGGTGACTCTAACTGAAACTCCTAGCAGCAGAGGATATGGAGACTGAAGAGGCATCCCTCTATCTAGATTGGACTTGTAGGGGATGGAAGGAATCACCAATCTACCCACAAAACCTTCAAGCCAAAATTTACCCTGTATACAAGATGTGCAACAATAAAAATAGAGAGAATGAGGGAATTCCCAACCCAATCTGACACCTTCCCCAAGGAAAATAACCAATCCCTATCACTATTAATGATACTCTGCTATGCTTGCAGAAAGGAGCACAGCATAACTGTCCTCTGAGAAGCTCTATGCAGCATAGGACCAAAAGAGATGCTGAGACTCACTGCCAAACATTAGGTGGAATGTGAGGTGTATTGTGGAAGAGAGGGAGGAACGATAGAAGGACCTGATGAGGACAATAACTCCACATAAAGATCAACAGTCAACTAACCTTGGTCCATGGGGGCTCACAGAGATGAAGCACCAATAAAAGAGCATATAGAACTGGACTTAGACCCTTTACACAATGGGCAGTTTGATCTTCATGTGGGTCTCCTACCAAGTGGGTTAGGGGGGTGTCTTTAATATGAACTCTGATGTCTGCTTTTGTTCACTTCCCCCTAAAGGGGCTGCAGTGCCTGGCCTCAGTGAAAGAGGATGAGTTCAACCTTGATGTGACTTGATGTGCTAAGGTGGGATGGTACAGGGGTTCCCCTTTTCTGATGAGAAGGGAAGGGGGAAATGAGTGAGAGTGTGGAAACCTATGGAGTGAATGGAGGGGGCTACAATTGGGATGTAAAATGAATAAATAAATAAACATATAACAATAAAAAAGTGAAATGAATAAAGGTAGATGTAGAATAATAATCCTATGAGCATAGACGCACAAAATCTCAACAAAATACTAGTAAAGAAAATTAAAGAATATACTAAACATGAGGGAGACTTAATACCACAGTTGTAAAAAATTATAAAACATAAGTTCATAAACATAATACATAAAATAAATACAATAAATAATAAATAATTATATGATCATCTTGATAGAGGCAAAAACATATTAAATAAAATTCTACACACATTCATGATAAAAGCAATGAAACACCAAATATATAAGAAACAAAACTCAATAAGATAAAAAATATGTGCAACAAAACCATTACCAACATCTTACTAAAAGTAATAAATGCTGAAAGTGTTTCCTCTTCAATGAAGCACATGGCAACCATGTTTACATTCAACACTAAACTCCTAACAATTTAGCCAGAGTACCTGGCCAGTTACAAATAGCACCAGGAATTTTCCTACTTGTAATAAGAAAGTGGGAGATCAAAATAACTCTTTTTACCTTTATTTTTGAGATTATAATACAATTACACTCTTTATCCTTTCCCTTTTACCTTCCAAATCTTTCCACATTATCCTTCTTGTGCTCTTTTAAATCCAGGGCCTCTTTCATTATTTTTTGTTTTGTGAATACACACACACGCACACACACACACACACACACACACTTACACACACAAATATAATCTGTTCAGTCAGAATAACATTACCTGTGTGTATTGATTCAGGAATGATTATTTCGAATTGTATAACCAATTGGTATGCTCTTCCCTGGGGAAGACTATTCTCTTACTCTCAGTATTCCTTAGCTGTGTTTTAAGATGAAACTTCTCCATATATAAAAACCTAAAAACTCTACTAAAATAAATGACTGATAAATAAACTCAGCACAGTAGCAATATACAATAGCAATACAAAAGCAGTTTGAAGAACATGAAATGAATCCCATTCTTCTCTTTTTTAAAATTTTATTGAAAATATATTTTTTTCACACAATATATTCTGGTTATAGTTTCCTGTCCCCCTAACTCCTCCTAGTTCCTCCCCACCTCCCTTTTCATCCAGATCCACACAATTTCTGTCTCTCCTTGGAAAACAATAGCCAAGGATGGATTCAGTGTCACAAACCTTTAATCTGAATACTAGCAAACCAAAGGAAGGCTGATTACTGTGAGTTCAAAAGCCTGCCAGAGCTCTATAGTGAATAGTTTCAGGCAGCCAGGGCTAGATATAGATACACATGTTCATAGATATAGGAATCTCATAAAAACTGGATTTTAGCCACATAAAAGAGGATAACTATCCTACAATCAAAAGACCCAAAGGAAAAGGAACATGGATTTGTTGTCCGATAGCCTGATAATGGGACACTTTGCTCTAGTGGAACAAGAGGAGGCTCTTAGCCCTCATGTGACTAATGAACTGAGGGGGGGCTGATATGTGGCAGCACCCCACATGGGAGGAGTAGGCTAGGTGGGAGAGGGGGTAGAGGGTAAGGGGGTGGGACCAAGAGGGGTGGAGGGATAAGGCTATATTGGAGATGTGACTTGAATTAATAAATAAACATTTAAATAAAAAAGAATACAAAACCAGAAGTCATAACACACACACACACACACACACACACACACACACACACACACACACACACACACGATTTAAGAAATGTCCTGAGAAAACATGAAACAATGAATCTGCAAAGATGCTGTTGAGTTTATTTGTGTTGGCCATCTATTGCTGAGCATGAGGCATACCCTAATAAATGGTTTGTATCTCCAGTGAGAATCCCTTGGATAAAACTAAATTTTCAATTGCAAGTTGCTATGCATTGAAGCTAGCTTCTGGGTTAGGAGTAGGGACTCAAATCCACTTCTTTCAGTGATGGGGCCCAATCTGGCTTAGACCTTTGTAGGTCTTGTTCATGTTGCTTCAGTCTCTGTGAGTTCATATGAGCTTTGATCATGTTGATTTGGAAGGATTTTTTTTCTTGGTGTCTTCTATCCTCTCTGGCTCTTATACTGTTTCTATTTCCTCTTCTGCAGAGCTCCCTGGGTCCCTAGAGGAGGGCTTTGATGGAGACATCCCATTTAGGGCTGAGTGTTCCCAGGTTTTACATTCTCTATACATTGTCTCCATCCCTCTCTTAACAACTACAAAAATTGAAAGACTTAGGATTAACCTTAAATAGATTAATGAATGAACTCTCTAAAGCAGAAATTGCTGGAAACTAAAAAGGAATTAAAGATATATTAAAAAGGTGGGAAAATTCCTATGTTCTTATACTGGAAAACTTATTATTACAGTGTTGATGATAACCAACGTGATCTATACATTCAAAACAATGCCTATCAAAATACCAATGATCTCAAAATTTTAATGAAGTAATATGACTACACAAATAATTGGTGTTTTCACAAGGATACTTAGCAAAGAGAGAGGAATCAAAATAGATTATTAAAAAAGAAAAATACTACAGAGCCACTGTAACAAAAACAGCATGGTGTGTATCTTGGTCACTGTTCTATTTCTGTGTAGAGACATCATGATCACTACAACTCATAAAATGAAGCATTTAATTGGAGTTTGCTTGCAGTTTCAGACGTTTAGTCTGTTGTCATCATAACAGAGAGCATGGCAGTTCACAAGCAGACATGGTACAGGAGAAATAGCTAAGAATTCTACAACCAGATCCACAAGAAGCAGGAAGAGAGCTTCTGGGTTTGGCATGGCTTTTAAAATTTCAAAACTCATCCCTAGTGACATACTTTCTCCATCAAGGTCATACCTACTCTAAGAAAGTCACACCTATTAACCCTTCTCATGTAGTGATGCTCCCTGATTGCTAAGCATTTAAATATAGTAGCCTATGAGGGCCATTCTTACTCAAACTACCACAGTGTATACTCATAAAATAAATGGAAGAGGAAAGAAAATCAAGAAATAAATGTATAAGTCCATTATTGTTGATGTCTCCAAAATATACACAAAGAAAAGATAGCCTCTTAAACAATCTGAACAGCAAAAACTGACTCTAATGCTGAACATTTGAACACTAACTCAATTTTCACTTCAAAAACTTTAATGTAAGAACTGTAATTCTAAAACTACTGCAAAAAAACCCTTAAGAACACACTTCAAGATATTGGTCTGGACAATCATTCTTTTGGATAGAATTTAAAAAGTACAGGAAACATCTTCTACTTGGAGTAGAATAGGGGGTGCTGTCAGGAGGTGACATGTCTCGATATCAAAAAATCTTAAGTTAAGAAAATATCTTTGAATGCCATATTCTGCAGATCTCTTGAGGTTTTTGAAGATGCCTTATCTATCTCTTATATTTAGATGAGCAAATATTGCTTGTCTCTTAGCAACTTGATTTCTGAGTAGCTTAGAAAATAACTGTGATAGACTGTCATATTAACTAGCAAAATGACATGTTTTCATGACTATTAGTTTCCATTTCTTAATTATC
>CAJQZJ010037430.1:338534-355264 GCA_907164525.1 Lophiomys imhausi
ACAATACCTTTAAGAAGCGTTACCCTTAATTTTGTATCAATATACTCCAAGTAGAAGATGAGCATCGAAGAATCTCCAGTGGGAGATGATTGAATTGGTGGTAAGCCGTTCTCTTAGCAAGAAAAACCCCTTGCTTCAACTGTAGACAGACTTCTGTCCAAAAAGGACAAAACTTGGAAGCAGATAAGTCGACAGCCTAGCTCTGCCAAGACAGGGTAGGTAAGTCCTTCATAATTCCTGCTCTACAATCAATGTCTGTCAGAGAAATGGGGCCAAATGGCTGAAGATCGATGCTGTAATGTATGGAGAGAAAATGGGAACTGTCCAGGCAGCCACTGACATGTCATTTTTTAGTTTTGGAAGCTGCAGGTCCTGCACTTCCTATATAATCAGATATATTTATCCCTCTCAGGTCTCTGAGGTGGTTGAAGAATAAATAGCTAGAGTCTCATAGCTAAATTTTGAGTTGTTTAGGAATCAAGAGGGTGTTCTGGATCTAAGAAGATATTTTTAAAATTATGAGGCAAGTTAGTATGAAAGCTGAGTTAGATATAGAACTTTAAACTCATGGAGATGGTTAGATAGTAGAATGTTAAAGTCAGGTGCCAAATACATATGGACTGGACATTGGGAATGTATGCTAAGCCATATAACTCTTATAATTGTGGCCTATTTATTTCTGTTGTTTTGTATTGTATTTATAGTTATAAGAAGAAGAAAGGGAGAGCTGTTGGGGGGAAAAAGAAATACCTTAAACAAAAAAAAGAAGGGAAGAGGATGGGGTGTTGAGGGGGAGGAGGGTGGAAGGGTGGGACTGGACGAGGGAGTAGGGAGGGGATTTTGATTGAGATGCAACTTGAAGAAATAAAAAATAAATTATTAAAAAAAAGTACAGGGAACAAATGCAAAGTTGGTAAGTGGTACTAAATAAGATTTAAAAGCCTTTGCACAGACAATACAAACCAGGAAGGCAAAAGGGGACAAAGTGAAGGTGTGTATATCTCTAGATTGGGGAACTATAGGATACAGGTACTGTGAAGGAAGAAATGGGAAAATGAAGATGGCTTTAACTGGGTAAGACAGAGTACAATACAGAGGAAAGAATTGGGATGAGGGTTCAGTAGCACAGAAGACATTGAAAAGATATTAAAAAGTATATTACTTTGTTTTCCTAAGAATTTAATCTAATATATATGTTTATACATATAGTTTAAAGAAATTATGTCACTTGGGCTGACAATATTCCCACAAGAACCATTGACTATTTAATGAAATCTGTGATAACAGTCATGACAAACTTCTTCTATAGTTAGTCATTGACCTTAGGAAAAAAGTCTGCTATCTCTACTTTGCCATACCAATTATTTTTAATAATTCTATATCAAAACTTTATACCCAATATAAGTGTAGCTATCACACCTCATTAAAGAAGTTTCTCTTAATAGCAAATGAAGGCCACCATGACTGGATACAATGCAAGGAACAACAGATCATGAGAAGCTCAGCCCCTATGTAAGTGTTTATATCCCAGTTCTTGCATCTATGATTGAGAGAACATGGCAAAAGAGGGGACAGAATGAATGTAAGAGGCAGAAAAACAGGAAGTCTATGAAACGGTTTCTTTCAGAAATGGTTATGTAAATGTATCTTAACAATTACAAATATCAATAGGCATCCTAAAATGAGGGGGAAAAATTTCGTGGGATCACACTCCTCGACAATGAACTATGGAAAAATTTATGACTGCTGAGTGAGGGAAATTGTCTTAGTTACTTTTCCTATGAAGAGACACCATGACTAAGGCATTAAATGAACACATTCAATTTTGGAAGCTGCTTGCTGTGCACTTCCTCTTTATTGAGATATATTTGTCCTTCTCATATCTTTGATGTGGTTGAAAACTAGATAGTTATAGTCTCTGAGTTAAGTTGTTTGACAACTGAAAGGATGTTTTAGGTCTAAAAAGATGTTTTGAAGTTGGTAACGCAAGTTAAGATGAAAACTGAGTTAGGTATAGAACTTTAAACTCATCAAGACAGATAATAGAAAATTCTTATTAGTTGCCAAATACATATGGACTGGACATTGGGAATGTATGTCATACTTTATAATTTTTATAACTGTTTCCTAATTGTTCTTATTGTTCTGTATTTTATTTATTGTTATAAGAAAAAGAGCTTTTTATTGGACTAAAGGAGGCAGATATTGGGAAAAAGGATATATGTTTTTAATGAATGAATTTCATTGGAGGCATGTATACAGTTTCAGAAGGTGAATACATGACCATCATGGCTAGAAAATGGCAGCAGTGGACAAGCATGGTGCAAGAGAAGTAGCTCAAAGCTTACATCTGATTCACATGTAGGAGGGGGAAAAGTGAGGCTTGGCCTGACCTAGGCTTTTAAAACTTCAAATCCCACCCCCATTAACACACCTCCTCCAATAAGGCATGTGTATTTGAGCTGCTCTCAACCTTGGTTAGTAAAGCTTCTTTTTTTTAGTGAGTAATAGTTAATGCCATATAGTACAGGATAACTATACTACAACCAATGCACCAAAGGGAACATGAACATAGACTTTTTTTTCTGTCAATGAGATACTTTGCCCTAGTGGTACTGCCTTGTAGGCCCCCAGTGTATGAGGAGACTCTTGGCCCTCATATGACTGCTTAACTGGGGCAGGGGACTGTTATATAGGGACACTCCACTCCAGAGAAATGGGATGGAAAGGATAGGGGGTAAAGGGTGGGAGGGCAGGACTGGGAGGGGTGGAAAAAGGACACTGTGATGGAGATGTAACCTGAAGTAATAGATAAATATTTTTTATACTTTATTTTTTTATTTCTTCATGTTACATTTCAGTCACAGTCTCTTCCCTACTCCCCCCTCCTTTCCCAACCTTCCACCCTCTTCCCCTCAACATCTCCTCCTTTCAGTCCAGCAAATGGTTCCTTCTCTTATGACAGTAAATACTATACAAAACAACAGAAATAAATACGCCACAATTATGAGAGTTAAATGGCTTAGCATACATTCCCCATGTCCAGTCCACATGTATTTGGTCCCTGACTTTAACATTCTACTATCTAACCATCTCCATGAGTTTAAAGTTCTATATCTGACTCAGCTTTCATACTAACTAGCATCAAAATTTTAAAAACATCTTCTTAGATCCAGAACACCCTCTTGATTCCTAAACAACTCAAAATTTAACTATGAGACTCTAGCTTTCTATTCTTCAACTACCTCAGAGACCTGAGAGGGATAAATATATCTGATTATGTAGGAAGTGCAGGGCCTGCATCTTCCAAAACTAACAAATGACATATCAGTGGCTGCCTGGACAGTTCCCGTTTTCTCTCCATACGTTACAGCATCATAGATAAATATTTTTTAAAAATACAGAGACTCATAACTGTTCAATGTGCTAAGGTTAAAGGACTGTGTTCAGCTGTTGATAGGTCATTTATATCAACAGTATCTCACACAGTCATGGCTTAGAAAATATCAAGGGAGAGGCAGCCCAGAAGAATTTAAGAGCTAGAAGATGGGGAAGAGCCATATGAAATGTTGCATGCAGAGCATCATTACCTGCACAAGATCAGCCAGTTAAAAATTCAGAATAGGTGGGAAAGAGGCTACCATGACTCACCTGTAGTTTAGAAATTATTAAAAGTTGTCCAAACCTCTGGAAATGCCATTATACATATCAGTATTTGGACTTAGTGGATTATAAAAAAAAAACAATGAAAACAAGGACATAGAGTTGGGAGATGTAGTGGAGAGATTTTGGGAATAGTTGGGAAATGGATATGATCAAGATACATTGTATACGTGTATGACATTTTAAAAGGATAAAAATAATAGTTAATAAAAGAAAACTTAAATCCTATTATTTGCTGCAAAACTACGGAATTGAAACATATGCTAAAAGAGGCATTTCAATTCAGCCACAGAAAAAGAAGTATGTTAAATTATCTTTTTTATGTAAAAAGCGGTCTAAAACTAATGTCAATTTTTAAAGTAGAAGAGGTATGATAAGTTAATTTTAAAGGTGCATTTGTGAATAAAATGAAAAGAACATGAAAAAGACATGATCAGTGCATAGTGTATTCCTGTATACTGAAACTCATTAACTCATTAAATAACATGTATTAATAGTTAACAAATGTATGTAAAGATTAAAAACAAAGTGCCAACTCCATTGTTGTGAGGATTTTTGCCTGCTTTATCTTCTTAGGCTCCAAAATGTTAATTAATACATAGTAAGTGCTCAATAATTGAAAATGTTAAGACAAAAGAACAGATTAAAGAAAAGAAAAAATTAATCAAAGGTGACTTTGAGTTTATCAGCCTGAGTTGACAATAATATGTGATGTATGGAAGGAAATTTTATTTTTAAAACTGAAATTTGATTCTAAATGATAAAATTTCATAATTGTGTTTAAAAAAAAATAATATCCAAGTTACAGCTATATTTTATAACCTCCCAATAGATTTCAGGTACGTGCATTCTTTGATTAGAAAAAGTGACAGGTAAAAAAAACAAAGAAAAATAAAATTGCAGAAGGAAATGACAAGGTAAAGCAATAGGTTTTGTGTGAGTTAATTAGATATAGAATGGTGCAAAAAGGAAGTGTTTTCAATACCGACTTAGAGTATCATTAGTACCAATTTACAGTGGCCTGAAAAAAAATACTTATCCCCCAAAATACCTAACATTTGCAAAACTGCTGTGTAAATACTTCACTCTACTAGTGTAACAATATGAAAGTTGCATTGTAAGAGACTTGTTTAAGAACCAATCAATACCAGATAAATATAAAGAATAATTCCAGCTAACAAAAATATTTCTATAACAATTTGCAATTAACAAGGTAGTTTCATACAAATTAATTCACTGCAGTACTTACGTGCTAATTAAAAGAATAAATGATTTTATATTAATTGACCTAGATGATCACTTTTGCTTATAACCTATTACTGACAATATCATGCTGATAACAGTTTTACATTCTGCATAAAACAAACTCAAAATTTAAGACATTTTGAAGATTATTTTAATCTGTACTATACTAGTTCAGTATACATAAAAAGAAATTTATTTCTTAATTGGTTACTGTAAAGGCTGGCTACTAAATATCTCTCTATTTATCTTTTAAGAGATTGATGCATATAAATATAGAGATAACTAGCTAACAAATATACCATATGTATATATCTGAATAGCAAATAAAATTTCATATTTTGGCATATGAACCAAATTATTAACAATATTATCTTCTGATATTGAATAAAATCAACCCAAAGGTTATTTTGAAAACATAATCAAAGAAGTATGTATTATCTCCAGTTACTTAGGAAAAGGCAGTAGGGCACATGTGTTAATAACATAATCCTTATAAGGGATCTGGCAGTCTAATATCTGACTTTGGATCTCTACCTCCACATAGAGATTGGCTCTGTGACCTCAGAAATGTTATTTGAATTCTTTGTATCTTGAATAATTCATCTGCTGAACAGAAATAATAATAGCCATGACAGGGGATTATGTGTATTTTATATATTAGTACATTTTGAGTTAATGACTATGATAATGTTTAAAATAGGGATTGTTATATGATTTCTTTGATAATTAAATTTAATCCTCAGATTTTACAGATAATATTATTCTTGTTCTTAAAATGTTGGACTCCAGCTTATTGAATATGGTGAATAATTGAGGACCTTATTGTTCTTCATTTAGGAGGACTTAAAATATGAATTTCATTTTTCTTAGAGCTCAGAAGGGGTGGGGTTGGGCCTTGTAGTCTCAAGATGGGGGAAAAGCTAAAGAATTTATATATTTTCAAAATAATAGCACTGCTAGTCTTTTTCTGTAAAAGAATAAATAAGAAGAGAAAAATGAAGAGACACTCCTTTATTTTCCTGATACTGGGGGGGGGGGGGGGGGTAGAAAGGCTAATTTATAGAATTGTATTCTCCTAGGCTTTGGCTGCTGAGAGTTGTTATATTTACAAAATAAGATCTGAATGACAGTATATTTAAAACTTAGGAAAGGTTTGGATGAAAACCTCCTAGATTTAATGAAACATAAGCACTACATAAACACCAACATGTTTTCATCTGCCATTATACTTCTTTGCAATTTTTCAAATTTGATTGTCTCATACCACCACATTTTTCTATTTAGCCAAATCATTAATATGACTAAGTCAGATATTTAATGTGAAATTGTTCCTCTCAAGTCAATGTTTAACCAGGACTAGGACAGATAGGACAGTTATCTACCAAAGAAAATGAATTCTAAACATAAAATTTAAGTATCTACAAGAAGCAAATTATTCCTCCTTAATGATCCACAGTGTCTGTAATTATATTTACAAACTGCACTGTAATATACTGTCCAGCTCTCTTCAATGTAAGGTAAAGAAATAGCTTATACAGTATTCATTCTTCAGTTTTTCCTGAGATAGATATTAACTCAGCAAGATTATGTGATCCTTGCTTCTCCCACGCTGCTACCTATTTCACCCTTAGCATTGCAGGAATCATTATCATCTCATTTAGGAAGATCATTTCGTTGCTTAGTTCCCTCTGCATAGCAACTAATTTTACAGAGTTTAATCTGAACATTAAATATAAAATTCCTTTTAAGGGATGTAAAATGGTTTCAGGGAGGAGAAAGTTCTGAAGCTTCTTTTGTATTAACAAAACCAATATTGCAAAGGAGCTTATGCTAATAACCAATTTATGGTCCTGCTAAGGAACATGTAAAATTGTGTCCCCATTATTGTCTATTTATGAACAAATATTTCATTTTATTAACTATGTTTTAAATATGCTTGGTTTGCTACAAGTCTGACACATAAAAAAAAAAATAGCTTTGCTAGACTCCATCTGCCAAATGAAGAAATCAGCTATGGTACTTCTGTCGATATTCCTCAGTCAAGAAAGAACTTAAATCTGCTGTATTGTGAATTACTCAGCCAAAAGTAGGTGTTGCTTTCTATATATTTTTTCTCTTTAGTCATCCTTATAGTTCAGCTTTTAACTTTGTAGCACTAATTTTAATTTGCTTATACATTTCCAGATACTATTAAATGAAAATTATAGGAATTTGAGAATATAACTAAACCCAGGAAGTTGGTAATTCCAGGTAAATGATAGAACCATTTTAGGTATAATATAAAGATTGTTTTTAAAGTTCCTATACAAAATTTTAGGAGATTAAATATATACATATTCCTATTTTAAATTATAGTAATATTATAAGAAATATATTAAAAGATCATTAATATGTATATGTACATGTGTATAAATACACATGTATGTCTATATGCATATAATGTTTATATATATGATATATGTGTATAAGTGTGTATGTATATACTAGCCCCTGCACTTATTTTCACCTACAAAGAAATATTGTGATGGCCAGGATAGTCACAAAAGTGAAAACAACAAAATTGCAACTTGCAGAACATCAGTGTGGAAAACTTCTTGGAAAATATCAGGAGTGAGACAAACATCAGAGAAAAGGTTGCCTTTTAAATGATAAGGGCAAGTTCATAATACATGATTCCCAAAAGGAAATGAATTGTAATGTTTATTTTTTAAATCTCTGTCTTTACAGAGAAGAAAGAAAAACAACTATGAGCTATAAAACACAATTCATAGGATAGGAAAAAAAGAAAAGCAGAGAAACAAAAGTCAAGGAAAATTATTTCAGTACATTGAATAAAGGGAATATATTCCATCTATCTAAATTTTTAAAAAGTGACCAAGTACACGAAAATGAAATTTCCGTATCTGCAAAAATATTCAGGGATAATACATAAAATGAATTAGTTAGAAAAAAAGTAAATATTGCTGGACATGCTCAGCAAAATGCAATTGTATCAAATTGTTTATGGACAAAGGCAAGTTATATTATGTATTAAATTCATTATTGCTACAAATTTTAGAATAGAAGTTTGGTGTTCTTGTTTTAGAAGAGAAGGAACTTTTAGATTCTGTGTTATCGTTGCTGCTAGCTCAAGAAGTTTTGTGGATATTTGATTTTAATTTCGTTTTAGATTGTGTACATCTGCCACATAAGTGCTGACGTAAGTGAGTCTTTAGGTTATTATTGGTGGGCTCTGCACCGATGGCTTTGCATGCGTTATTTATGCCCTTCATCAAGGAAGCTTTTGGCTCTCTATTATGTGCTAGCAACTGACAGTCAGGAAAGGGCCTCATAAACACTCTGTCTTCAAGTTTCTTAAAATGTCATTAATGAAAGGACACTAAGTAATCCAATTAAAATATCCCACAAATTCACACAAAAGTGAGCATAAATAAGGCATTCTAAAATATTCCCAAACTAAGATATAGGGAAGTTTTAGTAGTTGTTGTTAATGTATGTTGTTCATGATGATTCAGACAGTTACTCAATAAGCAATTCTAGCATTTTTATATTATTTATCTGAAGGTAGATGGGTGTTTTATAGGCCCTTAGTATAAATATGAGAATTTTTTGATAAACAATCACATCTTTTCATGTTGGCTTTCTCAGACGTATGCTCTTCAGCTACAAAATATTAATATTTTTAAAGGCACATTATGCACAATCTTTTGAAATAAATTATCTAGGAATTCTGTCTATATAGCTTTTGAGCCCAATTAGAGAAGCAACATTATACTAAGTATCCCAATGCTATTATTTTTACAGTCCACAATGAATCTCCATGGGGAGAGCAGCAAGCTAATTGTAGTTATTACAAATAGTTTTGAACTATTTAAAAACACTCTAAATAGAGGTGCATTTTGCAAGACAGTCTTTGAAAAAGACCACATTGATTTTGAAATTCACTGGACAAATGAACAGCACCATTTTCAGCAACAAATACAAAAATAAAATAAAGTCATTTCAACAAGAATCGACTGTAATGACTCTTGTCTCATTTTCTGATGTACCACATAAATGACACTCAGGGAAAGTTTACAGGATCACCTGCAAAACAGTATGGCTATGGTAGTCTGGGATAAGAGGGTATCCTCCTAGAGCAGCTATTCTGAAGGTGTCAGTGCTCATTTACATGTCAAAAATCAGCTATACCTCTTTATAATCAGAAATCAGCTATACCTCTTTATAATCACATCTTTTCAATGTGCCATTTTCACACACATCCATAAATATACACAGTCATGCACATCATTTACATATTCAAGGTTATCATTGTGAGTATTTACCACATGCCTCATGGAATATGGATTTGAGTGTGTTCAGTAATGTTCTTTTCAGTTAGTTGTTTTAAGCTTAAGGCTATGTATGAAGACACCACCACCCTGGTGCTGTGCTGTGGCATAAATATTCTCTCTTACCTCAGAAGTTTTCCTCATCTACAGCAGCAGTGCTAGGGGTCAAACTCACAAAGGTGCTGTCCCTCAATTGCAGCAAACACCGCCATGTGTTGTATGTTTGATGAATTAAAAGGATGCTGCCAACTTAATTACACTGTAACCCTTCAATAAAGGAAGGGCAGAGCTGATTAACTAGTGAATAATTGGGGGCTGATTGATGGCTCTCTCCCTCACTACTGAAGGCTGTATATATAATTATTTTGCCTTTGGGCCTAATTTTGCCACTGTTAGCTTCCACTTTTGTCATCAGTTGTAATTTATAGTTGAGTCCTGAAGCTTTAAAAAAAAAGGATAGAAAATGAAATAGCTCTGATCCCTAGATATGTCACCTGCAAAAGGCCAGCAGGCAGCTTTGAACATCAACACTTGCAGTCATTTAACAGAATTAACACTTCATGCTTAGCTAGAAAATAATATTGTAATTTTCTAATAATCATGATATCAGCTTTTCAGCTGAAAATCATACCATATTACTTGGTGCTTTTGAATATACTGTATTGCAAGTCCATTTGTTATATGTTTAAAAATGTTAAAGTAGTTTGTTCCCCGTCCAAGATTCATGGTTTTTAATGCATCTAACAAAACTGTAAATATTCCTTCTTTAAAGGGAACATGATATACATTCTTCTAAGGATTTTAAAAATCAAATATTTAAAAAAAACATAACCATAAATCTCAAACTGTTAATAAGGCTTTAGAGAAACAGAATCTATAGTAAATACTACAAAATGGTATCATGCATAATATGAAATACATATTTATATACAAAGTATATATATATATATGTTTTTCCTACAATGGATGCAGACAATACTGCATGACTAGAGCCTCTCACTTCCAAACTAAGGTATACAAAATTTCTCCCACACATTTCCTTTGTTTGGGTTTTTTTGGGGTTTTTTGGTTTGTGTTTGTTTTGTTTTGTTTTGTTTTTGTCCTCCCTGAGAGCTCCCTAGCTTATGAATCACAGGATGGTTTGAAGAACCTTTCAGTCAAAGCTCAGTAGTGTGCCAGTGGGCACAGGGCAGGAAAAAAAATAAAGATTGATATTTGCCCTCTCTTCTTATCTGCACTTGATTTATAAGTCACAGTGAGTATGCAAGAGAAATAAAGGCGAAGACCTTGATGCTTCCCCATGGAGAATATTCACCGTTTGGATTGAAGGCATGAAAGAGGGGAAATTAATGGTAAGCTGTTCATCCGTCACTACTGTCAGCCTGACGGTTTTGCAGAGAAGGCGAGGACTGTATGACATGCCCTCCACTGAAGGGCAAGTCTGTCCGCTGCTCTCCTATTATAGACACACTGCTCTAGGTTTCAGAGGGATTTAAATTTAAAATAAGACTGCCTTTTAGATAGATGAACATTTACACTAAAATACTCAATTCTTTAAAAAGATTAACTTGTAGAATTCTGTTTATTTTAGGAGGAAGAAATATTTTCCATTTCTCTTTTTTCCTCTCATTTCTTCTCTCATTTTTAAAAGACAAACCTTCTGATTGACAATGTAGCTGAGCCCTTTTACATCTGGCTGCATTTTTCCTCCACTGTCACATTGCAAGGAAATGTAAATGGGCCCCAAAGATTAGGCACATGCAAAGTGGGGAGGACTTGGCTTAATTTCACTGTGCAAAATACAGAAAGTGACTGCAAACTAGAAATAATAAGGTGAAGTCTTCACTTCTGTAGGAGATTACTATGAAAATATTTGGATACAGTTGATAGGAAAAAAACATAAATAAAAGTTTTATGTTATTTGCAAGATCAAATGTCAGGTATTCTTATTATTAAATGATTAATGATGGTAACAACTTCATATATTGAGAGAATGCTATGTGTTTTAGTGGGAAAAGTGTATATAAATAGATAGCTAAAACTAAACTTTCACATTCTTCACTCAACTTCCCAATATAAATAAAAGGCTTCATATTTTCATATGATGGAAAGGAAAATTTGTATCTTAAACTAATTTGACTATTGAGATTCTCACTCTCAGGTAAATTTTTGTAGGAATAATAGAAAAATCAAGAAGATATTAAGGTGTTTTAAGTACAGAACAAAGTAGTTAGTAAGACACCTTATAGTAATTATGTGCTACCTAAAGAATCTTCTTCAATCCAGAAAGCAGAAAGAATTTATCTTCAGGATGATTTTAGTTAAGAAAACCACAATCCAGAAAGCAAAAATATTTCACCTGCATGACAAAAAGCATTGAAGAATATCTACAACAGAAATTATTCAAGTGTGTTTATTAAACCAGAGACTAAAATATTAAATTTCAAGCATAAAGCTCTTTAGTTTCTGTATTTTAATATACAAAGATACATGAGATCTTGTCTGTTTTCTTTAAGGTATGTACATTCTAGTTTCAAAGTAGAAAAGAACAGATATATGGATAATTACATCAGTAAGAAATAGTAATTTCTATAAAAAATAAACCAAAATTAAAATAACATTAAAAATTTTAAGTGATTCAGTCTCAGTCATGGACTCTTTTGCCTGTTAATGGGACACTTAACCTTAACCTAGCTGCCATGTTGAGCCCCAGAGCAAGAGAAAGCTCTTATCTCGCATATGACTGATGAACTGAGGGAGGTTGATATGTGGGGCCCCCTCATCTGAGGAGAGGAGAAGGATAGGAGGAGAAGGGAAGAGATTGGGAATGTGGGACCAGGAGGGGAGGAGAGAGGGGACTGTGATCAACATGTAACTTGAACTAATAAAAAAATGTTAAAAAAATCTCGAGTCAAAAGAGGGCCAGAAAAATTAATTCTTAATACAGAAGAATTATAATGAGCATATAATATATATAACTAAATATTATAAAATATGTAATGTAAAAAACTTTGAAAATTTAGGAAGATTTAGACATAAGGAATGGGAAATGGACACTTATTCTGGAAAGAATAATGCTGACACACAGTTTTTCAAAAAGAAGCAAGAAGCCAAATTTAGCTGGATTAAAGGATTGAGGAAGGTGAATATTTTAAGATAAAAGGAAATCCAAGTATGATTTAGAGAATATAGAAGTTTGAATGCCATGAAAAACTGGATCTTATTAAGAAAGGAGAATTGCACAAGGATTTTAGTAACAAAATTGAATGTTTCACATTCCAGAACTATTAAAGCTAGCAGATAGGACAGCTGGGTAGAGGAAAGAATGTGAGGATGAATAGCTAACACTAAAGACATTTTAAGAAAGCCATATGGAAACCTGCTCCCATAGGTGGTTTCTAAAACATACACATATGTAAAAAGAATTTTAACTGAGTCATTTCATAATGTCACAACAAATATAAACTCTAGTGCCAGAATTGTTACTTCTTTTGGAGTTCCTAGCCATTCCCCTAGACTAGCAAACATAGGCTTTTGCTCATGCTCTTCGTTATCATATAGAACATGATGGTAATACCATATAGCCAAAGATACTAAATACTTGAGTTATATAATGTGGAGAAATCAAGCTGGTATTGACCTAAAAGCTTCATCCCTACTGAGTTCTTTGTAAATTATGGATATTAGCCCTCTGCCAGATGTGGGGTTGGTAAAGATC
The DNA here is from genome assembly GCA_907164525.1 of Lophiomys imhausi. Lineage (NCBI taxonomy): Eukaryota > Metazoa > Chordata > Mammalia > Rodentia > Muridae > Lophiomys > Lophiomys imhausi. The sequence continues at coordinate 351,492 of CAJQZJ010037430.1, forward strand.
TTTTTCTAATCTGTAGGTTGGTGTTTTGTTTGAATGACAATATCTTTTGCCTTACAGAAGCTTTTCAGTTGCATGAGGTCTCATTTATTGATTGCTGGTCTTAGAGCCTGAGCTTTGCATCTCACACCTGTCAGAATGGCTACAATCAAAAACTCAAATGACAGTACATGCTGGCAAGGTTGTGGAGAAAGGGGAACACTCCTCCATTGCTGGTGGGAGTGTGAGCTTGTACAACCGCTATGGAAATCAGTCTGGTGATATCTTAGAAAATTTGAAATAGCTCTACTTCAAGACCTAGTCATACCACTTCTGGGTATACATCCAAATGATTCCTCACCAAACCACAAGGACGTTTCCTCATCTATGTTCATAGCAGGCTTATTTGTAATAGCTAGAAACTGGAAACAACCCAGATGTCCCTAAACCAAGGAATGGATAAAAAAAAAAAAAAAAAACTGTGGTACATCTACACAATGTAATACTACTCAGCCATCAGAAACAAGGAAATCATGCAATCCACAGCCAAATAGATGGAACTCGAGAAGCTCATGCTGAGTGAGCTAACCCAGACTCAGAAAGATGCACATGGCATCTATTCACTTATAATTGGATTTTAGCCATATAGTACAGGATAACTATTCTACAACCAACACACCAAAAAGAACAGGAACATAGATTTTTTTTTAACCTGTTAGTGGGACAATTTGCACTAGTGGTGCTGTCATTTAGGCCCCTAGTGCAAGAGAAAGCACTTAGCCCTCATATGACTGCTGAACTGTGGGGAGATGATATGTAGGGACACCCCACTCCAGAGAAGTGGGATGCGTGGGAAAGTGAGGAGAGGGTTGGAGGGTGGGACTGGGAGGGGTGGAAAGAGGGCATTGTGATGGAGATGTAACTTGAAGTAATAAATAAACATTAAAAAACAAAAACAAACAAACAAACAAAAAAGTAAATGAAAAAAACAAAAGAACCAAGCTGAATTCCATGAATCTAGGCTGCAAGAAGATATCCATAGTCAAGGACTTCATCCTTGCTTTCAACGACTCAGTTGATAGGTCCATCACAGTAGATATCAATATCAAATGTGACCTTATATAAACAGAATCCATGTATATTTCAGATGACTATATCTCAACATTAATTTCTATAAACACAAATATCAGGTCTACTTTTGCCTACTTACCCAGATAATACACCAGCTCGTCTAAGTAATGAAAAAGAAAGATTGCCTATCAAGCTTGCTAATACCTACCTAGAAATTCTAAGCTTGTTAACTTGGAAGTATCTTTTCCTGTTAAATCAAGTGTATAGGCTCTTGATTTAATGCCTATGTAAATAAATATGAATGTACTAACACATGGTCACAATGGTCATCAACAAGTAAATAATTCTAAAGAAATAAAGATATATTAGCACCTCAAAACAGCTAAATATAACCTTAAGGAAGTTCCATGAGTGGAGTAATGTCAACAATATTTAAGAATTGGAAGCTCCTGAGTATCACTACACATTTGGACACAGCAAGTAAAATCATAACTATTCATCAGTTTATTCCTTTTAAAAGAACATCCAAAAATATCTGATAGGGCCTAGAGAAATACTTCATCATTAGGAGAACTTATTGTCTGATAAAGGACTTGTATTCAGTTCCCAGTACCTACATCATTTCCTACAACCATCCTTAACTCCAGTCCCTTTTTAATTATCCAATATATATTCATAATTAACTGTATACACTTATAACAAATACAAACAATTATCTTACTCATAGCCAAAAGAATGACTATAACCCCTGTTACCTAACAACTAAAGCTATTAATAACTATAACAACTATTATCTAATGACTAATACTAACCTTTTAGAAGGATACAATCTCTGGGGGCAGATCCTCAGTTGTCAGGAACACAATCTCTGGGGCTGGTCCTCAATTGTCAGGAACAGAGTCTCTGGGACAGGTCCTCAATTTTCAGAAACACCTCAGGAGTAGATACATTAAGGCACTTAGTCAACAGTCTTTCTTCAGGAATATCTCAGACATAGGTCCTTTAGGGTAAATTGGCTATGGAAGCCTCACTTTAAATGAGGCTTGAGGCTTTCTTCTCTCTGTAAGGCCTCAATTGCCCATAACCCAACTTATTCAGTTTGTATTAACCACTCAGCAGCTCTGCCTCAGTCTTTCAGGCTGGTCACAGTTCCATTCAGAACACTGTTTGAACTGGTTGACCCCCTCTAGGCAAAAGCTGTGTCACAGGGTTAGTCCTTGGCTTTTTGCTGCATTGCTGAAGCCTTCTCTGCTCACCAGCTTCTTTCTGCCTCAGGGAGAGCTGACCATAATTTTCCAGCTCTGTTTGAGATCAGCTTTTCAGTCCACCATCATTTTCTCCATCAGATGATACAAGCTGCCTTGCATCTCCTTGTCTTTAGCATAGGAACTCTTTAGCATGGGAACTCTCGGGCTCCACTCACTTCGTCCTTAAATCAGATCTCTCCTTGTTTCACATGGCTTCAGCTGAATCTGGACTCCACCTAATTCATAAGGCTATTAGCAGCTGAAAACAATGCTAGGCCATACACCTAGATTTTAGTCCATATGCTGCTATGTCAGTTGCCCACAGCCAAGTCAATCTTCATGCCACATATTAAGAGACTGGATCAGAAGCCCCTAGATATTTATTAAATCTAATTTGTATTACTCTAACTCCCCTTAGAGGACCTGACTCCCTTTTCTGTTGTGCACATACATACAGCATGGCAAAACACTCATGCATATAAAATAGTAAAATAAATAATTCTAAAAAAGGAAAATAGCTGAGAAGACACATGTGTATGTGTAACTGAGAAAGTATCTGGATAAAATAAATGAGAAAACACAAATCCAGTCAGTCACTATGCTAGATTTCCCTTACTGTTAAGAAAATGTTTGAGATAACATGTTAATTGGTGTGGCTTATTTAGAGGTCCATGAGCAGTTTGTATTTCTTCTTACGATATGTGGGAAGATGCTGCTTCCTTGAGGTAGTACATGGCAAGACAAAACCATACATATCATCACCCCCCCTCTCTCTCTTACACACACACACACACACACACACACACACACACACATACACACACACCATGGATTTGCTGGAGTACCACAGACTCCTATAATACATGTGTCTTATGGCTGAAAACATCCCACTGGAAACTACATTTTCAAGGATACATCAGATACTAATAACATCAAGATGGAAAAATAGCCATTAACATGTGCTGCTAATTGTTGAAAACATTCTACTGGGACATACATTTGAGACGCTAAAATGAGCCTTTTAGGATCACTGACAATCCCAAATATACTGTTCCTACTCTAGCCCAAAAGATTAATTTTCCATCTCACAATACAAAATACATTCAATTCATCTCCAAGAGTCTAAATGTTTTAAGAGTTTCACTGTTGCACAAAAGTCAAATCCACAATTCCCTGTGTGATTCAAAGAATACTCTCAGTAACACAAAACATCAAAATATACAAGCTATATACTTCTAAAAAAAGGATGGGATGTACTCCATTATGTTTCTTTTACTCTATTATACGTGATTTACGTTTTTCCTTTAAGATTTCCTGAATCACGCTTTCAAATAATTAATTACCTTGGATTCTAGGAATATATCTTATAAATAAACATTTTGTAACAAGATATCAAGTTATTCCAAGCAACAGTATCTTTTTTGTGATTGGAAATATCCTGCTGGACTAGTACTAAGATAACTGTCAACCAGTGTAGCC
>CAJQZJ010037430.1:372678-382842 GCA_907164525.1 Lophiomys imhausi
TTTTTTTTTTACAAATTGTAAGCCTAGCTAGACAGGGTCTTCTCTGAGAGCACCCCTTTCTTTATTACAGTGCATAAGCTTGATCTCTTTATCTCTTCCAGCACAGGTTTTGGTCCTAACTTTAACTTTCCTGGTGCTCTTTTTCTCTTCAATGAAAAATTTTTATTTCATTTTTGTACATTTATAGTTTATACATTGTACATCTGTACATTTTATATATCTTTTTATGCCATTTGCTCTTTTTCACTATAGACTTGTGTAAAAGTGATCACAGATAACTTTGCTAAAGAATCACTATTGATCTATCCTGAAATCTCCTCTACAAAAGAGATTAGTCCATTATTATTTTAATTTAGCCTCAGGCAAATTCTTAGGACAAAGGCAGAAGGTAGCCATATTTTTTTGCCAAAATATCACAAGAGCAGTCTCTAGCCCAGTTGCCAATATTGTTTACTCTTGAAACTTCTTCAGTTGGACAGCCATGGTCTACATTTCTGTTAGCATTACTGTCTTACAAGTTCCTACTAGGATGTCCCATTAAGCTCCGCTTATAGCTTTCAACCCCTTTTCTAGTCTAAAGACCCAAAGTCATCCATATTCCTCTAAAAAGAATTATGGTCATGTTCTTCACAGCACTACACTACTCTTGGTACTAACTTCTGTGTTAGTTACTGTTTTGTTGCTGCTGCAAAATACTCTGACAAAGGCAACTTATAAATGAAAGTGTTTAGTTGGGCTTGTGGTTTCACACTGAGGAATAGAAATGTCCTTTTAAACCTCAATGCCTGTCCTGAGTGACACACTTCCAACAGGACCATAACCCCTAATTCTCTCCAAACAGTTCCCTCAACTGGAGAACAAATATTCAAACACATGAGTTTATGGGAAACATTCTCTTTCAAACCATCACATTTTTCTTATAAATAGCAATGTTCATCTTATTTGTTCATATATATTTACTTTTCAATTATATAACTTATTACAGAAAAGACATTTACAACATTATGCCAATTTTTAGTCATTTAGCTTTACTGATATTTAATCGTGTATACTAATACCTTATCAGATTTATAACATTAATGTTTTCTCTAATTTTATCATTTAATTTCATTATTTCTATTACTTGATTCAAAATGTGTGTAAATTTTACTACATTTATTGAATGCATGTATGCAGGTGTACATGTTCCACAGCATTCTTTTGGGGATAAAAGGTCAACTTACATGAGTTAATCCTGTTCTTCCACTATGTAGAAACTGGAGGTCAAAATCAAGTGTGTTAAAAATACTACCATCATCCACTAAACCAGTCATTCTCAACCTGTTGGTCATAACCCCATTGGTTGTTGAATATAAGATAAACCTGCATATTATAAATTTACCTTATGATCCACAACAATAGCAAAAATATAGTTATAAAGTAGCGATGGAATAATTTTATGGTTGTGGGTTACCACAACATGAGTAACTGTATTAAAGTTTTGTAGCATTAGGAAGGTTGCGAATAGCTGTGACAAAAACATCTTGCAAGCCCATTTGTCCAATTTTTACAGAATATTGTTTACCATTTTTTTGTCTGTGGCCTTGAGTCCCACCTAACTTTTACTAAATCAAATGTTTTGAAAATTTCCTAAATTATTTTCTTGAAAGATTTTACAAGTTTTGCTTATAATTTTTAAATGTTATCAAATTAGATAACAGATGAATTTTGAACTAGAAAAATGTGATATATAATAAGCACAAGTATTTATTATTTATCATGAGGATATCTCAATTTTTTATTTGTTTGTTTTAAAAATTATAATCTCCTTATTAAATGTTCTTCTTGCCTTTGTTGAATGTTATCTGAAAAAATCTGTGAGAGTTTGTTTCTGGATTTCTTATATTATCAAATTAGATATTATGTTTTCTTTATGCTATTATACACAGTTTGGTTTATAGTTGCTGTGTACAAAATGTTGATATAACCCAAGTTCAATACATAAAAATTTTAGTTTTTCTTTTTAAACATTCTTCTGTTTCACTTTGAATTTTTTTTCCATTTGTGCATAAAACTTCATCAGATTGCAAAAGAGATTTAATTTACTTTGTAAATGTACTAAGGTAACCTTCAAAACTCTACAATATTTATTTTGAATCATAACAAAGAATATCTTTTCCATTTATTTAGTGCAAATGCATTTGTTTTACTCCTTAGTGAAGCTTAATAAGTACTCAGTCCATTTATTTTTGTGTAATAGTAAATATATTCTGAATTGTTTCAATTTGTTTGTGTTAGAAAAAAATATAATAAATTTTGTCCATTGCTTCTGCTCTCTGAAACACTGCTGAATTTGCTTGCTCAAATATATTTCTCTCTCTGTGTTTTTGTGTATATGTGTGTGTGTTTGTGTGTGTGTGTGTGTGTGTGTGTGTGTGTGTGTGTGTGTGTGTGTGTTTATGTACTCCTTGGTGAATTGATGAGATTTTGATGTTATTTAAAAAGGTGGTAAGTGATTCAAAGGTAACTATAATATAAGTTAGTACTTTGTATAATTTCGATGCAGCTGTACCACTAAAAATTTTTTCCACCTATGATTTACAATGTATACAATCTTGTTGAGGGGAGAAAATTTGTATACATGTCAAGAACCTTGTCAGCATTGTGAATCTCTTGAGTCATATGACTTTTGAGTGTCATTAAAGTCCCCTCCTCCTGTAGAGAATGTTAGTTGCCCCGAAAATATGAACATGTAAGAATATTATGTGGATTATCATAGCTGCACTGAGTCAATACAAAAATTGTCATATACACTCTGGAGTAAATAGCTATATATCAGCAAGTAGCTATATTGTATTTTGGATCTGAAATACAGTATTTTGAGTTGTGAAGGGCATAAATACTGATTTTCATAGTAGACATACTAATTTTTATTGTCTCCAAGAGTGTCTAAAGGTTTCTTTCTCCCTCACATTCCTATCAGTATTTTTTATTTTTATATTCTATTGATAGTCATTACCACTATGTTGAATTGAAACCTCAATATATCTTTGATATATATTTCTATGTTGATTAAAGATAATATTTTATTAATACAATGGCCATCTATCACTTCTTACAAAAACTGCTTTTTAACTCATTTTAAACTCATTTATTCAATTAGTATTAATTTCTGATATTTAATTTTTAAAATTATTTCATGTTGTGGATATAAGATATTTGTCAGATAAATAGCTTGCAAGATTTTCTGTGAATCGTAAGTATATTCATTGTGTTACTTGATTTGATGTCCAGAAGCTTTGCAATTTGATGTGATTATATTACTCAACTATTGTCATTATTTATTAACCTTCTAGATGCCTATTCAGAGCTATGTCTTTAACTTGAAGTCATTTAACTGTTTTTTCCTAGTAGTGTCAATGTTTCAGTCAATGTACTTTTTAAAATTAATTTGTTTATTTTACATTCCAATTGCCATTCCCTTCCCTCCTGCATTTCAAACCCTCCATCTACCTTCCCCATAACATGTTTGATTCATATTGAATGATTTTTTTACATGACAGTTAAGAATTTGTTTTCAATCTTCCAAATTTGGATATTCTGTTTATCTGGTACTACATCTCAAAAAGGTTGTCTTTTCATGAATCAAATGGTAGTTGTGTGAGTTTATTTCTGATTCCTTTATTCTATTTTAATATTCAGTGTTTCTATTTTGTGTCAGTGCCATGTTATTTTGTCATATCAATTCAAAGTAGTTTGTGTATTATTTATTATTTATTTGCTCACTCTTGCTTTGGGTATTAAGGGTCTCCTTTGCTTCCATATAAACTTTAGTGCTTTCCTCACTGTGTGAATAAATCTCAATGGAAGTTTAATAGTGTTTGCAATGAATGTATATATTGTTTCCAGTTATTTAGCAATTGTTTCCAGTTATTTAGCAATTTGCAAAATATTAATTGTTATCTCCCATGAATGAGGAATATCTTTCTATTTTGGCATTCTTTTAAATTTTGCCTTCAGTGTTTTATAATTTTCTTTATACAATTCTTCATTTATTTGTGTTTATTCCTAGGTTTCTTTTTTTTAAATCAAAGCTAAAAAATGAACAAATAAATAAACAAAACAAATTCACTAAGGATACAAAGAGCAAACTAATCCTTGTTACTATAGTCACAATAGAAAAACAAAAGTAACAAATCCAAGAAATAAATCAATGAACATTGCAGTAAAATTTCCATAAAAGTGAAAATGGAAATTTGAGTGAACATTGAAAGGTAAAAAGACCTCTATATTTACTATTTATCTCATTTTTGTGACAAAACATGTCAAAAAAGAATTTTAAATAAAAGGTTGACTTTTACTTATAAGTTAAGGCTAAGGTCCATCATGGCAGGAAAGTCATAACAGCAGCAGCTTGAAACACCTGGTGATATTATACCTGTATTAAGGAAACAGAGAGCAATGAATGAATATTACTCAGCTTCTTTTCTCATTTTTATTTGTCTTGCAGTAAACATAGGTGCTTCTAATTCAAATTATATATATATATATACATGTATGTATATGTGTGTGTATTCCCTTGAAAGCATGATCATAGGACTGTTTTCTACATGATTCCATGTCTTGTCAAGATGACAATATTAATCACCACAAATCTACCCTTTGTTAACCTAACAACCAGATATATCATATCCACCCTGTAGTGGTTTCAATGAGAATGCTTCCCATAGGCTAACAGGTTTGAAGGCAATATTTCTGTTTCCTTATTTATAATAACAAATAAAAATATTCAGATACATGGTTTTTTTTTCTTTTTTGTTTTTATTTATTTATTTTATTTTTTAAGTTTATTTATTACTTCAGGTCACATCTACATCACAGTGCCCTCTTTCCTCCCCTCCCAGTCCTGCCCTCCCACCCTCTACCCCCTAATACTTCCATCCCACTCCTCCAGAGTGGAGTGTCCCTACATAACCGTCCCCTGCCCTAGTTCAGCAGTCACATGAGGGCCAAGAGACTCCTCATACACTGGGGACCTACAAGGCAGCCCCTCTAGGGCAAAGTGTCTCATTGACAGGTAACAAAGTCTATGTTCCTGTTCCCTTTGGTGCAACAACTAGGAATAGCTCTACCTAAAGACCCAACCACACCACTTCTGGGTATACATTCAAATGATTCTTCACCAAACCACAAGGACATTTCCTCATCTGTGTTCATAGCAGCCTTATTTGTAATAGCTAGAAACTGGAAACAACACAGATGTCCCTCAACCGAGGAATGGATAAAAAAAAAAATCTGTGGTACATCTACACAATGGAATACTACTCAGCCATCAGAAAGAAAGAAATCATGCAATTTGCAGCCAAATGGATGGAACTAGAGAAGCTCATCCTGAATGAGCTTACCCAAACTCAGAAGGATACACATGGCCTCTATTCACATATAATTGGATTTTAGCCATATGTACAAGATAACTATACTACAACCAATGCACCAAAGGTAACAGATACATGTTTTATCAAGATTAACATTATTTTAGATTAAGAATTTTAATTAATATTTATTTCTAATTATACTGTAATTATATACATGCATATATATATACCTTCATATAAAATATTGGGTACTTAAATGTATGAATATTTGTTTTTAATTTTATTGAGGGGGGAAAAGAAAGCTTTGTCTTAGAGTAGAGTTACTGGATTATTTTGCAGAATTAAGAGATAATTCAAAGAGAGAACTGAACAGTTAAGAAATATGTACAAGGTTTGTAAAAGGTGAACCTAATAAAAGAATTTTTGCATATAATCATATTGGTTTAAAGAAGGAAAAAAAAACACAGTAAGTTTCCCTAGTAGTTGAAAAGAAATATTGAAAGGAAGATGAAAATGATGAAATTCTTTTAGAACTTATTATATCATTCAACTAGGTAAGAAACCCAAGTAATTTAATGAAAATTCTTTACACTGGAAAAGACCTCAAATTAATCAGAGAGTAGCTGTTTACCCCCATAACAGTCATGCCTCTACTTTCCACTGGTAAAATATCGTAGGGTTTAAAACTAGGTAATTATTTGGATGCTTTCCTATTTTAGAAGCCCGCATAACACCTTCAGATCTTATGAAACATATCCAGAAATGAGGAAGCTTCCATCTCTGTTCTAGATTTATTTCACTGTACATAGAAAGAAAGTATGTGTCATCTTCATAAAAAGGGTATTATCAACTAGTTCTGTTGGGCAACCAAGAATAATGGTAAAAGCCTATACTTAAATTAATTTAAAGTTTTCAAGATCACTGGTGCCTCATTGACTAAATCCTATTAAGAAGGTACCAACATTTGGCACGGTTACTTCTATTTTGAAATCCATGCCTTTCAGAAGCAGCAATATCTAGTATTCAGAATATCTTTCTTTTACCTCTTTTGTTGTTGTTGGTTTTTAATTAGAATTTTTAATTGAATTACAAAATACTCATTTTCACATGTCTTCTCATAAGCATTTTGTTGCAGGATATTTGATCTCATTGTGAACACCAAGATTGGGAACTGGAAAAACCTGTTGCTTATTGTGATAAGGCTCACTGAGTCTTTAATTCTAGAACTTTCTGATTACTCTAAATATTATTTTGGTGTGGCTCAGCCCTACCACACACTTTTAATCCAAGAGCTAAATAAAGCCAACCATAGGTCAAGAGGCAGAGTAAGTAACAGGCTAACAGAGAGTTAATGTAAGTAAACAGAAAGAAGGGACATTGAGGAGGATATTTAAGACAGTATGGAGAAGGAGAAAGGGCTTTTTCCTTCCTGGATGTCAGCTAACTAGGAAGATCACCTGGGTGTTTCTCTGCCTCTCTGAGCTAACAGGTTTTCACCCCAGCATCTGGATCCCATGTCTTCATTGGTAAAATCAAACCATTGGGATTTCAGTTTTTTAAAAGAACATTTTTTGTGGCATGACCACATAGACAGAGGCATCACTCCAGCTGAGAACAAACTGAGAAGCCATCAGATTTGGAATGTCATTTGGGAAGCCTCAAAGATAGAGTTAAGGATGGGAAGTATCATAATAGAAGGATTTAGGAGCCTATGGTATAGTGGTACTTTAGAAGGCCTGCAAAAAAAGCAGAAAATGGAAAGCTAGATGACTTAACTGCAAGTGGCTCAATACCAATTATGACTGTAGAATTAATTAATTAAATTACATTGGGTGCCATTTGTAGAAAGAATTAATTAAATTATTACTTGTATTTATGTTATATTTAATTGGTTGGTGGTATTAATCCTTACCCCACCATTATAAGTGAGCACACAGAGACCTGATGGATTTTAACAAGACTTGGCCTGGATCGAGCAATCTCAGCCCATCTAAGCTAGCTCTTGATTCTATCTCTGGATAAAGGCCCATATAATATACATACATCCCATGGGAGTGTTATTCTTCATGCTTTGCTGATGTTCCAGACCACATGGAATGAGTTTCTTTTTTCTAACCCATGGCGTGTGTCCTCCTTTCTGCTCCAGCTGCATGTCTTGGAGGCTTCTTCTGGCTACTTCTATCATGAACCTCTCTTCTTCAGAAGCCACAGCACCTTAGTACTGCCTACCTCTGATTTTGCCCAATCTCAGGCCTCAGCATTTATTCAACCAGAGACCATGTAAGTAACAGACATCAAGCAGGACAAATTAATTAACATTTAGAATGCATAACACCATCCCATTGATTCCCTCCTTTTGTCTAATAAAAAGGTAAATTTTTAAAAACTCATATAGTAAAAACAGTAAGAACAAATCTTAAACAATGAAGAAAATCATATATAAAAGTTACACACATAATGTTTAGCCTATTTGTATCAGGCAATCTAAAAGGAGAAAAAAACCCATCTATGTGTTTTAAAGTTCTTAACCTAAATATTTTCTATCATATACTATAATTATAAACCTAAAGATTTTATTTAGACATGAAAATATCCTTTAAAACTCTAAACAACTCAAGTTCAATTGAAATTTTATATCTATTATGTTTTCAAGTCTATCAAATGCATAAGAAGGGATAAAGTTATTATTTGAGTGAGTAGGAAGCATAGGAGAGCAGCATCCAAAAACAAATATGATAGTTTGATGCCTAGACATATCCAAATATCTCTCAATACCATTGGAGCATCATCTTCGGCCTTCTGGCCAAGCATTTTTCACATACATAATTGTGCAGCAGGAAATAAGGATTTGCCTACTCTGTCTCTGCAGAGTCAGGCCATCAACTTACCTGCATTTAAGTTCTGGTCCATCTTTGGACTATATATAGTCTGTTGAGAGGGCAGGGGCATTTTTGCCCAGTAGGAATTATCTCCTGATGGAGATTTTTGTGCTCATTATCTCCTTCCAAGTCAAATGGGAGCTGTTAGGAGCTGACTGTCTTAAGTCAAACAATTCTTAAAATAATAAAAACATCTTTAAACACCATTTTCTTTATGTCTCTGAGGCTTTTGAAGATATCTATTGATCTATTTACCAATCTATCTATGTTTGAAGCAGCAAACTGTATATTTTTAACCATTTAATTTCTTCTTAAGCTAAGAAGCATTATTTTGTGATAAATTAAGACTAATATTTGGCGTGACCATTTGCTTGACTGGCCAGCCATCAACCTGTATTATCCAGACTCCTAAATAGATTGCAATAGCAACCCATAAAAGGATTAGAAGTAAACCTGTACTTTTAAATGAGTTGTATAGGCACAATAACTTATATAAGAGTTGAAAGGTATATATGTGTGTGCCAAAATATATAAAATTCTATACCAATGAATCAAAAATTTACCTTATTTTTGTATCAAAATACACAACTCTATACAAATGTATCAAAAGATAATCTTATTTTGAGAAGAGCTAAGTTTCAGAGCAGATTCAATAATTAACCCTTATATCTCTTATATATTATCATATTTATATGATATACACATATTCCCCTTTTTTCTTTTCAATTCTTCTTCCCCTATATAAGAAAGAAGGATAGAGAAAAGAAAAAGAAAGAGAAAAATCCCTGAGTCTAACCTTGCTTAATAAGACCATTTAACAACTTGTAATCAGTCCCCCTAAACAACATCTATAACCCATCAAATGACCAGAGAATCATTCACCTTACCTTTTGAGAATGGGGCGTCTCTCTCTTAAAATCGCTTCCTGCTTAATTGGGATACAGGAAACCTGTTTGTGGGCCCAAATAAGATGGAAAAATGGTTAAGCAAGTTAATAGTAATATTTGTTGTCCAGTTTCTGTGTTAGGCAATTTGAATGTCCTTAGCAGTTTGTAGTCCAAAGGTGGACTTTGGGTAGAAAAGTTCAGAGCTTTATTGAAGGCCTGGCTGGAACAGTCTGTATGGCTGAACTATCTTAGCAAATCGTTCTGAAGTTGTTCTGGATGCAGATTTTGGAGGAAACAGCTATTCAGGCAGTTCTTCCAGCCTGGATCATTTGGGCTACTTGTCTTGTCTTCTTTGGTGTCTGGTCCCATTGTTCTGAAAATATATAATTTATCACAAATAACATATAGCTCTGTAATTACAAAAATGCCAGGAACAGATCAATTAAGGAAGATTTTCTGCTCTTTGAACAGAAGAAAGACATTTGTCTCCATTCATGCCATATGAAAAGATGACATGTAATAATAATGTCATGTGGTTTTTATGTAGCCAGTAAGATTTCTATTGGCTGTATATATATATATATATATATATATATATATATATATATATATATAGTTATGTCTTAGCTAGTTTGAGCTGTTTCCACATAGTGGATCAGCAAATATAAGTTACCTGTTTGCAGCCAATATTTGTAGGAGGCCTTTCCAGTCAAATCTGATTTCCATCATTTTGGAATGAAGACTTTTTTCTTTCCTGTAATTATTATTACACACACACACACACTATATATATATATATATTAAGTTGAAAATTCAGCATAAGACTGAATGGAGTTTAAGTATTCTCCCTTACAGTTAAAATAATTTTATTAATTGATTGAGACAGGCTTTTTTGTGTGTAGTTATGGCTGTTTGTAGATGAGGTTGGCCTCAAATTCAAAAGGAACCTGTCTCTGTCTTTATCTCCCACATTTTGGGATCAAAGGTATGCACTTATATCTTTTCTTTTCTCCTTTCCTTGGAGATTTAATTTCTATGTGGATA
>CAJQZJ010037430.1:382852-456515 GCA_907164525.1 Lophiomys imhausi
ATCTTTTCTTTTCTCCTTTCCTTGGAGATTTAATTTCTATGTGGATATATCTATCCTTATTGAGACAGGGTTTCTCTTGGTTTATCTTGGGATGTCTTGGTATGCTCTGTAGAGATCTGGGGATTAGATTGGCCTTCAACACACAAGGAACTTGTTTTTTTGCTTGTCTTCCAAGATTTCGAATCAAGGTGTGAATTTAAATAATTAAATTACTATATTAAACAGTAATATTAATTAAACCATTTTGTGTTAGTCTTAGTTCCAATTCTTCCATGGGATCCCCATTCTTGAGGAGATTGGTTCAGTGTAGCATGATATGTTGTTATTTTAAGTTAGCTGTTCTTAACTGTTAGCAGTGGGAGGCATACAGCTTGCATGTTCCTCCCCCAGCCTAATTCTGGTCATTACATTGACTAACCGAATCTCTCTCTCTTTTTTTATAATTTATTTTTTATTTCTTCATGTTACATCTCAATCATAATCCCCTCCCTACTCTCCCCTCTAGTCCCACCCTTCCAAACTCTTTCCCCTCAACACCCCCCATCCTCTACCCTTATTTTTTTTAGTTTAAGGTATATCTTTTGCCCCCAACAGCTCCCCCTTACACTCCAATAAATGGTTCTTTCTCTTATAACAATAAATACAATACAAAACAACAGAAATAATCATATATATTTATCCCTCTCAGGACTCTGAGGTGGTTGAAGAATAGATAGCTAGAGTCTCAAAGTTAAATTTTGAGTTGTTTAGGAATCAAGAGGGTGTTCTGGATCTAAGAAGATGTTTTTAAAATTGTGAGGCAAGTTAGTAGGAAAGCTGAGTTAGATATAGAACTTTAAACTCATAGAGATAGTGAGATAGTAGAATGTTAAATTCAGGTGCCAAATACATATGTTCTGGACATTGGGAATGTATGCTAAGCCATATAACTGTCATAATTGTGACCTATTTATTTCTGTTGTTTTGCATTGTATTTATTGTTATAAGAGAAAGAACTATTTGTTGGACTCTCTTTCTTTTTTAAAGGTTTTTTTTTTGAGATAGGATTTCTCTGTTTTTCAGCCCTGGCTATTCTGTAACTCACTCTGTAGATTAGGCTTGGCCTTGAACTCACAGAGATACAATTGCCTCTGTCTCCCAAGTGCTGGGATTAAAGACCTGTACCACCATGCCCATCAACTAATATATCTCTTTTAGGGACAGAATGCCTCTTGAAACCAGATTTCTATCCTGTGGGAGCCCCACACCTAAGGAGACTGGCTTTTCATACTTTTCTCTTTATATACATTTAAGATTATTGTGTATCTATTAGATCAGTAAAAACATTATTAATTGTTACTAAGCAAAAAAACTTAACATAGTACCTTTAAGGAAAAACTGTCATTTTGAATTTTAGACAGTCCTTAGCAAGCAGTCTTACTTACCTTATCAGCAGGGCTTCCCACACTAACTTCATTGTTTAGATGAGACTGATCTAGAATTCAGAGATCTGCCTGATTCTTCCTCCAGTGTTATGGGATTAAGGGCATGTGCTATTACCACCCTGCTAAAACACTTCACTTAAATCCCAATAATAGTAACTCTGTAACCCAGAGAACAACTCTGAATTGCAGTGGAAAAAAAATCTATCCAAAATCTTCAAAAATCTTTCATACTTATCAATGCCAAACCAGAAAAATATCCTTTCTACCTCCTGATATAGGGAAAATCGAAGATATCTAAAAAAAGTCAAGCGCAGAAACAACGTTCCAAAAGCCTTGGTCTAACCATGCCATTCCATGTTGCAATTGAGAATGCATAACATCATCCCATCATATGATTATTATCATTTGGTTATTTTATACTTTATCCTTAATAGCCATAATGGTTTTCTGTACCCACTCAAACATACAAGCCTTAGAAGGAAAATTAGAGAGACTTATAAGGAAAATGAGAAAAATACTCAGACACAGAGGAAGTTAGACAAGTCTTGGAAAGACCTAAGAAAAATATCAGACATAGACAGAAGAATTTAGTCAAAAAGTTAAAACGACCTTAGAAAAACACTCAGACACAGACAGAGGAATTTAGACAAGCTTTAGAAAGACCAATAAATGAGAATAAATAAAATATTCAGGTACAGACAGAGGGATTTGAACAGGCCCTACAACAACACGACATAATGAAACTGAAAGGGACTGCCCAAGGTTGTTAGAAAACCAACATTCATTTATTCAGTTACTATATAATACATACTAGGAGACTATAAGTACCATCAAGATTATGGAAAAGTTACATGGCTATAGCAATACTAGATTTGAGAGATTTAAGGAAGCAATCTTTTTTATGGTTTGCATTCACCCTATATGAATCAAATATTAAATTTATGGTCAACTCAGAACAGAATTAGTCCCCAAGACTAGAAAGATTTGGCAACACCAATATTGGAAGCTAGTCCTCAGTTATAGTGGGAAACATGTGAAAAGGAAGAAACTAGGCACATAGAACAACAAAATCAGGTCAGAAGTCCTGATATTTCCCAGGATCAGTTGCTAGGTTAAGGTCAGTATACTGAGTTATAAAGGTAGCTTGAATTTGATGAACTCACCTTGAAGCTATATCCTTTAGCAGCTATAAGTGCTTGTAATAATGGTAAAGAATCAGGAAAGAAGTCTAAGTCATTTACTAAAATGATACAAGACCCAAAAGAATCCTTCGCTGATTTTTATTCAAAATTGACTTTGGCTGTAAATAGAATAATATTAGACTCAGAAATCAGAAGAACACTGATTGAATCTTTTGCTTTTGAAATTGCTAATTCAGAATTCAAAGGAGTGATTAGATCTTTAAAGGCAAGATCAGTACCAATAGAGGAATAGATTAGAAATATGGCCAATATTAGAGCTTACATTTATGATGCTAATTTGATAGAAGTTAAGTTCTAAGTCTTAAGAAAAATAAAAATGGCAGATTTTAAAAATAAATTTATTTATTTGTTGCTTCAGGTTACATCTCCATCATATTGTCCTCTTTCTCCCCTTCCCAGCCCCACCCGCCCTCCCACCCTCTACCCCCTAACCCTTCCATCCCACTCCTCTGGAGTGGAGTGTCCCTACATAACAGTCCCCTGCCCCAGTTCAGAAGTCATATGAGGGCCAAGAGCCTCTTCATACACTGGGGGCCTACAAGGCAGTACCACCAATGAAAAGTGTCTCATTGCCAGGGAGAGAAAACTCAAAACAAACAAACAAACAAACAACAAAAAAAGTCTATGTCCATGTTCCTTTTGGTGTGTTGGTTATAGTATAGGTATCCTGTACTATATAGCTAACATCTGACTATGAGTGAATAGATGCCATGTGCATCCTTCTGAGTCTGGGTTAGCTCACTCAGGATGAGCTTCTCTAGTTCCATCCATTTGGCTGCAAATTGCATGATTTCCTTGTTTCTGATAGCTGAGTAGTATTCCATTGTATAGATGTACCACAGTTTTTTAATCCATTCTTCAGTTGAGGGACATCTGGGTTGTTTCCAGTTTCTAGCTATTACAAATAAGGCTGCTATGAACATAGATGAGAAAATTCCCTGTGACTCGGTGCGGAATCATTTGGATGTATACCCAGAAGTGGTATGGCTGGGTCCTGAGGCAAAGCTATTCCAAGTTTTCCAAGATATCGCCATACTGACCTCCATAGTGGTTGCACAAGCCTGCACTCCCACCAGCAGTGGAGGAGGGTTCCCCTTTCTCCATGCCCTCGCCAGCATGTGCTATCATTTGAGCTTTTAATCTTAGCCATTCTGACATGTGTGAGATGGAATCTCAGAGTCGTCTTGAGTTGCATTTCTCTGATGATTAAGGATGCTTCTAGTGTCTCTCGGCCATTAGGGATTCCTCCTTTGTGAATTCTTGTGGTAAGCAATGTCATTTGAAAAGAGATTGTAGGCAAGGTGTTACTAGAAACAATGGTTTCTTTGTTTTTTTCCTAGAAATGATTCAAAACAAGGCCTCAGCCTTGAGGAGTATGCAGAACATTTGGCAAAGGCCAACACTGGATTAATGAATGCAGGTCAACAAGGGATAGGGAAGGTAACTGTCATTGGGGAATGCCCTAGGAGACCTCCTGTAGGCCATGTATCAAATTTGATTCAATCATTTCCTATCAGAATTGGAGAAAGTCATCCACAGAACAGTTAAAGATTTAATGCCTGTTGTTAAAAACAGCATTGCTTTTGATCTAATCAAGGACAGAAAAGCTTCAACTGATGAAACAAAAAATTTGGGACAGAACAGAAAACAAGTATTCTGGCCAGCTTCTCTAAGTGATCAGAGACCTAAGCTGAAAATACAAATAAATGTAATTGATATTGCCATTCTAATAGACACAGAAGCAGATGTAGCAATAATTTTATCAAAATAATGGCATTCAGTTTGACCTCCTCAGGAGGTAAATATTCAGCTTCTAGGAATTTGTAGGGGTTAGATAAATTAGATTTAGAAAATATATAGGAGTTTTTGATACTCTCTCTTAATTCGGGGCCTGAAGAGCATTATCAGCATGAAGTCAGCAAAAACAGGAAAGACTCAATAGACTGAAAAACAAGTTTGAAGTCAGGAAAACAGAAAAGACTCAATAGAATTGAAGAAACAAAGTATCTGGCCTGACATTGTTTTCAGCTGCTCAGTGGGCGGAGCCCAAATTAAGCTGAAACAGAGTTCCTCCTATTTGAGGACAGTGGGTGGAGCCCAGAAGGGAAGAGGCCGCTGATGCTAGAGAGCTCCAAGAGTCCTGCTGAAAAAACGGCTGGCCATTGATGGCCAGCTCTCTCCCTGAAGCAAAAAGAAGCCGGTGAACAAAGAAAGCCTGAACAAGACACCAAAAGGCCAAGGACTGGACCCTGTGGCTCAGCTTTTGCCTAGAGGGGTTTGATCTGTCCAAACAGTGGCCTAAAGGAAATGGTGCCTGGCTTTAAGGACTGAGGCAGAGCAGCTGAGTTCCTGATTCAAAAGAAGTAAGATGGCCTGCAGACGGCTGGGGCCTCCCACAGAGAAAAAAGCATAAAGCCTTATTTAAGGTGAGACTGCAATAACCAACTAACCAGACGAACCTACATCTGAGAGATCCAGAAGAAGGACTGCTAAGTGTGTTAAAAAATCTACAACAAAGACTGTGTTCCTGACGACTGAGGACCTGCCCCAGAGACTGTATCATTCTAAAAGGTTATGAAAGTGGTTGTTATGATTATCAATAGGTTTAGTGGATAGGTTAAAGGGGTTGTAGGAATTTATAGGATTAATAGTTAAGAAATTGTTGGTGTTTGTTATAAGTGAATTTAGTAATAAATAAATAAGTGTTAAATAATAATTTAAAAGTTCGGTTACAGGAATTGGATCTTCATCTCAGATAAAACAATGTGCAAGATGGGTTGAGTGTATAGGGCTTGAAGGAAAAATAGGAAAATTAAAGCCATATGTGGATAATATAACCATAAATTTATGGGGACATGATTTGTTGCAGCAATGGAAAACACAAACCAACATTCTTCCAAGTCTCGGAAACAAATTATAAAATAAAGAGTTTTTCTGAGAACAATATTAAAAGGTGTTATCTAGAACATTAACAGACTGTCCAGGTTGTACAGAAGCAGAACACTACAGTTATTGATCTTTTCAAAAGAATCAACCACCTTATCTTTAAAGTGGTTAAGTACACATCAAAAACTAAAATTAAAAAATGATAATATTTTCAAATGATAATTAACCAAAGGCTCATTTGTCTTACTGGCAAGAAATGAAAAATGACTTTTCTTAAAGCTCATGTCTTAATTCCATGGCATTCTGTAGATTGCCACATGGCCCATACCATCTTGGACATCAAGTTTTGAATTTTGTTCTTAAATAAAAAGAATATTTTTTGATTGCTTTAAAACCTCAGTTAAGAGATTTAAAATGATCCGGGCCTGCTGGTGCATGCCTTTAAATCCCAGCACTCAGAAGGCAGGGACAGGAGGATCTCTGTGAGTTCAAGGTCAGCCTGGTCTACAAAGTGAGTACAGGACAGCCAGGGTTACACAGAGAAACCCTGTCTTGAAAAATCAAAAAAAAAAAATGAGAGAGAGATTTAAAATGTTTTAAATAAATTCAAAGGGTTAGTACAGTTCAAATTTGTCTTCTAAAATCTCTAAAAGTTGGAGTGATTTGGAGTTCAGATAAAGTATTTGAACAAGGCCTTGGTAGCCTACGCCTTTAATCCCCACAAATATAGACATATCTCTTTAAGTTAGTTGTTTTCTTTTATTTTATTTTATTTTTATTTTTTTTTGAGACAGGGTTTCTCTGTATATCCCTGGCTTTCCTGGACTCACTTTGTAGACCAGACTAGGCTTGAACACACAGAGATTCAACTGCCTTGGCCTCCCAAGTGCTGGGTTTAAAGTTGTGTGCCACCATGCCCAACAATTCAAGATAGCTGTGAACTTCCATGTGGGTGCTGGGATTTGAACCAGGGTCCTTTGGAAGAGCAGCCAGTGCTCTTAACTGCTGAACCATATCTCCAGTCTTAATGATTCCATTTTAGTTTATATTTTCTTTCTTTCTTTCTTTCTTTCTTTCTTTCTTTCTTTCTTTCTTTCTTTCTCTCTTTCTCTCTTTCTCTCTTTCTTTCTCTTTCTTTCTTCCTTCCTTCCTTCCTTCCTTCCTTTCTTTCTTTCTTTGTCTGTTTTTCTTCTGTTTGCTTTTTTGAGACGGGGGGGGGGGTTCTCTGTGT
Organism: Lophiomys imhausi; assembly: GCA_907164525.1. Classification (NCBI taxonomy): domain Eukaryota; kingdom Metazoa; phylum Chordata; class Mammalia; order Rodentia; family Muridae; genus Lophiomys; species Lophiomys imhausi. The sequence goes on from CAJQZJ010037430.1 coordinate 389,596, forward strand.
AACAGCCCTGGCTGTCCTTACTCACTTTGTACACCAGCCTGTCCTGGAATTCACAGAGATCCACCTGCCTCTGCCTCCTGAGTGCTGGGATTAAAAGAATGCACCACCAAGTCTGGCTTATTTTCTAAAATCTAAAGTCACAATGGACAGGGTGGTGGTGGTTCACATCTTTAATCCCAGCATTTGGGAGGCAGAGGCAGGCAGGTAGGAATTACAGTGATTTAAATTTAAAAGCTGCTTGCAAGAAATTCAAAGTAAATGTCTTTTATGGTGTAAAAATAAATATGCTTAAAGGCATATTTAGCTTAAAATATATTTTAAATAATTTCAATAGAAAGATAATACTTTTTCTATTGCCAAAAAATATTTTGACCTAAGAAGAGTATAATCCAAAAATAATGGGACTCCACAGAATTAGGATTGTGGCAGAGTTTCCAGGAGAAAAAAAAAACATTAAACTAAGGAATACAGAGACCACTGGATAAATGAAACATCTGAAGAAAAAGACAAATCATAAGAGAAAATGTCTCAAGAAATGAGTACATTGGCCAAATGGCATCACCCACCTCCATCTTGTATATTCTGTCCTCTACAGACATAAGTGACAAATAGTCTTTAGGTGGTCCCAATTCAGTTAAAAATTAAAGCTGTCTTTGAGGTTGGAGTAAGGTTCTCTCATTCTCTAAACTCTGGCATGCTTATCACAGGAAAATCCAAAATCTCTGTTTCATATTAGAAAAGCCACCTGGTATGGGACAGAGTGACAGAGGAAAGCAATAAATAAATAAATAAATAAATAGATAGATAGATAGATAAATAAATGACTATTCTATTGCCACTAATCTCATAATATTTTGGTTTTCATTTGACTCCCTAACCTTTACTTAAGGTATAAATATTATCTCAAAATATGTAAGATAATTATGTATATATAAACTTTCTGTTGTAATACTACTAGTAGTCATACAGAGTACTAATTAATTCTCTAAATAAGCTTCATCTAGCTTCCTGTATGTTTTCAGGTTTGAGTCTGAAGCAAGTAACTAACAACAAAGTTTGTGTACTTCAGATGTACTTGATAGATTATGGTCCTCAAACCTTTCAGAGTTCACTGAATATGGCAGTTAAAATGTTTAGCTTTTTTTTTTAACATTCCTAACAGTAACCTTATAGGTTTCCAAGAAGATGACAGGGCCCTGAAATGATAAACCCACCTCATTTCTGGTAATGCTACCTCTTTGGAAAACTCTCCCATTCCTCTACTGCTGCAGGTTCTGGGCAAACTGTGGACACCTGTGACTTGGCTGCTATGTTCTACCTAGCCAGGATGGTCATTAACCTGACAAATACCACCCAATGTTCAGCTTTGGACTACAAACTACTCAGGACATTTAAATTGCTGAGTTCATATGAGACTGACATGAACATTTTACATAATTTGAACTCAAAAATACTTAATCCTAAAATTGCTCATTGTTCTCCAGCTTCTGGAAGGTTTCTGACCTTGTCTAGTACCCTCCCAGGAAGCTAGGGCCCTATCCAGCACCAAATTGGAAATGTATGCTCCTCTGCTGGAAGGTCTGGGCCATGTTGGTTTCTGAACAGAAAAGATTGAAACATAGTATGGGTTCTTTGCCACAGGATATCCTGGAGAGGCATGAAAAAAGATTTTCTCTACCACCAAGTATTACAACCCTTTTATCTAAGCAAGCAGGAAATGCAGTGAAAGGTTACTGCTCTTTTAGTTAAGCACCTGGTGCTGGACTAGGCAGGTTTGAGGAACTCATCGCTCCTGGATCAAGCTAAGCAACTTCAGAAGTCCAACTTGGTTTATGTAAAACTGATGGCTGCTTCTGGAACAGACAGCAACTGGCTACCTCTGCAATTCTGTGGTGAGTGTTGAGGGAAAAACAGCAGAAGCTTGGCAACTGCCACCATGGTGACCAGCAGCTGTGATGAAAATATGATCCTGGGTATGCAGCAGAGGCAGTGGTGAGGCAGGAACATGTATTCTTGCATCCCAATAAGCCTAGCTAGGCAGACAGATCCAGTGACCAGTTCTTCATTCTCAAGTGCAAAATAAACATCAAGGCTCATAGAATCATGATGGAGGAATGGATACAGAGAGAGTTTATTTTCTGACAAGAGACATTACAAACCTTGGGCAATGGGGAGGGGTTGTAGAGGTGAATGTGCTTGATTCACTGGGGCTAGGAATGCCAGGGATGCTTCATTTATATGGAGTAACATGGACTTATCATAAGAAAGCAACAGTGGTGGGGAAGAGTTCCAGGTATGGTTATAGGCATCGAAAAAGGTCATTGACTAAAACCCAAAGCACCAGGAGATCTCATTAGTATGGGGAGGTGTTTTCATATGATCACTGGGTATATTTCTTATCTAAAAATAGGGTCGGGACTGCAATCTCTCTGAAGGCTATGTGGCATTCCTTGGCTAGAAGGTGTGGGGATTCGGTTTCCACAGATCAGGCGAAAGGTGAAAGAGGAAATCTCACTGAGAAAAAGGAGTCTATCATTTAGCACCATGCTCAGGAGCTGTCCAGTAATGCCAGACTTCAACCTTACCAGCATCCATCAAATACAACCAAGCTTGACATTGTGGAAAGCTGGCAGAAATAGTTCATTATTGTAAATACTTATAGTGTGTTAGAATTAAAATCTTTCTATTTAGACAAAAAGGTGGGGGGAGGAGTTTGATGCTTTTCACCTGCTCAAAGAGCAAAGAATCATTTTTAAATGACCTGTGCACACTGCACATTCCATACATGTTTTTGAAGTAATATATATTAGTTGTGAACGTTTATATATTTACAGATCAAAAGGACAACAATGAAATAAATGAAGGTGGCCTTGACAAATTAACTCTCCTGGATGCAGACACACTAAGACATATTTATTCCAGCATCCTGGTTGATCCAGCGTCAGACTGTCTCAGCTGGTATTTCATCAAAACTTGCTTCCAGGACAACTTCAAAGTAGCTAGCTTAGTTGGTCCAGCCTTTCAGACTGTTACAGTCAGGATTTTATTTAAGCCTACATTTTCACAGCATATGGAGACTGTACAGCAAATGTTACAGTGTAAGGCTGAACCCCAAAGGGGCTCTCACCCTATCTTTCTGCCAACCCTCAATGAGAAACAGACAACAAATCGATGCAAAAAGCAAGAGGAATTTATTGTTCCCACACGCATGGCCAACATGCGTGGGGTGGCCTACACCCGAGGGAGAAGGGGAGAGTCAACCACGAACTCACAAGGCTTTAGGTTTATATACGTTTTGGTGGTGCAGATTCAGGCATTGGTGTAAATTCCTGAGGAAGGGATTTTGCTTTGAGAATCAGGAACTTTGGTCAAGGAGAGCTTCCCAACCCTGGGGCTAGGGAGTTTTCTAACCCTGGGGGTCGGGTGTATCTTGGAATTTTTGTAAGCCATTTCCCAAGGATGGCAATTGGGGGTGGTGGTGTAATAATGCAAAGAGAAGGTCACTGATAAGTTCAGGGTAGTGGAATTTTACATTTGCTCAGCTCAGGATGGGGTCCTGAGTTAAAGTCTATCTGTTCAACAGCTAGCGTTCTAAAGACTTGATCATATTTCTAATTTCTTGGGCCCCAAAAAAGAAATTATTTCCCAAGTCTTTAGGAAACAATTTGAAGAGAGTAATGCCCCATTCCCAAAAGACATGGTGAGTCTTTTTTGGGAGGGTTATTCAGTGAGTTATGGATGTTTGTGGTCATTTAGGGAGATTAGTAAAAGTTGTTGATGGTCTTGATCAGATAGGAAACAAGGTATAGAGGATTAAACTCAGGGATTTCTCTCTCTCTTTCTTTTCTCTATCCTTCATTCTTTCTTTTGTAGGGGGAGAAGGGTTGAAAAGAAAAAAAGGTTGATATAGAAATAATATAGTAATTAGAGGAAAAAGATAAATCATTGACTCTATTCTGATAGATCTTTGTATATTGATACAAAATTAAGGTTATTTTTGGTTTCATTGGTATAGATCCTTGTGCACTGAAACAAAATTAAGGTTATGTTTGTATAGATCCATGTACATTGATATAAAAATAAAATTATATTTTGATTACAGCATACTGTGTTTAAAATCTTTTAAGGCATTGTACTTATGTACTTATAAATGCAATGTGATGTTCTAGTCTTTTTGAAAGCTACTATCACAAACTGTTTAGTATACTTAAGAAATGCAAGTAAATAGTCAATCAAACTTGTGGTTTTTTTAGATACTAGTTAAGTTAATCACAGGTGTTTTCTAAGTTATTCAGATAGTAAATAGCATGAGACAAGCAGCATTTCTCTGTTCAAATATGCTGAGATAGATAGGTGGTCTTCAAAAATCTTGGAGATCTACAGAATATGGCATTTTAAAATGTTTTATTAATTTAAGACTTTTTTTGACAATGAGATATGTCAGGTTCTGGCAGCATCCCATACTATTTCAAAGGATATGATGAGCATCTCAGAACCTCCTTATGGTAGTTTGATTTAGATGTGGCAAGTGCCTCTGTGCAAGAAACTGTCCATGCCTCAATTGCTGACAGTAAGCTGTCCAAGCTATTACCAAGCAGAACACAAAGAAAGTTGACTGCCAAACTCTGCCAGGACAAGGTAGAGAAGTCCTTCACAATTCTTGCACCCCAGAAAAAAATCTATCAGATATTCTGGACCAGTAGGCCAAAGAGATGGGTGCTCCAATGTTACAGAGGAAACTTGGGTTACTATCCATCCAGACAGCCAGAAGTCCCTCTTATATCATTAGATTTAGAAGCTGCTTGCTCTGTATTTCCTGTTTATTCAGATAATATTTATCCTTCTCATGTCTCTGATGGGGTTGAAGACTAGATAGTTATAGTTTCACAGGTAAGCTTAAGTTATTTAGGATTTAAGAAAAAAAATAATTCTAAAAAGATATTTTTAGGTTAACAAGTGCAAGTTATGATAGAAAGTGATTTAGGTACAGAACTTAGGACTCACCAAGATAGGATAGATAGTAGAGTACTTTCCCTAAGTTTGCCAAATATAAATAGACTGGATATTGTGAATGTAATTCTTACCAATAGTACATAGTTTATTGAAGTTAGAAAAAGAGTCTTTTATTTAGACAAAAGAGGGAAATGTTGCAGGATATTTGATCATATTTTGAACCCCAAGATTGTTAACTGGAAAAAAGTTTCTAATCCTGGTATGCCTCAACCTTTGATCCTAGAGCTTTCTATTTACTCTAAACAAGTATTTCTGGTATGGCTCAGCCCTAGCACACACCTTTAAGCCAAGAACTAAATAAAGTTAACCACAGGTCAAGGGACAGAACAAGTAACCAGCCAACACAGAGTGAACATAAGTATACAGAAAGAAGGGGCATTGAGGAGGATGATATTTAAGGCAGCATAGAGAAGGAGTAATGGCATTTTCCCTCTTGGACATCAGTAGAGTTGGAAGGTCAGCTGGGTGCTTTCTCTCACTCTCTAAGCTAGCAGGGTTTCAATCCATCATCTGACTTCTGAGTCTTCATTGGTAAAATAGAACATCTGGGATTTTTTATTTTAAAAATACCATTTTAAAATTCAGTTTAATTCAGTTTGTTTGAGTCAGTGAGTAGAGAGGCAATGTGGTGGGGTTGAGTTTATGGAAGTTCAGTTTGAGGAAAAAGAGGACTTAGGAGAGCAGCACAGAAGGAGAAGGGGGGAGGAGGCAATTTTACTTGGACATTGGTTTAAGAGAGAATAAATTAGATGCTGGTGAAGACAGAAAAAAATCCAGAGAATGAGAAGGAGCCAGAAGATTAGACAGATTGCAAAACTGGGAGGCCAATCAGAACAATTTAATGAGAAACTGACAGAAGCAAAATTAAATCAATGAGCTTGAATAAGAGTTTGAACCAGGACAGCTGAGTTGAACCAGCCAGCCATTGTTCAGAAAGAGAAGGGATGAGCACATATTTAGCAGTAAGTCTCAGAGGCTAAAAATATTCTATGCCTAGATTGTACAGAGGCTAGAAGTTTCCAGGACTAGACCTTGGCTAGCAGACAGAGGCAGTAAGCCTCCAAGAGAACAATTACATCAGGAGAATAAAAGTTACTTTTACATCTGGTGCTCATTGTGGTTGGAAGAAAAACTCAACATGATTGGAGAAGAAATCCCACAAATGTAGAAAATATAGGAACATCTGACAGAAGACAGGAGCTATCTGACAGAAAGTTACACAGAAGTTTCCTGGGATTGTCTGTAGAGGAAGCATCAATTCTTCAAGTTTTGCTGGAAGCCCAGAGAGACTGGAGAGACTCCAAAGCTGTGGCAGTCTCAAGTCAAGAGCAAGGAAGTACACAGGAGCCAATGAGACACCAAATCACAATAAGCTACCCCAAAAGACAAATTTAATTATATATACAGACTTTTGCTGCATTAAAAAATGAGAAACTCCATTTCAGATCCATTAGGGGCAAGAATAGGACATAAAGGAAGAGAAACTTTACCTGAAAAGGCCACAGCATTACTTATTGCAACTGTACCCAGCACGGTAAGTTCATTCCTACTTTCAATTGCAATCTTAATACATTTCCTCTCAAAAAGATTGAAAAAATAGCTGACAAGAAAAATTAGCTATGATAACACAAAAGCTTGAGAGACAAGAGACAGAGGAATTAAGAGAATAGAAAATGCTTAATTTTGAACCTATGGTACTTAGTGAAATTGAGGATCAAAATAGACATCCCAATGACAATGTGTAGGAAGCCTGGCTCACTGGTGTGGAACTTGGCATGGGATGTGAGTTCTTAAATGTCTAGTTTATGTGTGGATTCATAAAGATCTAATTGTGCCTTGATAAACAGAAAGGAGGAATAATATTATCTGAAATCATTTTTAAATTATTTATTAATAATTATTTATGCAGGTGATAAAAGACTTCGAGTCCATTTGGAAATATAGACAAAACCTCTTCTCCAGTGTAACAGTTTTTCTGACTCCCATTCTGATGTTAAAACATCTTTAAAGTATATAGATTGTTCTACTTCAGCATTTTTTTTCTACCAGTGTCTTTCAGCTCATCGTACACCCCTTTCTGTTTCTCAAGGCACAATTGGTTGCATTAGTGGTAAGCCTATGACTGGGCAAGAAAAATCGTTTGCTTCAACTGTAGACAGAATGCTGTCTGAAAAGGACAAAACTTGGAAGCAGGTAAGTTGACAGCCTAGCTCTGCCAAGACAGGGTAGGGAAGTCCTTCATAATTCCTGCTTTACAATTAATGTCTGTCAGAGATACTGAGCCAAAAGGCTGAAGATAGATGCTGTAATGTATGGAGAGAAATTGGGGACTGTCCAGGCAGCCAGTTGTCTGACATCTCTTAGTATTGGAAGCTGTTGGCTCTGTACTTCCTGTATAATTATATATCCTTCTCAGGTCTCCGATGTGGTTGAAGAGTAGATAGTTATAGTTGCACAGTCAAATTTTAAGTTTTTATGAATTAAAAGGATGTAGGTCTAAGAATATGTTTTTAAGTTGGGAATGCAAGTTAGGATGGAAAATGAGTTAGGAATAGAACTTTAAACTCATGAAGGTAAATGAATAATAGAATATCAATATCACTTGCCAAATATGTATGGACTGGACATTGGGAATGTATGTTATACCTTATAATTTTCATAATTGAGGCTGAATTATTCAAAAGAAAAAGAATTGTGAGTTCTGGGAGAAAGGGGAGAGAGTGGGAGGGTGGAGTTGGGAGGGGTGGAGGGGGGAATGTGATGGAGATGCAACTTGAAGTAATAAACATTTAAAAAACAGACTTGGGTCCCCTCAAAATTAATGAAGATCCATTCTGAGTAAGAGAAGCTTCCACATGAAAGGCATGACTCAAGCAAGGGAAAGACACAGAAAACTGATCACCCCCCCAGTATGGGGACAATTTAACAAACCAGTTGAAGAAGGACAGATCGTTCATCAGAGTGGCAGACTAGAAAGCTTTGATACTGAAATGGACATTTGCTGAAGGATAGATGATCAGGACTTCAGTTATGAAGGATCATCACATCAATGGATTTTCCAAAGTACATTCAGGCTGTTAAGAATGTGAGTGATAATTGTTTCTATTGTAAAAGCTAAACTGTGTACAATTTTTAGGAAAAACAGTCAGGGGAAGATGTAGAGAAATGTTTATTCAGTATATGGCTGCCCTGGCAAAAGAACTGATCCAAAGACCTTCTAAGACTCTGTGATCCCACTAGTATACAGACATGCCTTTAATCCCAGGAGACAGGCAAGCATATCTCTGAGTTAAAGGCCAACCTGATATAGAGCAAGTTTCAGGTAAAGAAAAGCTCAGGTCTAGGAATGATGGTGCACATCTCTAATCCTTGAACTGAGGAGACAGAGAAATGCAGATATCTGAGTTCTAGTTAATTCAGTTTTGTTAGGGAGTTGAGATGCAGTAAAGTGGAGTTGAGTTTGTAACAGTTCAGTTTATGGATTCAGAGGCAGATTTACCAGGTGAGTTTTCAAGAGACAGGTTAAAGAGAGAACAAACTAGACATGTGTAAACACAGAACGAGCCAGAGAATGAAAATGAAGCAGAAGATTAAAATAGATTGCTTGATTTAATTTGAGGCCAAGAAGAAAAGTCAGAAGCTGACAGGAGCCAGATTGAATCAGTCAGTTTAGAGAGGAGTTTGAGCTAGAACCTGTGAGTTGAACCAGCCAGCTAGACAGAAAGAAGAAGAAAGGGTGATCTTATTCAGCAGAGGCAGAAAACATTCTAGACCTAGATTAGTTTTTATGGAGGCTAGAAGCTTTTAGGACTAGGCTAAGGTTAGCAGATGGAGTGAGTAAGCCTCTGAGACGACAACTAAATCTGGCGAATAAAAGTTTTTTTTTTACAGTCTCTATTTTGGTTCCCCCATCCCTTTCAGTCCCTATCTCCTTGTTTCCTTTCTGCTTAAGTCTTTCTACAACTAGTATTCTCCACTCTCTACTTTCATACTAGCTACATATAACTATCCTTCCTTAAGTCACCTTCCAATGGCTTCTTTCTACCTTTTTGGATTAACTTAAATTTGAACACATGGAATTAGAGATTTAAAGTTAGTATACTGTGATCACTACTCTCAGTTGTCAACTTGACTATATTTAGAAAGAACTACAATCAGAAATAGAGGGCACACCTGTGAAGCAGATCTTGCAGCAGGAAGACAACATGCCTTTGATACAGGTGTTGAGACTGGCTGACACAAGCTTTTGATCCACATTTTGAGGGAGGATGACACACTCTCTTAATTCATATCTACATATGCCTTTGATCCAGATCTTAAAGCACACCTTTAATCTCGGCTATACCATCTGCTAGAGGTTTATATGGGGACAATAGAAGAAGGAAGGGTTGGATTTTTCTTGCCTGCTTGCAGTCACTTTGCCAGCACATCCATTGGAACTTACTTCTTCAGAATTCCAGCTTATACAGAAGACCAGCTGAAACACTCAGCCTCATGAGACTGAGCACCTAATAGATTCTTGGACTTTCCATTCACAGCTACACATTGTTGGGTTAGTTGATCTGCAGTCTATAAGTCATTCATCCAATAAATTCTCTTTATTATGTACAGGTTCATTCCATAAGTTCTGTTACTCTGAAAGAGCCTGACTAATATAGATACCCTCACAAGGGAGAAAGAGCATCAGACATTTGTCATAATGAGACTAGATTAATTCACTAATTATAATATTTTCCAGAGGCAGTTGGCTGGTCACCTAGTGAGGCTCCCAGATCAGAAGAGGAGAGCCTAGAGACTTCGAGGTCTCCTACCCACTCAGTCCACATGGGCAGGTGTCTGGGCAAGGTTTTTAAGTAGAGGGGGTACAGATGACAGAGATATAGGCTCTCTGATGTGTATGGCTGTGTAGAATGGGCATTTGGAGTTGGTCCTGGGGCCCTTCCTCTCTTTCTTATTTGGCATTATATGGAAAGCTGATTTTCTTTGCCAGACAATCTAAGTGAACATACATTGTGCTTGCCACTAGCAATTTCTTGTGCTTCTGTAAGTAACTAGAGATCCTACTTAAGGTCTGTAGTAAATTCACTTTTGTTCTACATTAGGGACCCTCTTGCTATTTAGCCTAGGCCATTGTTGCTTTCTGAATAATTTTCCCTGAATCTTTTAAGAAAACCTTCATTAATTAGAGTTGAAAATAATCAGTAACTGAAATTATTATTCATCTTAAAGTATACAAGGATAAATTGATTTCCATTTATAAAATTTTCTAATGGAGCTCTTGTTGCCTCACCCTGGTGACAATCAAAAGTTGGCTGCATTGAACTTAAAGCCTTTAAATTGAGAAATATCTTCAGATTTTCCACTGATTAGATCTTTCAGTTCTACAAAAAGTATGGGTTTTCCTTTAACAACTTCACAGAAAAATTTAGGTTCATGAAAGCCACTTAATAGAACATCATTCTGTTCTTTTCCTTACAAACTGGAGGCTGGTGTATGGTGCTGAACTATTTTTTTCTTATTTTAATATTGCTGAGAGCATGATTAAAACAGAGCTGATGTTGCCAATTTTCAACACATGGTAACTGAATACATTAAGCAAATTACTTAGAGAAAAGAAACACATGATGTGCTCATAGGAATAGCTAACAATTGATTTGCAGGAATATCAAAGAGATGGCAAGCTTGAGTGTTTGCAAGCTTTGTGTTCATTAGATTGTTTTTTGGTTTGGTTTTCAGATGAATATGACTCATGCTACCAGAATAATTATGAAGTGAAGTAATTCTGTAGATCATAGCACTTTTTATCTGTTTACTATATTTGTTAATAATTATAATTCTCCATATAAGGACCATGATCAGATCAATGAAGCTAAAATGTGACTGAAATTTTTAGTTATAACATTTTAAATTTCTTAATTTGACTTAATCCATAGAGATTTGTAATATAAAGCAATTTCAGTTTGATGGTAGATTTGTAGTCATAAATTTTCAAATACTAATTTACACCTTTTGTGCATGAAATGGTTTTGTTCATGATTGAAATAACAAATGTAAAAATATAAATCATTTAATAAAATTTGAAAGCTTATAAGCACCCCTAAATTTTTTAGATTCATCATAATGTCAATGACTATGACCCTGGTGAGTATCTAGACACTTAAAATAATTAACAAGAGAATGAAATTATTAAAATGATTTGTTCCATAATTATAATTGTCTTAAACTAACCTCTTTACTCAAGTAATAAGTTTGTCCCAAGGCAACATCTGAATGAAGTCGACTGTGATCTATCCTTCAATATAATCAAATAGCAACCTAATTGTTTTAGTTTATTTTTTCACTACAATGATAACATATCTGAAAAAAAATATGTTAAAGACAGAAGGAGTTGATTTAGCTTCCATTTTTGGGTTACAATTCATCATGGTGGGGTGGGCATGACAGTAGGTACCCGAGGAAACTGGTTGTTTTGCACTCACATTCAGGAAGCAGATGTTATGAATACATGTGCTACACTGACTTTCTTATTTTTATTCAGTCTGAGACATAAGCTCACTTAATGATCCCACCCATGTTCAGGGTAAGTCTTCTCCCTTTATTTAAATCTCTCTGAAAATACCTTAAATACCTGGTAATACCTAATATAACCAGAATATTGTCTCCTATGTGTTTATAAGTATCATCAAGTTGACAATCAAGATTAAATATCACAAGTCTACCCAGTATCAACTTGATACCACCATATATCATTCAAAAACATTCAGCCTCAGTCTCTTAAGTCTCATGTTCATTTCATAACACAAAATACATTTAGTTCATCTCTGAAAGTACAAGTCTTCAAATATTTGAGTGCTTCAGAAATCTTCTAAGGATGACTGAAGAGTCTCTTTGAGACTTAATCTCTTAATCCTGTGTCTCTATAATATCAAGAAGTTAAATATTTCAAATATGAAAGGGCACAAAATAAACACTCAGATTCTAAAAAGAATGGTAATATAGCTTGGAAATAACAGATCGAAGAGAGACCAAATACAGCAGGGCTTTTGCCAAACACTACCTATCTATTGTGCATATTGGGCTGTGGTAACATCTGGACTCGAGTCTATACCAACAGTCCTAGTCCTCTAGTAGTGTTGTTTGAAAGAGATATCACTACTTTGCTGTATCATCTCTAGTCCATGCCTGCAGCTATACTTGTCAGATATCTCATGGTCCTTGTATCTTCAACATCTTGGGTTCTCTGTTGTACATTAGGTTTTACCTACAACTTCATGTAATGGTGGCTCAATGACTCTTTATGGGGAGTATAACCATATAATGATTTGATTATACAATGCTTGGCCTCAGTGTGTTACTAGCTGCAATGGCCTTTGCATCTTCAAAGCTGAAGCTTAAAAAAACAAAACCAAAACTAATGTTAGGTTTCCTCACACTAATTGTCCTAACCACACACATGCCCACAGGCTCATCTCTCAGGTGATTCTAAATGTATCATACCCATGGTCTGGCAAGTAGTCCCAATAAATTCATTGATTCACTTATTTTTTTCCTTTATTTTTTATTTCTTCCAGTTACATCTCAATCGCAGTCCCTTCCCTATTCCCCCTCCAGACCCACCCTCCCATCCTCAACCCCCCATCCTCTTCCCTTTTTTTTCTTTTAAGTTTAAGGTATATCTTATTTCCCCCTACAGTTTCCCCTTTCAGTCCAACAAATGGCTCTTTCTCTTATAATAATAAATACAATACAGTACAAGAGAGGTAATTAGGCCACAGTTATGAGGGTTATATGGCTTAACGTACATTCCCAATGACCAGTCCATATGTATTTGGTACCTGACTTTAACATTATACTATCTAAACATCTCCATGAGTTTAAAGGTCTATATCTGACTCAACATTCATACTAACTTGCAACACAATTTTAAAAGTATCTTCTTAGATCTATAACACTCTCTTGACTCCTAAACAACTCAAAATTTAATTATGAGACTCTAGCTATCTGTTCTTCAACCACCTCAGAGACCTGAGAGGGATAAATATATCTGATTTTATAGGAAGTACAGGGCCTGCAGCTTCCCAAACTAAGAAATGACATACCAGTGGCTGCCTGGACAGTTCCCATTTTCTCTCCATACATTACAGCATCGATCTTCAGTCATTTGGCCCCGTTTCTCTGACAGACATTGATTGTAGAGCAGGGGTTATGAAGGACTTACCTACCCTGTCTTGGCAGAGATAGGCTGTTGACTTACCTGCTTCCAGGTTTTGTCCTTTTTGGACAGCATTCTGTCTACAGTTGGAGCAAGGGGCTTTTCCTACCAAGAGATAGGCTTGTGACTAGTTCAATCATCTCCCACTGGAGATTCTTAGATGCTCATCTTCTACTTGGAGGAGAATATTTTTACATCAACGGAATCCTTAGTTAGATGTGTTCCTTGTGCCTTAAGCAAAGTGACTAGGCATTTTCTTTCATCTCCCCAGCAAAAAGTAACATCATAACTTTCATTATGATGTACCAAAATTGATTTTTCTTTCTTGAGATTACTATTCAAAATATAGGATGTACAGCTTAGGTATCATAATGAGCATACACATATATGATAACTCAGATAAATATAGTGTTAAAGGATAATATAGCCATATATTGATGGGATGATATTATACATTCTAAATATTAATTGGTCCTAAAGGCCTGCTTGATGTCTGTTACATTGTTTTGTAATAATTGTTTCTGATTGGTTGAATAAATTCTGAGGCCTGAGATTGGGCAAAGACAGAGGTAGATGGAACTACGGTGCTGGATTCTGAAGTGGAGAGTGTCTTGGATAAAAGAGAAGAAGAGAAGAAGCCAGCAACAGGAAGAAGGAGACACACGATGAAAGAAGATCATTCCATGTGGCCTGGAACACCATAATAGCACGGAGAATAACAGCCCAGAGGACATATGTATATATGGGGTCATATTTGGGGTATAGAATTAAGAGCTAGCTTAGATGGCCCAATCCAGGCCAAGGCTTGTTAAAATCCATCAACTGTCTGTGTGTTTTTTATAATGGTGGGTTAAGGATTAACACCACTGACTAATTAAATATAATTGAAATACTGGCAAATAATTTAATTAGACATTTCTACAATATATTAAGTATTTATTTGCTAAAGTAGAAATGACTCACTTAAACAAATATAAAGCATTTTGGATGCTGTATATTTAGTGCATTAATGTAACTTTCAAAGTTGCACAAAATTAAACTGACATTATTTGCCTCAAGCCCATACACATTTGTGCCCCCACTGAAGCAGCTAGTTAAAATTTTCTTCCTAGTATGTCTTTATTTGTGTCTGTAAATTATTCAATTTTTTAAAATTATCCAATATATTTATTAATAATTATAGGCACTTATAACAAATATAAAATATTACCTAACTACTAGCCCTATGAATGACTATAACCCCTATTACCTAACAACCAAACCTATTAATAACTATAACAACTATTATCTAATAACTAATCCTAACCTTTTAGAAGGATACAGTCTCTGGAGCAGGTCCTCAGTTGTCAGGAACACGTTTTTTATTTCTTTTCAAATTTCTGTTTAAATGTCATCACTGCTGTGTGCAAGAAACTTTGTTCTATATCCAGCAGCAAATAATGCATTCATTAGTAAGACCTTTTCATCATTCTCTCTATACCTGTTGAAATGTAGGGAACAATAAGAATTGCCTCCATATTTATATATACCTAAGGGTACATTATCATTCTGTGATTTATTAAAGATATGACTCATAGCGCACCTTTTAGCCATTATAAGCCTAACAATTTATCTATAAATATAGGAAAGATACAGTTTCTCCTCACTGAGATATTTTAAGTACTACCGACAGCATATATAAAGCATACCTAATCATTCAATAAAAACTAGGTATAGTAATATTAAGAATAATTATATAAATTATCTTAAAAGTAATTAAGTAGCTTAAAAGATAGAGAGAAAATAATCTACGGATAGCCCCATAGATATCCCAGGAAAGTTCAGAGTGAGTAATTATCTGTTTCTTTAATTTTTCCATCACCACTTATCCCAGGTAATACAAATACTTAATGAACACTTACCCACACCCATACACAAAGAGAAGTAGTGTGAAATTTATGTTACAATTTAGCAGCTTTCTAAAAGCAAAAGAGCTGAGATTTGTTTCAACAAGCCTCAAGCATTTCTAGGAAGCAGGTCACAACTTCTACAATTTGCATCTTATGTACTATTTAAATCAAAGCTACCCAGATGATGTGTTTGCAAAACAACAATCTTACTACAAAATCAATAAAATAAAACAAATAAGATGTGCACAAATGAATGAGCAGCTTTCATTTTCAGCTGTTTTAAAATGTGCTGAGGAATCAAAAATCTCACAAAATAATCACTAAAACTCCAAATGTAATCCACCCCTATTGTATACTCCTATTGTTTTTTCTCTTATGACCTTTCTCTTTCTCACATGAGCTTGTTATTTTTTTTTATTTAAAAACCATGATTAAACAAACATTCACAAAATATAGTTATAAAAACATGCATACGAATCCTTGGTTTTTGATGCCTCTTGTTGGAATAGGAATGAGGCTAGAAAAAGTATTTAACTGGTATCTTCTGTGATACAGAAAGCTGTTGAATCAATGAATTGATGTTTTTACATCTTTCACGTTGTTTGTTTGTTTTTAAGAATCCAGCCAAGGCAAACTTATTCTTGATCAAGACAATGTGCTTGAGAAAGCAAACACACTGAGACAAGGAGCCATTTGACTTTTATTCTAACACATGAGCTATATCTGTGTCTTTTCCTCATTCACTGGTGTTTTTTTTTTAAATTAGGTATTTGTAGATTTCAGTGTCTTGATTTCTAAAGTAGAACATTCTAATAAAATTATTTTATTTTTGCTAATTTCAACTTAAATACTTCCGTTTCATAAGCTTTATCAAGACATATGAAATAGATACCTCCTCAAGTTTCTGTGTACCTTTTGAGTGACTCAATATCTCCATCTGTGTATTTGACATGTTTTCAAGTACCTTCAATGAGAATGGTAACAACATTTAACACATCTATTGTCCCTACCCATAGAATATATTCTGGATTTGAAAGTATTGGAAATACTGTTTAATAAACCAATATGGTCATTTTACATTTTGTTAAAGATAGACCTAGATAACAATGAATCAAGTACTCTTATAACTCAGATACTGTTACAAAAATACTTCATAAAACATTTTTTAAAATAATACATATTGGAGGTTGGATAGATGAGTGAGCAGTCTTTATCAGTACCAAGTCTTGATCTTTAGCACTCACATGGTGAATTACAGCCATCTGTAACTCAATATCCAGGGGACTTGTTACCCTTTTCTTACCTCCAAAGGCACCAGACATAAACATGCTGCAGACATATATGAAGAAAAAACACCCATATTTACAAAAAAAACTTTAAAAAAATCTTTAAGTTTCTTACAGTTCTACACAAGATGCAACAGTACTCTGCTTCATATTGCATACCATCTGAGGATTTCAAAGTTTCTGTTCATTTTTAGGTATATTTTCTTTTCACTGTGGTGTGTGTGTATGTGTGTGTGTCTGCCATGGTATGTGTATAAAGATCAGAGGACAGCTTTGTGGACTTATTTTCTTCTACTTATACAGCTTTCAGAATTCTTAGTAGTTCTTAGAAGATGCTTACATCTTCTAGTGACCAGTATCTTTACCCACTAATCCATCTCTGCTCTCTAATTTTAGTTTTATTTCACATGTTTCCTTAAGTAATCCAGGTTCAGGTTGAGGAAGCAACAGATATCTTAAAAACACTCTTCTCACAAAAATCACGACACACTGCAAAAAAGTCTACAGAATTATGTAGAATTTCTTTAAGTCTTTCTTAGGATTCTTCTCATTGGCCAAAAGCAAGCCATACAAACAAACACAATTATGTCCCAGGCATAGTACCAAATTTATTTAATTATTTCAATATCATAAAATTGGCATCCTTCTGTTCATGTTTTAGGCAGCTAGACTCAAAATAATGCAGAAAATGTTTTATCTAAAGTTATGCAGGACTGTGGTTAAATGTGTCTGCCAAATTTAGAAACTTGGTTCCCTAAACAGTTTTGGTATGGTATTTCATGGTAAAGGGTCTATACTAATGAATGGACTAATATCTTTACAGATTAATGGATTAAGGGATTTTATGAGAGTGAATATTGTAATGATTCTTAGTCTTCATGTGATGTCCTCTGAGGAAATAAAACCAGAGTCTTAGGCTGGTGAAATAGCTCAGTGGCAAAGAGCACTTGCATAAGGACTGTCAGTCCCAGCTTGGTATTTAATGAAAAACTCTAGGTAAGACACTACAGATTTTGAGAATAGATTTTAATGAAGTGAGCCACATAGATATCTTGGAAATTTATTCATGGAGAGAACTTTATCCAAGTAGTTTCAGGTGAAACATTGAATTATTTGAAACATACCTATAAATTTCAATTTAAAATGTTGCTGATGGTGAAAACTTGGGATTCCAGAAAAACAAATGTTTGGGGTAGAAATGAAATCTTGATTCCTGCAGAGACAGGACACTTTTCAGAAAATCTAATTACACTTGATTCCTTACAAATTCCTTTATTTAAAAGTCCATTTTTCCTACATTTACCTCTTTATCTCATATATACTTTAATTTATTTTAAATATGTTTACTTCCAAATAGTCTCTAGACTATGAAATGGTTTCCTAAGCACTCTATTCATTTCTAACTTCACATTGCTATCAGAGTTACATTTTCAAAATGACTTAAACCATGACATTTCTTCTAAAACCTTCAGTCATTCTCTGTTCACTCAATAATAAACTCTTTTTGTTTGTTTGTTTGTTTGTTTTCGAGACAGGGTTTCTCTGTGTAGCCCTGCCTGTCCTGGACTCACTTTGTAGAGCAGGCTGGCCTCAAACTCGCAAAGATCCATCTGCTTCTGCCTCCCAAGTGCTGGGATTAAAGGCATGCGCCACCACCACCCAGCTAATAAATTCTTTTAAAATTGTAATGTTTATTTATTATATCAAGTTACATCTTCATCATAGTGTACTCTTTCCACCCCTCCTGGTTCCACCCTCCCACCTTCTCCTCCCTCTTCCACCCATCCCACTCCTCTGATGTGGAGTGTCCCTACATATCAGCCCCTCTCAGTTCAACAGTCATATGAGGGCTAATAGCTTCCTCTTGCACTGGGGGCCTACATGGTAGCACCCCTAGGGCAAATTGTCCCCTTGATAGGAAACAAAGTCTATGGTCCTGATCTTTTTGGGGTGTTGGTTGTAGGATAGCTATCCTGTACTATATGGCTAAAATCCAATTATAAGTGAGTAGATGCCATGTGCACCTTTCTGAGTCTGGGTTAGCTCACTCAGGATGAGCGTTTCTAGTTCCATCCATTTAGCTGTGAATTGCATGATTTCCTGGTTTCTGATAGCTGAGTAGTATTCCATTGTATAAATGTACCACAATTTTTTATCCATTTGTCACAGTCCTCCACTGCTGGTGGGAGTGCAAACTTGTACAACCACTATGGATTCAGTCTGGTGATATCTTAGAAAATTTGGAATATCCCTACCTCTAGACCCAGCCAAACCACTTCTGGGTATCCACCCAAAGGATTCCTCATCAAACCACAAGGACATATCCTCATCTATGTTCATGGCAGCCTTATTTGTAATAGCTAGAAACTGGAAACAACCCCGATGTCACTCAACTGATGAATAATAAATTCTTAATCCTCAAGTAAGAATCTAAGACCTCCAAATTCTGATCTCAAACTACTTGCCCAGATTTATATTCCAGTAAATCTCTTCATATTTTCTAACTTGGACTAATTTTCCCTTCCTAAATACATTCTCTCAGCATAGGTATTGCATGAGATATCTTTTTTTGTCTATGTCATTTTACATATTCACTGTATGTACTAGGCTTTCAAATATGCATGGAAATAAATTTAAATTTGATTTACGTCTTCAAAATTAGATATTTCACATTACTAAATAGAGAATATCATCTAATTTAGAAATGATATTTTATTATAGATAAAAATTGTTTGGTGATTAAACACAAGGAAATAATGCATTTTAAATGTGCCTCACCTATATTCCTAACACATTTGGGGAGTGAAGGCAGGTGGTCCTAGAGCTCACTGGCCAGTTAGAATAGCTGAACTAATAAGCTTCTGGTTCAGTGAAAGACCCTACATCTAGAAAAAACATAAGTTATACAGTGAAGTAGAAAATATACTTGGCATTATACTATGGCCTCAACATCTGCATTCACAGGTATACAAACACAATCACACACACAAACACACATACACAACACTATTATACACACAAAAACTCACATAATATCACACATAAAGTAACAAATTAAATAAAAAAGATGTATGAGATAATATGTTTGGACACATCTAAGAAAAGTATGATAGGAGCAAGTGTTCTCAAGGAGTGTTTTATTTAATTTTTTGTAGTATAAGAAATAAGGAAGCAGTCCATCATAAGCTACTTTTATTAGTTAAATATGTTTGGTGTCAAACATTTATTTTTAAATTGTAACTAGTCTACAGCTCTTCTGTGACTCAATTTTATTTGTATGTCCTTGTTTACCATTTAAATTCTGTCATGTCTGTATTTCTACATTTTCTTGCACATAACAATGTCAGGAAGCAAACAGAAATTCACATAGAGTGCAGGATTAAAAATAGAAAATAATAAAAGGTAATATAGTTCAGTTAGTACAGTGCTCATCTAGTATACCAAGGAACCTGGGGTTTGATTCCCAATACTGCATAAACAGGAGTAGTAGGCAATGCCCTTTATCCAGGAATTTGGGAAGTTAAAACACAGTTATCAAGATTCTTGGTTATATAGTGAATTTAAAGCCTTCTTGGGACACATGTGATCTTATCTAGAAAATAAATGAAAAAATAAAAATTTAAAAAGATACTATTTATCCAGACATGATAGTGTATACCAATAATCCTAGCATTTTAAGGCTAATTCAAGAAAACCACAAATTTAAGGACAGCCTGTGATACATGGAAAGACCGTGTCTCAAAAATCTACATCGTCATAAAAGAGAACCTAAAAACATTCTATTTACATAAAAATGAAGTATACATTGTCACTTATTTGTCTTTATATATTTTTGTTGTTAAACATCTGAATACAATTTTTATAAAGATTTTAAATCATTAACAATATTAAATCATATTCTATATAAACTATGATGCCATATAGCACATTTTAAAGGATGGGACAGGATAGAAGGTTGGAAATAGTAAAGGAATAAAGAATCTTTTAAATAATATAATTTATTTTATTTCTTTACATTCATAGTTATATGAACTTCAGGAATATTTCAATTAGCATTACATGATAATTGCCAGCTTTGTCTGTGACCGAATTCTAATTTTACTGAATATATTGTCTTAAAAATGCAAATTTAAAGCACTGTATACAAGCATCCAAGAACTTGGATCCTTCTGTGACATTTTCTTTGTCTTTGTTCTGGGGAAGTCTTCCATAGAGAGACATCTTATCAGGGGTTGCTCCCCCCAAACTGTCCCATCACAGGCTAATGTTCAGTTAGCTGTACATTCAAGCCTTCATTCTGGCAAAAGCTGGTAGAATAGACACCATTGGGTCTGAAACTCTAAAATTTCCACATACTTCAGTGTGTCTGCTACTAAATTTAACTTACCTTCACAACCAGGTTTTTTTTTTCCTCTTTATTTTTTATTTCTTCAAGTTACATCTCAATTACAAGCCTCTCCCTACTTCCCCATCCAGTCCCATCCTCCCACCCTCTTCTGCCTCAACCCACCCATCCCCTTCCTTTTTTTTTAAGTTTAAGCTATATCTTTTTCCCCCCAACAGCTCTCCCTTTCAGTACAACAAATGGCTTTTTCTCTTATAATGATAGATACAATACAAAACAACAGAGGTAATTAGGCCACAGTTCTGAGGGTTATATGGCTTAGCATATATTCCCAATGTCCAGTCCATATGTATTTGACACCTGACTTTAACATTCTACTATCTAACCATCTCCATGAGTTTAAAGTTCTATATCTAACTCAGTTTTCATACTAACTAGCATCACAATTTTAAAAACATCTTCTTAGATCCAGAACACTCTCTTGATTCCTAAACAACTCAAAATTTACTTATGAGACTCTAGCTATCTGTTCTTCAACCACCTCAGAGACCTGCAAAGGATAAATGTATCTGATTATATAGAAATTGCAGGGCCTGCAGCTTCCAAAACTAAGAAATGACATACCCGTGGCTGCCTGGACAGTTCCCATTTTCTCTCCATACATTACAGCATTGATCTTCAGTAGTTTGGCCCCGTTTCTCTGACAGACATTGATTGTAGAGCAGGAATTATGAAAGACTGCCTACCCTGTCTAGGCAGAGCTAGGTTGTCGACTTACCTGCTTCCAAGGTTTTTTAGATAGCATGCTCTACTACTCCTGCCCCCCTTCACTGTAGTTGAACACAAGCACTCAGTTTCAGTTGCTGCTTAGCCTCTGCTCCACTTTGCGTCAATCCATGCTTGGTCTTCATGACAGCAAATGGAAGCAGCAGGAACAGCACTGGCTATATTTTAAATCTTCTGCTGCTGTCACAGCCAGTCCTAAACTGTGGACAAACAGGACACTAGGAGAGATGACTGTCCCACATTCCCTAAGACAAGATGAGGCTGGTCTCTCCCATGTTCCTCCTCCACAGAAAAAGCCTCTCTCATCTTCTGAACCTGATGGCCAAAGACTGCCTGGGCCCATGATGCCACCAACATTACAGGAGCCTAGTGGGAAGTCTGTCTAGGTAATGGGTAAGCCTCTGTCATATTAATCAACACACAAGCCATTTGGAATACATTTCCTGCTATAATTTATCCTCATGTCATGGCGTTGGCAGGTAGGCTAGTTGTAGATTTGTCTGCTTGGCAACAGCAAAAAAAAAAAAAATAAAAAATAAAAAATAAAAGGAAAAGCCTTACCTTTTCTAGATCTATTAGGTCTCTTTTTAACAAAAGGTAGACAGGTTTTCCTTGCTAACAGGCTCCCTCTTAAAATATAAACAGGTTTCAGATGTAACTTTTTACTGCTCCTTTATTTAAAAGAACTTGTTTTGCAATGATTGTTCTCAGAAATAACTACTTGTCTCTGATGAACGATTAGATGGAAAGAAAAAGTTGTAAAGTTTATGCAAATTCTGAGGGTCCACTTAAATCCACAGGTCAAATGGACTCCAGATTAGAACTGCCAATCAATAGCCTGTTTCCTGGCCTGCCTACCTCTGTGGGGAGGAGCGGTGAGATTCTTCCTTCTCTCCCTGGTTTTGGACCCCCGCAAACTGCCAAGACCATGGCCTAAACATTTTTTCCCCTCAGCTACTTAACTTTATGTTTTGCCCCTAATTTATCTATGTTACAGCATCCTGCCACTAGGACAGCTCTGAAGCAGCTAATCATAGCTACTCTGACATAACCTCACAGACAGCTTCAACTCAGCCTGCACTCTCCTATCTGCAGATGATTCCACAGATCCTGGACATCTAGTAAAACAGACCGGTTTTCCTGGAGTTAACCAACATTCCAGGATTTTGTCCCCCTCCTACCCTTAATATCAATGCCCCCAATGTCAGTAGGAAGTAGCGAAGGACGATTCTTCACCCTTATACATTTATTATCAACAAAAGACTGGGACTTTGGGATTCAGACCTGGGACCTGACCTCTAAGTTCTTCCAGCATGCCTCAGTCCCTACCTGTTACAGGGTATGGTGGCACACCCCCTATGATGAACTCCCCTCCGCAAAAAGCCTTTTCCTATATAATCTGAACATTTTGTGTTCTCTCTCTCTCTATCTCTCTTTCTTTATTGGTCTCTCTTGTTCTCTCTCTCTGTCTCTCTGTCTCTCTCTCTCTTTCCCTCCCTCCCTTTCTCTCTCTCTCTCTCTTTTTCTCTCTCTCTCCACATCTGTCTTTCTCTGTGTGTGCATGCTCTTCCTCTCCTCTTTCCACTCCCTCTGTGCAAGAATTGCACCCAAATAAACCTGGATTTATTTATATATTCTAATCTTGCTTGGACTGGTTCATTCTCCTGGCAGAGAATGAACCTTAATAGAATAATTCACTTATGTTGTTAAGTAATGCTTTTTAAATCATAATTTTAAATGTCAGCTTTCATACCATCTATAGATAATGTAACTTGCAAAGAATAATTTTCAACCCAAAAAGTTGACTGTATGTACATATTTCTACTGTAAGTAGCTATTTCTGTGTTTAGTAGTAGAACATATGCTTTTAGTTTTAAGACAACTTTTTCAGTTTTATATACATTCATTCATATTATAGAGATTATTCAAATCTATATTTTATAATATGAGTACCTTCAAAGTATATATGTGATCAATATAAATGCAAGAAATTTTTTAAAAAACAGGAAAAGTAGCTAAATATAATTTAAAAGCAAAGTTTATTATAGCTGTTTGTGAATTTGTTTGTGTGTGTACAGATGTTCATGCCACAACTCACATGTGGAAGTCAGAGGACAACTGGTAGGAGTTTCTTTTTTTTTTACACCACGTGGGCCTGAAGCTAAGGGCTTACATGATTCTGCCGCTTTGCTGCCTGTAACATGCATCTTGTGGATTTGTCTCATACCTTGCATGAAGCTTTCTTTAGCAGAAGTCCCAAAACTCTAGGAACTCCAACATCTTAGGGTCTCTGATGCAATCTTGACTTTACTTCCACAACTTAATACATTGACTTCTTAGTGCCCCCTTTCCTCATAGGGTCTTCATACAGGAAGTGTTCTGCTGTAGTTGCTTGGCCCCAGCAACAGTTTCAAAGTGTGGAGACCTCTTACTCTTACATCCTTTATGATTCTTTATTTTAAATTAAGTTTATTTATTTATTTTACATCCCAATTATAGCCCCTTCCCTCCCATCCTCTGGGTACTGCACTCCCACCTCCTTGCCCCTATTTCTCCTCCCCTTCTCCTCAGAAAATGGGAGCTGCCCCATCCCCCCACTACCATTCCATCCCAGCACATAGAGTAGCATCAGGATTGAGTACACCCTCTTCCAATGAAGCCAGGCACTGCAGACTGATTAGATGGAAGTGGTCAAAAAACAGGCATCAGAGTCCATGTCTGGGACAGCCCCCGCTCCACTTGCTAGAGGACGCACATGATGACAAAGCTGTCCATCGTTTACCTATGTGTACAGAAGCCTAGGTCCAGCTCATACATGCTCTTTGATTGGTGCTTCAATCGTTGTGAGCCCTGATGGCCCTAGGATAGTTGTCTCTGTTGATCTTCTTGTGGAGTTCTTAACCTCTCTGGGTCATTATATCCTTCCCCCATTCTTCCCCCAGAAACCTCAGACAGTGTGTCTCAGCATCTGTTTGGATCCTCTGCTATGTGGAGGTTCCCACATGTCAGTTGTGGTATGTTCCTGTCTATAAAAATGGCAGAGCAACATTAATAGTGATAGGGGATGACTCTTTCCTATGAAGTAGGTCTCAGATTGATCCAGTCATTGGATGCACCTTCCCTCAATTTCTGTTATATCTTTATCCCTGTACTTGTTGCATGTAGGAAAAACTTGGGGTTGAAGTTGTGTGGATGAGTTGGCGATCTCCTTCCTCCCCAAGAAACTCTACCTAGCTAGAAGGAGGCCTCTTCGGTCTCCATAGCCCCTACTGTCCTGACTCTCAGATAGAGGCACACCCATATCTTCCCAAGGGCCTGACTTATTGCTGGTTTCCAGCTTGTCTCAGAGATACACCCCACCCCCTTGGTTTTACATCTGTCTCCCAGCTCTCTCACCTCCTGCCACTGCTCTCCCTGCAACTGATCCCACCCCCTTTACTTCCTCTCTCCCTCTTCTACCCAGTTGCCTGGGTTCTTCCACTTCTGTTGTCTAGTCTATTTCCCCTTCTGAGTGAGATTCAGACATCCTCCCTTGGGCCTTGTTAGTTTCTTAGCTTCTTTGAGCTGATAGATTATAATGTGGTTATCCTGTACTAATACATATATATATTATATCCATATATATATATATATATATATATATATATATATATATATATATATAGTATCCAATTATAAGTGAGTATATACCATGTGTATCTTTCTAGGTCTGGGTTACCTCACTCAGGATATTCTATTCTAGTTCCATCCATTTGCCTGCAAAATTCATGATTTCCTGGTTTTTAGTGGCTGAGTAGTATTCCATTGTGTGAATATACCACATTTTCTTTATCCATTCTTCAGTTGACGGGCATCTAGATTGTTTTCAGTTTCTTGCTATTATGAATAAACTTGCTATGAACATAGTTAAGCAAATGTCCTTGAAGTATGATGAGGCAACTTTTAGGTATATGCCCAGGAATGATATAGCTGAGTCTTAAGGAAGGACTATTCCCAATTTTCTGAGAAACCACCAAATTTATTTTCAAAGTGGTTGTAAATGTTTGCATTCTTACCAGCAATGGAGCAGTATTGTTCTCTCTCCACATCCTCAGCAGCATGTGAGGTCCCTTGATTTTTTTAACCTTAGCCATTCTGATGGGTATAAGATGGAATCTCAGAGTCATTTTGATTTGCATTTCCCTAACAACTAAGTACATTAACCATTTCCTTAGGTGTTTCTTCACCATTTGAGATTCTTCTGTTGAGAATTCTTGGTTTAGCTCTGTACCCCATTTTGAAATTGGATTATTTGGGGGTTTTTTGGTGTTTACTTTTTTGAGTACTCTCTATATTTTGGATATTACCCCTCTATCTGATATAGGGTATTGAAGATATTTTCCCAATCTGTAGGCTGCCATTCTGTTCTCTTGACAATGTCAATTGCTTTACAGAGGCTTTTCATGAGGTCCCATTTACTGATTGTTGAACTTAGAGCTATTGGTGTTTTGTTTAGGAAGTTGTCTCCAGTGCCAATAAGTTCTAGGCTGTTCCCTAGTTTCTCTTCTAATAGATTTAATGTAACTGTTTTGATCTATAAGGTCTGTGATCCACTTGGACTTGAGTTTTGTGCAGGGTCATAAATATGGATCTATTTGCCTTCTTCTGCATGCCAATGTACAGTTAGACCAGCACGATGTGTTGAAGATTCTTTCTTTTTTCCATTGTTTGGTTTTGGCTTCTTTATCAAAAATCAAGTGTCCATATGTGTGGGTTTTTTTTCGGGGTATTCAATTCAATTCCATTGTTGAATCAATCTGTTCCTATCCCAGTATCATACAGTTCTTTTTTTATTATTGCTCTGTAGTACAACCTGAAGCTGGGAATGGTGATGCCTACGAAAGTTCTTTTATTGTAGAGGATTGTTTTAGCTGTTCATCATTTTTTGATTTCTACATGAAGCTGAGGACTGTTCTTTCAAGGTTTGTAAAGAATTGTGTTAGTATTTTACTGGGAATTGTATTGAATCCATAGATTGCTTTTGGGAAGATGGTAATTTTTGCTATGTTAACCCTACTGATCCATGAGCATGGGAGATCTTTCCATCTTCTGATATCTTCTTTGATTTCTTTCTTCATAGCCTTGAAGTTTTTGTCATACAGGTCTTTTACTTCCTTGGTTTGAGTTACATCAGATATTTTATATTTTTTATGACTATTGTGAAGTGTGTTGTCTCTCTAATTTCTTTGTCATCCCATTCATGGTTTGTGTGAAGGAGTGCTACTGATTTTTTTTTTTTTAGTTTATTTTGTATCCACTTAGCTGAAGGTGTTTATCAGCAGTAGGAGAATTTTGGGGATCCCGTATGTAAACTATCACATCATTTCTGAATAGGCATACTTTGACTTCTTCCTTTCCAATTTGTATCCCCATGATCTCCTGTAGTTGTCTTACTGCTCTATGTTGAATAGATATTGAGAAAGTGGACAGCCATATCTTGTCCTTGATTTTAGGGGAATTGCTTTAATGTTCTCTCCATTTAATTTGGCATTAACTATCAGCTTCCTATCTATTGCCTTTATCATGTTTTGTTATTGGCCTTGTATCCTTGATTTCTCCAAGACTTCAATCATTAATGGGTGTTGGATTTTGTCAAAGGCTTTTTCAACATATAATGAGATTATCATGATTTTTTTTCTTTAAGTTTGTTCATATGTTGGATTACATTGATTGATTTTCTCATGTTAAACTATCCTTGCATCCTTTGGAAGAAGCCTATTGAAAACAGGGGATGATGTTTTTAATGTGTTCTTGGATTTGTTTTGCTAGTATTTGATTGAGTATTTTTGCAATAATGTTCATGAGGGAAATTGGTCTGAAATATTCTTTGTTCAGTCTTTGTGTAGTTTAGGTATCAGTGTGACTGTGGCCTCATAGAATGAGTTTTTCAGTGTTCCTCTGTTTCTGTTTTGTGGAAAAGTTTGAGGAGTATTGATACTAGCTCTTCTTTGAAAGTCTGGTAGAATTCTGTGCTGAAACCACCTGGCCCTGGGCTATTTTGGTTGGGAGACTTTTATTGACTGCTTCTATTTCCTTAGGAGTTATAGGACTGTTAAATTGTTTACCTGATCTTGAGTTAGCTTTGGTAAGTAAAATCTGTCAAGAAAATCATCTATCTACGTCATTTACATTTTGCAATTTTGTGGAATACAGACATTTGAAGTAAGACCTCATGATTTTTTGAATTTCTTCAGTGTCCTCCTTTTCATTTCTGATTTTGTTAAATTAGGTAGTGTCTCTCTGCCTTTTCTTTAGTTTGGCTAAGGGTTTGTTGATCTTTTTCATTTCCTCAAAGAACCAGCTCTTGGTTTCATACCAGTCTTTGGTGAGAGCAGTGTTCTGAATTTTCCACTATTAATGTGCGGGGTTCAATGTGGGATTTGAGCTTTAGTATTGTTTCTTTTATGGATGAGGGAGCCCTTGAATTTGGGGTGGATGTTGAGAATTGAGACCTCATCTTGATGGATATTCCTTTGATGAGTATGAATTATCCTTCCCCATCTCTTTTGATTAATTTTGGTTGAAAGTCTACTTTATTAGACCCTAGAATAGCTCTTTGGGTCCATTTGCTTGGAAAACATTTTACCAGCCCTTTACTCTGAGATATTGTCTTTGTTGCTGAGGCACGTTTCTTGTATGCAGCAAAGTAATTGATCCTGTATTTGCTTCCATTCTGTTAGCCTGTGTCTTTTTATTGGGGAATTTATTCTGTTGATATTGAGAGATATTAATGGCCAGAGATTGTTAGTTCCTATTATTTTAATGTTGGTCATGGTAGAGTGTATGTGTGGAGTGTGTGTGTGCTTCCCCTCTTTTGGTTTGCTAATATGGGCTTATTTATTTCCTGTCTTTTCCTAGATTGAAGATTTCCTTCTAGTCTCTTCTTTAGGGTTGGATTTGTGGGCAGATATTATTTAAATTGAATTTTGTCAGGGAATATCTTATTTTCTGCACCTATGATGATTAGAAGTTTTGGTGGGTATAGTAGTCTGGGTTAATATTTGTCATCTCTTAGTGTCTGTAAGATATCTGTCCAAGCCTTTCTTGCTTCTAGAGTTGAAATTTTGGGTGTAATTCTGATATATCTGCCTTTATATATTGGTCTTTTTCCCTTGCAGCCTTTAATATTCTTTCTTTTTTCTGTACATTTAGTGTTTTGATTATTATGTGGCAGGGAAGATTTTCTTTTTTTTTTTTGTTCAGTCTATTTGGAGTAAGCTTTTTATATGATTATAGGCATCTCTTTCTTTAGGTTGGGGAAACTTTCTTCTATGATTTTGTTGGAAATATTTTCCTGGCCTTGGATCTGGGAATCTTCTCCTTCATCTATTCCTATTATTCTTAAATTTGGTCTTTTCATAGTGTCCCAGATTTCTTGGATGTTCTGTATCAGGAACTTTTTAGATTTAGTATTTTATTTGGTCAATGTATCAATTTCTTTAGTTGAAACTTCTGTGCCTGAGATTCTCTCTTCCATCTCTTATATTCTGTTGGTGATACTCATGACGGTAGTTCTTGTTCTCTTCTGTAGGTTCTTCAACTCCAGGATTCCCTAAGGTTTTGTTTTCTTTATTGCTTCTTTCCATTGTTAGGTCTTGGACAATTTAATTCATTTCCTTCACTTTTTTGAATTTTTCTGTATTTCATTAAGAGATTTATTCATATCCTCTCTAAGCCCTCTACCATCTTTATAAGGTTGAATTTAAGATTATCTTCTTTTGCTTCAGCTGTATCAGGGTGTCCAGGGATTGCTGTAGTAGAATATCTAGATTCTGTAGTAGAATATCCCCATTGCCCTGGATCTTGTTGTTTGTGTTTTTATGCTTGCCTTTAGCCATCTCATTGTTTCAAGTGTTTGCAGGGTGTCCTGATGCTGACTTGACTCCTCTGGGAGGCAGGGAGGGCCTTGGTCCTGGCTGCCTCTGCTAGTTTTGTCCTGGGTGGGCTGGAGAAATTCTCAGTGGGGTCTAATCTCTCTAGTCCTAGGCACCTGCATCCCTGGATGTTCCTGGGGCTGGCAGGCCTCCTCATGGGAAGGTTATGGAGCTTGGGGATGGGGGTCGGGGAGCATGCAGCTCACCTCTGCTAGCTGCTTCCCTGGCACAGTGGAGAAAAGCTGGGCCTACTTTATAAATCCAAAGCTAAAATCAAGTTTTGATGGCAGCTTGGAATGTATCCCTGGCCCCTTGAATGACATTTGTAGAAAATTTTTCTTTGTTGTTGCTTTATAGGAACAGACAATAACTTAATCTGTCTTTCACAATAGTAGTAGTGAAAATAGTAGCTTTGCTTGGTGATATCTTGCCCTGTGCATATCCTCTTTATTACAATCTTTTTTTTTTAACCACAAACCTTGGTTGCAATATTGTACCCTGATTGTTTTTTTTCCTTCAAACTGTGCCTGCTGTATTTATTTATACTCCAATTGCTTTTTTTTTCATTGAAGTTCTGAATAAAAGTGATGGTTAATAACCATGTGACAGAGTCAATATTAGGCCATATTGAAGTCTCTTCCACTGAACAATTAAACCATTACTTTTAAATTTAGTTTCAAGCAAGTTCTGAGGACAACAGAAGCAAGTAGTCACTTTTTTGCCAAAATATAGAATGATCTTTAGCATAGTTACTAATATTGCTCCAATATGAAACATCTTGAGTCATATTTCCACAGTCTGCATAGCTCTCACTCAGCCCTTCGGTCTACCGTGTTCTAACTAGCATGGCCCATTAACCTCTACTTATAGTATTCAACTACTTTTCTAGTCTGGAGTTCCAAAATCTTCAATATTCCTCCAAAAACAGCATAGTCAGGTCTGTCAAAACACTATCCCATTTCCTAGTAGCAGTTTTTCCTTGCTGTGATGTCCTCCCCAAGAAAAACCACACCAATTGGTTTTCCAGTACTAAATGTTCAGACCTGAAAATATTTATATGAGTAGATGTATATGAACTCAGTATGTTATATTTAAGAAGATACATGTATATACCAATGCATATATGCCTGTGATAACAATTGATAAAAAAAAAGAAGCCATGGAATGGTGTATAGGGGGTTTGCAGGGAGGAAAGGGAAGAGAAAATTTTTGTAATTAAAAAACAATCTCAAAAATAATTTTGAAAAATAATAACCAAGGGAACATATAGAAGCACCAGTTTCTTTGGGCTTACACTTCCAGAAGGTTAGATCCCATGGTGGTAGAACAGAGGCAGCAGCTGAGAGTTCAAATTATGGACCATAGGCATAACACTGAGAGAGAAAACTGTGAATGACATGGTTTTGAAAGCTCAAAGCCTGTCCCCATGGACATACTTCAGAAAAGTCATGCATCCTCCACCCACCCAAACAACACCACCCACCAGGGGCAAAGTATTCAAACATCTTAATATCTTAATACTGAATATGTGAAACATACATATAACACACACACACACACACATATATATATATATATATATATGTATATGTATGAGAGGGATGATGTAGATACAGATAGATGTAGATATAATATATTGGTTTAGTCATTTGGAGGCTGCACATGCAACATGGCAGTTTGGATACTTCAAAGCCAGAGAATCCAGTACTTTCTCAATCCAAGAAGCTGAAAGCCTGAGAACTGGAAGAAGTAATTATCCAGTCCCAGTTAGTAGTCAAAGGCTTGAAAGCTCCCTGAAGACATGTTGCTATTAACCTGTGCCACATAACTAAAGAACCTGGACTCCAATACATAAGAGCAATGGCAGCAGCAACAGAGGCACTCACTCTGGAAAATAAAACTTTTACATACTCTCCAACCTTATTTTAAAAATCATTTTTGCTCTATATAGACTTTTAGCTTTTGCATGGTGCTAAGTAAATTAAGGTGAGCCTTTCTCTTGCAGCTGTTTTCCTACATGTCAATAATCTCTACAAATATCCCCATAGATAAACTGTAATATATAATTTACTAATCTAGGTATTTCTCCATGTGAATAAAGTTGGTTAGCAAAATTATTCATAATAATGCCCAACAAAAACTCTGCTTTCCATCTTGCTCTTCCCCAATCCATCAGTTGTTTTGTAGTAATGTTTTAAGATTGTTCTTGATAATTCTTCTAAACTATCTCTAATCTCCCTTTCTTGATTTGTCTCCCATTGCTCTCTACCCAGTGTGTGCCAACTCCCTCCCCAAATTAGATAATCAGTTGTTTCTCACACCTGGAATTTCCCATTTCTGTGCTTTCATAATTGACCTTCTTTCTTGCTAGATTGTTATAGTCTTCAGTCAGCTGAAGTTTTCACATAGCTTCATGACTGAATAATTTCTTTAAGTTTCCCATTCACGTTTGGAGAGCAACATTTTAACATTTAATATAGCATTCTCTGTATATTTTACAATTTTTCTGATATTGAATATTCTTGGAGGACAAGAATTAAGTATAAAACTTATTTTTAATTATTTAGCTAACTACATAAAAGTAGAGAAGAAATATAAGTATCTTATTTAGGAATCATCCCTGAGTGAATTCACTGATGTCATCCCTATATTTATATATTTAACAAATATTTATTAAGTACCTACTGTGGCCCACAGAGATATTATATTTTAGGATTTCTTTAATGAACAAAAACAGTCTATTTGGACAAGGAAAGCAGGGATTATTCCACATTGTATATTCTAGTAGTTACCACACATATCTCGAGAGTTTTCCTATTGACTTGTTTGGAAGTCTGGTGCTTGGTAGCATTGCCCATTCAGGTTCCCAAACAAACCAAAGCACTAAATTCCTTTCTTCTGATTTTTCATGCCCTATTTCACATTGCTTTTATTCCTGTGTCTGACATACCCTGATAATCTCCACTTATTGTATTTAATCCAAATCAACCTTACTCTTCCTGCTGTGTTGACTCAGCATTTTGAAATGAGTTAGTCTGGAGTCCATTGACGAAGTTTTTCTTTCAAATGCTAGCTCTTGGAATATTGCCCAGGTACTCCCAGGCATTCACAGTCAGACTAACTCTTCTATTCTGTGCAATGATAGCTTGCTGTGACCTTGTTCTCTTACAGGCTCACATAGGACAGATGTTGACTGACTGGCTATTCATTGCATAAATGTGTTTCTAATAGTTTTGTGCTAGTGGCAGGCAGAGAGCAACCCTAAACTTTCTTTATTGAGGACCTGATGATTATTCAACCATGTGTTCAGAAACTAGAAATGAAACAGAGGTATAATATTCTGCACATATCATCTTTTAAATTTATTTGTTATTAACATGTATTTGTATGTATATGTGCACATTCCACAACCTACATGCAGAGTTCAGAGAACTACTTTGGAGAATTGATACTTTCTTTTTGCCCCTACATGGGCTTGAGCAATTAAAATAAGGTCATCAATGCCATTCATTTACTCACTAAGACATCTTGTGGGCCCTCATATAAATTTTAACATTAGTTGGGATCATGGTAAACAACTTATACCAAGTAAATTGGCAAGTGTATTATATATTGTTTCTATACTCAAAATCTTTAAAAGTGTCCTTTATTCATTTTAAAAGATTTATTTATGTGTGATGTGTATAAATATTCTTTCTGCATGTATGTCTGTGTACCATCTGTATGCAGTGCTTGTGGAGACCAAGAAGAGAATGCTGAATCTCCTGTAACTGGAGTTGCAAGTGGATTTGAGCTGTCATGTGGGCACTGGGTATTGAAATCAGGACATCTGGAAAAACATCCAGAGTTCTTAAATGCTGAGTCATATCTCTAGTCCACTTTTCTTTTCTAAGTTGCATAGATTACTATCTTAAAGTGTATTCTTCAAATATTTTGATAATATAATTAAGAAAACTATTAATTTCAAGTTTTAGCAATCTTTCATCTGCTGAGCCTATTAAAATCCCAATAGAATGAAGATGCAAAAAAATGTTGGTATTAATATTAATAAGTTGATCAATATTACTCATTATTTATGACTCCATTCCCATCTCCTTTGTTTGCTAGCTCTTCAGGCTAAAAACTGAAATCTTAGCCTTTGGTCTATAGCCAAAAATCAAAAACTAATAGGAAGAAGAAAGGATATTTGAAATTCATATATTTAAATCCTATGAATTTAGTTTTTCATTTTTACTTGTTTCACTAAAATCTACTAAAATAATTTATTTTTAATAAATAAATTTATTTATTTGTTGCTTTAGGTTACATCTCTATCATATTGTCCTCTTTCTCTCCTTCCCAGCCCCGCCCTCCCACCCTCTACTCCCTAACCCTTCCATCCCACTCCTCTGGAGTGGAGTGTCCCTTCATAACAGTCCCACGCCCCAGTTCAAAAGTCACATGAGGGCCAAGAGCCTCCTCATACACTGGGGGCCTACAAGGCAGTACCACCAGTGAAAAGTGTCTCATTGCTAGGGAGAGAAAACTAAAAAACAAATAAACATAAAGTCCATATCCATGTTCCCTATGGTTCGTTGGTTGTAGTATAGATATTCTGTACTATATAGCTAAACTCCTACTACAAGTGAATAGATGGCATGTGCATCCTTCTGAGTCTGGGTTAGCTCACAGAGGAAGACCTTCTCTAGTTCCATCCATTTGGCTGCAAATTGCATAATTTCTTATATACTTCTGCATACATCGAAGACCACTTGGAACAAGAGGAGGGAGTAAAAACTGGATCCCAGTAAGGATCTCCTGACCCTTCTAGGGAGTGTCAATTATTACCTCTATCACTGCTATTATAGACCTGGATACCACTGGCTTTAGTTGTCATAGTTACGAGGACAAATTCCAAATCTTATGAATATGACTCCAAATTCAGGAAATAATAAAAAATAATTACTATTTTCTCATTTGACAAAAGATGTGTATTCAGTACATATAAAGAACTTCTAAAATTAAACAACAAAAAGTAATCTAATCATTCAATTGTTAAAGGAACCAAATTGGATGTTCTAAAACAGAATAAGTTGAAAGTTACAATACTTATATTAAAATTGTTCAGTGTTTTAAGCCATAAAGCAAACACAAGTCAAACAACACTGAGATTTTCCATCATCCCAGTCGGAATGGCTGTCTTTAAAAAAAACACAACAGTCCAGGCAGCCACTGGTATGTCATTTCTTAGTTTTGGAAGCTGCAGGCCCTGCACTTCCTATATAATCAGATATATTTATCCCTCTCAGGTCTCTGAGGTGGTTGAAGAATAGATAGCTAGAGTCTCATAGTTAAATTTTGAGTTGTTTAGGAATCAAGAGGGTGTTCTGGATCTATGAAAATATTTTTAAAATTGTGAGGCAAGTTAGTATGAAAGCTGAGTCAGATATAGAACTTTAAACTCATGGAGATGGTTAGATAGTAGAATGTTAAAGTCAGGTGCCAAATACATATGGACTTGACATTGGGAATGTATGCTAAGCCATATAATTCATATAATTGTGGCCTATTTATTTCTGTTGTTTTGTATTGTATTTATGGTTATAAGAAAAAGAGCCATTTGTTGGACTGAAAGGGGGGGAGTAGGGAGGGGATTGTGATTGAGATGTAACTTGAAGAAATAAAAAATAAATTATTAAAAAAACAACAAATGCTTTGGTGATGTGGTGAAAAGGATTTCTTATATTTTTGTGTTGTGAATGTAAATTAGTTTAACTATCATTGAAATAAGTGTGGAGGTTTCTCAAAAACTAAATATACACCTGTCAAAGGGTCCAGTTATTTCTATACTTTGTATAAACTTGAAAGTATCAAAGTCAGTATATAATAGAGATACCAGCATACCCATGTTCATCACAGCACAGTTCACAAAAATCAAGATTTGGGTCAGCCTAGATGCCTACCAATAAATGAATAGATAAAGAGAATATGGTAACATAAACAGTATAGTATAATTCAGTGATAAAGAAAATGGAATTATTTCATTTGAAGAAAAACAAATGGAACTGTAGATTACCCATTTAAATGAAATAAACAAGACTCATAAAAACATATTTTTGAAAAAGATATGAGTAGAAGAGAACTAGTTTCAGGAAAGGCCATGACAGCCAAAGGAAGAGAGGGAGACAAATAAGAGTAAAAGGGATGTGAATATGATCAAGTACATTTTGCTAATAAATGAAAAAATAATGCAACCAATTATTTTGTGCAATTGAAGCACACTTTTTAAAAGGAAGCAAATAGATACAGCACTGCATAGAATACAAGTTGTTGTGGTATTTACTGACACGAGTGTCTTCTATATTGCAACAAGACCAAGCACATGGATGATGTTTCTGGTAAAATGGAGAGTGTGTATACTGGCAAATATGACTACATGATAGTTAGACATTTATAATGACAAAAAGTGTCAGACTCATTGGTGGTTCCTGCTTCCTATAAAACACTAAATAATTCTGCAATGGTTTTGTGTACATATAATTTTCTGAGAAACAATGGGAAAACAAGCTGTTGTTACTCTGGGGCAATCATTGTTCAATATGACATAGTTTAACTTATATTAAGCTCAATCCATATGGCAAGGTTAAATCTGAAATTTTATGGTATTTCCTACAGTGTTTTGAATTTTTCAAAATGAACACTTTTAAAATTCATGTTTTAATGACTTTCACATCTTGTAGTGTAAGGATCAGTGATATAAATGATTGCATAAAACCATTAAGTATATACATTTAGAAAGGCTTTGTTATGTTCATATTAAAGTTATGAATCTTATAATCATATATATATATTGTGATTTAATATCATCACTATGAAAACTTATCATATTTTACTTCAAAAAAGCATTAGAATATTGGTGCTACATGCCTGTAAAATCAAGAACCAGGCAGAATACAAATTTGAAATTATTCTGGGAAATACAGGAAATACAATCCCAGGTTGAGCTACATAGAAAAGCTAAGTCTCATACTAACTTGCATCACTATTATAACCATCTTCTTAGATCTAGAACGCCCTCTTGATTCCTAAACAACTCAAAATTTAGCTATGAGACTCAAGCTGTCTATTCTTCAACCACCTCAGAGAGCTGAGAAGGATAAATATATCTGATTGTATAGGAAGTGCAGGGCCTGCAGCTTCCAATACTAAGAAATGACAAACCAGTGACTACCTGGACAGTTCCCATTTTCTCTCCATACATTCCAGCATCAGTCTTCAGCCTTTTGGTCCTGTTTCTCTGACAGACATTTATTGTAGAGCAGGGATTGTGAAGGATTAACCTACCCTGTCTTGGCAGAGCTAGGCTGTCGACTTCCCTGCTACCAAGTTTTGTCCTTTTTGGACAGCACTGTGTCTGCAGTTGAAGCAAGGAGTTTTTACATGCCAAGAGATAGGCTTGCCACTAATTCAACCATCTCACACTGGAGATTCTTCAATGCTTTTCTTCTACTTGGAGTAGAATAGGGGGTGCTGTCAGGAGCTGATATGTCACGATATCAAAAAAAAAATCTTAATTTAAGACCACATCTTTGAATGCCATATTCTGAAGATCTCTTGGGGTTTTTGAAGATGCCCTATCTATCTCTTGTATTTAGATAAGCAAATGTTGCTTGTCTCTAAGTCAGTTATAGAACTTTAAACTCATGGAGATGGTTAGAAGGTAGAAGGTTAAAGTCAGGGGCCAAATACGTATGAACTGGACATTGGGAAGGTACACCGGGCCATTTAACTCTCATAAATGTGGCATATTTAATTATGCTGTTTTGTATAGAATTTACTGTTATAAGAGAAAGAACCATTTGTTGGAATGAAAAGAGAAGCTGTTGGGGGGTGAACAGGGTGGAAGGGTGGGACAAGAAGGGGGAATAGGGAAGGGTTTGTGACTGAGATGTAACCTGAAAAAAAAATAAAGTACTTAAAAAAAAAAGAAAAGCTAAGTCTCTAAAAAATACTTCAGGGTATTACTATAGCATATATTTAATACTGTTAAAATACTTACTATCTATTGGTAGTAAATCTTGGGACTCATTCCAGATAAAGGTACTTTCATAAACAATAATAAAGATTTCTATTCTTTCAGAGAAAAATACAAAAAAGAACATAACTCACAATTCTTAGTCATTTCATTCTTATGAGTAATTCAATACAAAAAAGTATTATGAATATAGACATAAAGGAAGTATTTTTCAACCCTTTCAGTGATTTCACTGTGTAATAATGTATTCTTGCTAACCCAATCTTCTCGACACACAACCCTCTCTTTCCCAATATTGCTCAGGTCTTTTCCCACAAATCCCCAAACACCATGATGTAAATATTCTAACAGAAGTAAGAAAAGCTGCATAAACTGTAATGGACAAAGCACTTACCTCCCAAGGATTTTTGGACTGCCAGGATCCATACAAAAGCCTGGCACGTTGGATAGCCTCCTGTAATCAGCCCTAGGGATGTATAGACAAGAGATCACAACTCAGAAAGCTAGCTAGGCAGACAATAGACAAAATTGGCAGGCTCTGAGTTTGATGAGAGACTCCACATCAATAAATAAAATGAGAAAAGGCAGAGGAAGAAACTTGACACCATATGTATAGATAGACAAGTGTACCCATACACAGGTAAACACACATAAGCAGATATACACATACCACACTGACACAGATACATACAGACACATAGACATACACATATACACACATGGATATGCACACACATACACATACACACGTGCATGCACACACATGAATAGAAAATGTTTAAGCTACTCTCTGTTTTTGAGAACACAGTATTTTAGTGATTCCCATTTTGTACAATGTGTGTGTAAATTTTTAAATTCCTTTTTACTTGTTTATAACACACATACACACACACACACACACACACACACACACACTTGATACAAAATTCTATCGATAATTCCCAAGTACAGAACTAAAGAAATGGAAGAGATTTGTCTTGTTTGTAATTTTCTCCTCTGGAAAAAAAAAGAAAAGAAAAAAGGCAGCCTTTTATGTATATACTTTTAAATTACTTTTAAATCACTCTAAATACTAACTATATCTAATGGTTGGCAAATAAAAAGAATGAACAGTTTAAATAAAATGAAAAAAGCAGTTAAATTACTTCTCTGCCTCTTCACATTTCCATTTTGAAAAATTCCTCTTCCTCATTCTGTATCCAAAGACATTTTCTGTCCTTTCTGTCTTATACTGGGAATTATTATACTCAGAGTGAAGCTTTATTGTCTTCCTTTAGTTCTAACTGTGGTTGTAAAATCTATTTTCATAATTTCTCAACCTACTCTTCATACTCAACTTAGTTTGAGAATGCTGAAACTAAGTCCTAGTGAGGTTAACAGTGCAACATTAGCTAGATACTTGTACTTCATAGACTAACGGAGAAAGTAAAGTATGTAATACTAACTACCTGAAACAGGAGATGAGAAACTTTGAAAGCAGAATCAAGGAATATAAGGTTGTAAAATAAATATGAGAATAAAAAACAATGTGCTAGATATTTAAAAGTAGCTAGAAGACAGAATATTTAATAATCTCATCAAGAAACCTGATAAATGGTTATATGATAGATGTGCATACAAATTACACTCATTTAATTGTAATATACATTATACATTTATCAAAATAATTGCACTCAATAAATATTTATAAATATCATACATTGCTTCTTAAAGCAGCACAACAATGAAACATCAGGGAGATTAGAATGAATTGCCTACTTCTTATTTAGCAAGTATTAATATAGAAAACATGGATATGCAAATATGCATATGCCCAAATATACCTATACTTATATCTCATATAAGCAAAAGATTACATCAATCAAATTATGAAAATTTGCAGCTCTTTATAACCTACTGATTCATATTACCATTATTATAATCTTATGAAATAATATGATTGGATATAATGATCACAGAGAATTATGAAAAACTTACTTTCCTTAACATTGTTTTTTATATGTTTAATTTTATGTGCATGGGTGGTTTTCTAACATCTTTGTAAATGCCCTATATATGTGCCTGACAACAGAAAAAACGTAATACAGGATTGCTGGGAACTAAAGCTATAGATAGTTATGAGTCACTATGTGCATCTTCTCTTAAGCATTGAACCATCTCTCCAGATTTATTGACTAATTATTCTTTTAAAAATATTTTATTTTTAATTTTGAATATAATTACATCATTTCTTCCTTACTTTTCCTCTCTCCAAACCATCCCATATACTCCTCCTTGTAATCTTTCAAAGTAATGACATTTTTTCATTACATACATATATGAACATATATACTTTCATACATAAATACAACCTGCTCAGTCTGCACAATGTTACACATATGTATATGTTTTCTGGGTGACCATTTGGTATTGAATAGTGTATTGTTGTGCTCTTCCTTGAGGAAAACTATTTCTTTCATTCTCAGCATTCCTTAGTTGCCTGTAGTTCTTTGTATAGTGATGAGGCCTCTTGAGCCTCTGTACACTTTGGTATGTCTATTTTTGTTGTTATTGTTCAGCTCATGTTTAGATGGTTATATTGGTGAGACATTATGAGTGTAGTTTTTGTATTCCTAGGAGACACAATCTCACAAGTTACCTGATCTTCTGACTCTCACAATCTTTCTACCTCCTCTTTCTCAATCATCCATGAGCCTTAGGTATGAGAGTTGTATTGTAGATTAATCAGTTGAGACTGGGTTCCAACTAACTTTCCTGTTACAAAGCACCACCCAAGCTTCCAAAGGAGGAAATCAACCAATAACTCTACCCAGCTATAACACCTAAGTTCCACACAATGACAAACATATCACTATAACTGCAAGGGTGTAGCAACAGAACTCACACCTTGGCAGTAAACAACAACTCTGCAATTTACTTAGGACTCACCCAACAACAGGGAAATCATACCTGACACTAAAAACCTAGCCAATTACCCAGAGATAGTGAATTCATGAATCTTGGAGAAAAACCTACAACTACCACTTTAATAAACCATCATAATTCCTAAGTATATTAGAAATATTTGTCCTTGTACCCAGAGATAAGTGTACTCATTCCTCATGAAGAAAATTTCTCTTTTAAACAGATACCATTATAGGAATGCTAAGAACTCTTAGAACTAACCCACCATAAGAATATCTTCTTAGTCAAAAACTCTAGTTTTAACATTTACTTCAAGCTGCTTTAACCAAACATGCTGGAACCTATTTTCTTTTGTATTATCCCCATCTGTCTTATAACTTTTTAACTCATAAGAGAAAAATATCCTTTACTACAAAAGATAAATTAGTATTAAAAGAATCCTTCCACTTGGACTTAAGTTTTGTGCAGGGTGATAAGTCTGGGTCTATTTGCATTCTTTTACATGTCGACATCCAGTTAGACCAGCAGCATTTGTTGAAGGTGCTGTCCTTTTTCCATTGTATGGTTTTGGCTTCTTTGACAAACATTAAGTGACCATAAATGTGTGGGTTCATTTCTTGGTCTTCAATTAGATTCCATTGATCCACTGGTCTGTTTCTATACCAGTACCAAACATTTATTACTATTGCTCTGTAGTATAGTTTGAGATCTGTGATGGTGATACCTCCTGATGTTTTTTTATTGTACAAGATAGATCTAGCTATTCTGGATTTTTATTATTCAATATGAAGGTCAGAATTGTTTGCTCCAGGTCTGCAAAGAATTGTGTTGGCATTTTGATTGGAATTGCATTGAATCTGTATATTGCTTTTGGTAGGATGGCCATTTTTATTATGATGATCCTACCTATCCATGAGCATGGGAGATCTTGAAATCTTCTGATGTCCTCTTCATTTTATTTCTTCAAGGACTTGAAGTTCTTGTCATACAGGTCTTTTACTTGCTTGGTTAAAGTTACCCCCAGGTAGTTTATGTTGTTTGTGGCTATTGTGAAGGCTGCTGTTTCCCTAATTTCTTTCTCAGACCATTTATCTTTTGTGTAAAGAAGGGCTTCGGATTTTTTGAGTTAATTTTTTATCCAGCCATCTTGCTTGGTGAAATTTTTGGGGTCAGTCATGTATACTATCACATCATCTGCAAATAGGGATAATTTGACTTCTTCCTTTCCAATTTGTATCCCCTTGATCTCCTAAGATTTCAAGTACTATGTTGAAGAGATATGGGGAGAGTGGGCATCCTTGCCTTATCGCTGATCTTAGAGGAAATACTTTAAGTTTCTCTCCATTTAATTTGATGTTGGCTACTGACTTGCTGTATATCACCTTTATTATTTCTAGGTATAGTCCTTGTATGGCAGCTCTCTCCAGGACTTTTAGCATGAAGGGGTGTTGGATTTTGTCAAATACTTTTTCAGCATCTAATTAGATGATCATATGGTTTTTTTCTTTCAGTTTGTTTATATGGTGACTTATGTTGATGGATTTTCATATGTGGAACCACCCCTGCATTCCTGGTATGAAGCCTACTTGATAATGTGGTGTATGATACATTTGATGTGTTCTTAGATTCGGTTTTCCAGTATTTTATTAAGAATTTTTGCATCTACATTCATGAGGGAAATTGGTCTGAAATTCTCTTTCTTCTTGGGTCTTTGTGTGGTTTAGGGATCAGGATGACTGTGGCCTCATAGAATGAGTTTGGCAGTGTTCCTTCTATTTCTATATTGTGAAAGAGTTTGAAGAATATTGGCATTAGCTCTTCTTTGAAGGTCTTGTAGAATTCTGTGCTAAAACCATCTGACCCTGGACTTTGTTTGGATAGGAGATTTTTAATGACTGTTTCTATTTCCTTAGGGGTTATAGGACTGTTTAGTTTGTTAACCTGATCTTGATTTAGCTTTGGTAGATGGACTCTATCAAGAAAATTGTCCATTTTGCTTAGGTTTTCAAATTTTGTGGAGTACAGATCTTTGAAAAAAGACCTAAAGAGTTCTTCAATGATTGTTGTTGTTTCTCCCTTTTCATTTATGATTTTACTGGTCTGGGCATTTTCCCTCTGCCTTCTTGTCAGTTTGGCTAAGGGTTTGTCTATTTTTTTTTTTATTTTCTCAAAGAACCAACTATTGATTTTGTCGATTCTTTGAATTTTTTTCTTTTTGTTTCTAAGTTGTTGATTTTAGCACTGAGTTTGATTTGGGCTTCAAATATGAACCTGCTTAATTAATTTCAAATATTGTAAATTGAAAATTGACAACCCTTGTTAAAATAGTAGAATGAAAATACTAGTCTGAATAATTTTTAATGTATTTTTTTATTACATCAAGTTACATCTCCATCACAGTCCCCTCTCTACACCCCTCCTGGTTCCACCCTCCCATTCTCTCCCCCCCTCTCCCATCTATCCTACTCTTCCAGAGTGTGTTGTCCCTAGATATCAGGCCCTCTCAGTTCAATAGTCATATGAGTGTTAAGAGCTTCCTCTTGCACTGGGGGCCTATATGGCAACTCTATTAGGGCAAAGTGTCCCACTAACAGGTAATAAGGTATATGAATTTTTTAAATGTATTTTCATTTAAAACAACAAGTATCTCTGTGACTTATGCTATTTCAAGAATTGATTGAGAAAACATATATGAAAAACTTAAAAATAACCATAGAATACAGTAATGAATTATTACAAACTTCACAGTTAGGTTCAAGTCAGTTAATCCCTATAGACTTTCACATTTTTCAAAGGGAAAAGGAAAAAAAAAATGTCTCTTAAAGATTCTTGTTGGGAATTGGTCTCATGCTATATATTTTAATGGTAATTACTGGCCCCTAAGATCTGGTTGCCACCCAGATGAGCACATTGTCAAATATACCTGTCTTTGTGGGGGAAACCTTGCTCTACATATTTTAAAGTTGATTGACTACTAAGAAATGTTGAAGCCTATAATTTGGCAGAAGAGCGCGAGGTGGAACATATGTTTGCATACCTTAGAGTAGCAGAGGATCACAAGAAAGGAAAAGGAGGAGGAAGGAGACACCATGGAATAGAGCGTAGAGGTGAAGCAAATGGCAGAGAATAGTTTGGTCTGAGAATTACCTGATGGAGCAGATCCATTCCAGAAAGAAAAACTTGTGGGCAAGTAAATTGGCTTATGTAGTTGAGAGACAGCTAAATAATTTAGAGGGCTATGATCTGCCCAGCACCAGTGCATAGGCATATTAAAATGCAACAAGTCTCTGTGTATTGATTCATAAGTGGTGAGTTAAAGAATAACTCCAGCAAGTGTTGTATGCCCCTTGCCTGCCATGCCCTATCTCCCAGGCACCATTTCCACCTGCAACCCCAGATCCAGGCAGCCCTCTGGGACCACCAGGCAAGGACCCCTCCCATCCCCTTGCCTCCTAAGTTGCACATACAAATCCCATAGTGGTACAGAGTGCCCCTTACCTTCCCACTGCCATCTCCCAGACAACACCTTGTAACCGAATTTTTTAAATTATTCAATACTTACTTATTAGTGACAATATTTACTTATACAAATATAAATACCTAATTACTAATCCTACAAATTCCCACAACCCCTGTGACCTAACCACTAAACCTATTGATAACTATTACAACTATTTTCCTAACCTTTTAGAAGGATACATTCTCTGGGGCAGGTCCTCAGTCATCAGGAACAGAGTCTCTGTGGTAGACCCTTTAACACCCTTAGCAGTCTTTTTTTCTGGAATATCTCAGATGTAGATTCATCAGGGTAAATTGGCTATGGCAGTCTCACCTTAAATAAGGCTTGAGGCTTTCTTCTCTCTGGGAGACCCCAGTCGTCTGTAGGCCAACTTATTTCCTTCACATCAGCAACTCTGCCGCTCTGCCTCAGTCTTTAAAGCCAGCCACAGTTTCGTCGAGGTCACTGTTCGGACAGGTCAAACCCCTTTAGGCAAAAGCTGAGACACAGGGTTTAGTCCTTGGCCTTATGCTGTCTTGCTGAGGCTTTTTCTGTTCACTAGCTTCTTTCTGCCTCAGGGAGATCCGGCGATCAATTCACCAGCACTTTCTCCATCAGATGATACAAACTACTCATTGTCCTTTCTAGTATGAGGACTCGCTAGCCTGGGAGCTCTCTAGCATGGGGCCCCCTTGGCTCCATCCACTTATCCTTAAATAGTATCTCTTCTTGTTCGACCTGTTTCAGCTTAATTTGAGCTCTGCCCACTTAGCAGCTGAAAACAATGCCAGGCCAAATACCTTGTTGTTTTGTCCATTAAGTCGTTCCTGTTTCACCTGGCTTCAACCTTGTTTTTTAGTCCATTAAGTCTTTCCTTGTTTCCTTGTTTTTAGTCCACAAGCTGATAAGCTAATTGTTCACAGCCAAGTTGATCTTCATGTCCCAAATTAAGAGACTGTTTCAGAAACCCCTAGATATATACTAAATCTAATTTATATTAATCTAACTCCCTACA
Source organism: Lophiomys imhausi (assembly GCA_907164525.1). Classification (NCBI taxonomy): domain Eukaryota; kingdom Metazoa; phylum Chordata; class Mammalia; order Rodentia; family Muridae; genus Lophiomys; species Lophiomys imhausi. The sequence continues at coordinate 434,472 of CAJQZJ010037430.1, forward strand.
GCACCTCTACCTATAATCAAAGAAGCAGGCAGCCATCAGGAACCACCAGGTGAGGCTGCTCCCCCAGACCCTTTTTTACCTGGTCAAGTGGCCAAACCCCACAGTGGTATGGCCTGCCCCATCCCCTCAAACCCCTACCTCCCTGATGCCACCTCTGTCTGCAACCCCAGACTAAGGTGGCCATTTGGGACTACTAGCCTTTAATTTCCTGGGTGGAACTTCTGCCTGCAAACCCAGACACAAGCAGCCACCAGGGACCACCAGAAGCCAACTGACATCAGAACCAATCAGAGGCTAGAAAATATCAGGGACTACCAACTCTCCCTTTATTCCTGGAGCCATGCTACCACCAGGAAAACCATAGATCTACCTACTGCTACCCAGGCCTACCAGCTCTATCTGCAATCTCAGAGGCCTACTACCGTCAGGGACCACTAGGCCTATCAGCACCAGGAACAACCACATGGCTAAAAGACAGCATAAGAACACAAGCAAAAATAGAAAAAAAACAAACAAAATAACCAGGGCCATATGACACCACTAGAACCCAGCTATCCTACTTCAGCACTCACCGGATATCCTAACACACATGAAGTACAAGAAAATGACCTTAAATCTGATGTTATAATATGATAGAGGCCTTAAAAGAGGAAATGAATAAGTACCTCAGAGAAATGCAGAAAAATGTAATCAAACAGATGAAAGAAATGGGTCATGCCTTCAAGAAATAAAGGGAAAAACAATCTAACAAGAAAGGAATGTACAAGATCTGAAAATGGAAATAGAAGCAATAAAGAAAACACAAACTGAGGCAATCCTGGAGATGGCAAACCTGGTAATGAGAACAAGGACTATAGACACAAGCATCACCAACAGAATACAAGAGATGGAAGATAAAATTTCAGGCCCAAAAAATGCAATTGAAGAAATTGATACATTAGTCAAAGAAAATGTTAAATCTAAAATGTTCCTGAGAGAAAACATTTAAGAAATATGGGACACTGTGAAAAGACAAAACCTAAGAATAATAGGAGTAGAAGAAGGAGAATACTCCCAGCTCCAAGGACCTGAAAATATTTCAACAAGATTATAAAAGAAAACTTCCCCAACTTAAAGAAAGTGATGCCTATAAACATACAAGAAGCTTATAGAACACCAAATAGAATGTACTAAAAGAGAAACACCTCCCACCACATAATAATCAAAACACTGAATGTACAGAACAAGGACAGGATATTAAAAGCTGCAAGGGACAAAGGCTAAGTAACATATAAAGGCAGATCTATCAGAATTCACCTGACTCCTCAACAACGACTCTTAAAGCCAGAAAAGCCTGGGCAAATAGGTATCTTGCAGAACCTATAAGAACACAGATTTCAGTCCAAAGTATTATATCCAACAAAATGTTTAGTCACCATAGATAGACAAAACAAGATATTCTACAACAAATCCAAATTTAAACAATACCTGTCTGCAAACCCAGCCCTACAGAAGATGCTAGAATGAAAACTCCAACCGAGGAAACACAGGAAATAAATAACGCCAAAATCAAAAGAATGTAAACACACACACACACACACACACACACACACTCACACATTATACCACTACCAAAATCAAAATAGTGGGAATTAACAGTTATTGGTCACTAATATCTCTCAACATCAATCAATTCAATTCCCTAATAAAAAGACACAGGCTAACAGAATGGATTCAAAAACATGATCCATCATTCTGTTGCATACAAGAATCACAACTCAGCAACAAAGACAGACATTATTTCAAGGTAAGAGGCTAGAAAAAGTTTTCCAAGTAAACGAACCCAAGAAGCAAGCAGGAGTTCATTTTTGTATCTAATAAAATAAACTTTCAACTAAAATTAATCAAAAGAAATGGGGAGAACACTTCATATTATTAAAGGAAAAAATCCACCAAGATGACAACTCAATTCTGAACATTTATGCCCCAAATGCAAGGGTACCCTCATTCATAAAAGAAATATTACTAAATCTTAAATCACACATTGATTCACACACATTAATAATGGGAGACTTCAACACCCCACTCTCACCAGTAGACAGATCATTGAGATAGAAACTAATGAGAGAAATAATGAAACTAAGAGACATCATGAATCAAACAGACCTAGCAGATATCCACAGAACATTTCATCGAAACACAAAAGAATATACATTATTCTCAACACCTCACAGAACTTTCACCAAAATTGACCAAATGTTGATCACAAAGCAAGCCTGAACAGATACAAGAAAGTTGAAATAACCCCTTGTATCTTATCAGATCACCATGGATTAAAACTGGACTACAAAAATAACAAAAACAACAGAAAGTCTACAAACTCATGGAAACTGAACACTTCTCTACTCAATGACAACTGGATTAGGGTAGAAATTAAAAACTTTCCAGAATTCAATGAAAATGAAGGCAAAACATACCCAAACTTATATGACACAATGAAAACTGTACTGAGAGGAAAGATCACAACACTAAGTGCCTTCATAAAAAACTCCACTCCAGAGGAGTGGGATGGAAGGGATAGGGGGTAGAGGGTGGGAGGGCGGGACTGGGAGGGGTGGAAAAAGGACACTACGATGGAGATGTAACCTGAAGTAATAAATACATAAATTTTAAAAAAAGGAAAGAAATTGGAGAGATCCCATACCGGCAATTTAAAAGCACATCTGAATGCACTAGAACAAAAAGAATCAAACATTCCAAAAAAGGAGTAGACAGCAGGAAATAATCAAACTTAGGGCTGAAATCAATAACTTATAAACAAACAGAACAATACAAAGAATCAATGAAACCAAGAGCTTTTTTCTTTTTAGAAAATCAGCAAGATAGATAAACCTTTAGCCAAACTAACTAAAAGGCAGAGAGATGGTATCTAAATAAACAAAATCAGAAATGAAAAGGGGTATATAACAAGAGACACTGAGGAAATCCAAGGAATCATAAGGTCTTACTTCAAAAGCCTATACTCCACAAAATTGGAAAATCTAGATGAAATGGATGATTTTCTTGATAGATTCCACTTACTAAAGTTAAACCAAGATCAGGTAAACAAATAAACAGTCCCATAACTCCTAAGGAATTTGAAGGAGTTATCAAAACATTCCCAAACAAAAGAAAGCACCGGGCCAGATGGTTTTAGTGTAGAATTCTACCAGACATTCAAAGAAGAGCTAATACCAATACTCCTCAAACTATTCTACAAAATAGGAAAAGAAGGAACTTTGCCAAGTTCATTTCATGGAGCCACAATCACCTTGATACCTAAACCACATAAAGACTTTATTAAAAAAGAGAATTTCAGACAAATATCCTTCATGAACATTGTTGTAAAATTATTCAATAAAATATTGGCAAACTTAATCTAAGCACACATAAAAAATATCATCCACTATGATCAAGTAAGTTTTATACCAGGGATGCAGGGATGGTTCACCATATAAGAATCGACCATAAAAACAAACAGAAACAAAAACCCACATAATCATCTCATTAGATGGTGAAAAAGCCTTTGAAAAAATCCAACACCCCTTCATGCTAAAAGTTTTGGAGAGATCAGGTATGCAAGGCCCATACTTAAACATAATAAAGGCAATATAATGCAAGTCAATATTCAACATCAAATTAAATGGAGAGAAACTTAAATCAATTCCACTAAAATCAGAGACAAGACAAAGGTGTACACTCTCCCCATATCTCTTCAATATAGTGCTTGAAGTTCAAACTAGAGCAATACGACAACTAAAGGAGATCAAGTGGATACAAATTGGAAAAAAGAAGTCAAATTATCCCTATTTGCATATGATATGATAATATATATATATATAATTTAACCTCCAAAACTCTACTAGAGCCTCTACAGCTGATAAACACCTTTAGCAAAGTGGTTACATGCAAAATTAACTAAAAAAATATCACTAGCCCTCTCTTATACAAATGATAAATGGGCTGAGAAAGAAATTTAGGTAAAAACTCCCTTCATAGCGATAAACAATATAAAATACCTTGGTGTGACACTAACCAAGTACAAGAAAGACCTCTCTGACAAGAACTTCAAGTCCCTGAAGAAAGAAATTGAAGACAATATCAGAAGATGGAAAGATTTCCTATGCTCATGGATTGGTAGGATTAACATAGTAAAAATGACCATCTTACCAAAAGCAATCTACAAATTCGATGCAATTCAAATCAATTCCCATCAAAATTCCCACACAGTTTTTACAGATCTTGAAAGATTAATTCTCAACTTTATATGGAAAAATAAATAAAACCAAAGTACCAAAACCAATCCTATACAATAGAAGAACCTCTGGAGGTATCACCATCTCTGACTCCAAGCTTTACTACAAAGCAGTAGTGATAAAAAAAAAAAAACAAAACTGCAGGGTATTGGCATAGAAGCAGACAAGCTGACCAATGGAATCAAATTGAAGACTCATAAATAAACCCACACACCTATGGACACTTGAGTTTTGACAAAGAAGCCAAAACCATACAATGGAAAAAAGAAAGCATCTTCAACAAATGGTGCTGGTCTACCTGGATATCTACATGTAGAGAATATAAATAGATCAATATTTATCACCCTTCACAAAACTCAAGTCCAAGTGGATCAAAGACCTCAACATAAAACCAGATACACAAATCTAATAGAAGAGAAAGTGGGAAACATTCTTGAACTGATTGGCACAGGTGACCTCTTCTTGAACAGACTACCAACACTCAAGCACTAAGATCAACACTTAATAAATGGGATCTAATGAAACTAAAACGCTTCTATAAGACCGAGGACACTGTTAATAAAATAAAACAGCATCCCACACACCGGGAAAAGATCTCCACTAACGTGACATAAAATCAAATATGCAATAACTCAAATAATCCAATTAAAAATGGTTACAGAACTAAGCCAAGAATTCACTATGGAGGAATGTTTAATAGATATGAAGCACTTAAAGAAATGCTTAACATCCTTAGTCATAAGGGAAATGAAAATCAAAATGACTCTGAGATTCCATCTTAAAAGTTAAAATAGCTAAGATAAAAAACTCAAGTGACTGCACTTGGTGACAAGAATGTGGAGAAAGGTGGAAGTGCAAGCTTGTACAACCACTTAGCAAATGAGTCTGTTGCCTTCTAAGAAAATTGGGAAAACTGGGAATAGTTCTACCTCAAGACCCAGCTATAATATGCCTGGGCATATACTCCAAATATGTGTCACCAAATCTCAAGGACATTTCCTGAACTTTGTTCATAGCATATATATTTTAATAGCTAGAAACGAGAAACAATCCAGATGTCCCTCAACCTTGGAATGGATAAAGACATTGTGGTACATCTACACAATATAGTACTAGTCCACTATTAGAAATAAGGATCTCAAGAAATTTGCAGGCAAATGGATTTAACCAGAAAAGATCATCCTGAGTGAGGTATTGCAGACCCCAAAAGACACACATGGTATTTACCCACTCATAAGCAGATATTAGCCAATACTTACAGGATAACCATGCCTGTAAGTATCCCAAAGAAACAAAGTAGCAAGGAGAACACAAGGGTTGATGCTTGAATCTCTCTAAGTATGAGAAAGAAAATATACATTGGAATTGGATGGAGATACTGTTTTGGACAGGAACCCAACATTACTTCCGTCTGAGAAACTTTATCCAGCAAATGATGGAAACAGTTGTAGAGACCCACAACCCAATATTAGACAAAAATCAGGCAGTTTTGAGGAAGTTAGGGGAAGGTTTGAATGAGTTGGAGGGCTCAAGGACACCACAAGAAGACCAATATAGCCAATTAACTAGAATACAAAGGGCCTTCTAAAGGCTCAACCACCAACCAAAGATCATGCATCGACCAATCCTAGGCCTGCTACACATATGAAGTGGATCCCCTAACAATTGGATCAGGGACTATCTCTGACTTGATCTCTATTGCTTTCCCCTGGATCCAATTTTCCTAGCAGACCTGCCTTGTCTTCCCTCAGTGGAAGAGAAGGCACTTAGTCCTCATCCAATTTGATATGTCAGAGGGGGTTGGTACTGACAGGGTGGGAGTATGGAGGAAGTGGGTGAGAGGGTGGGACTGAGAGGAGGGAGGGGGATGGTGATTGAAATGTAAAATAAACAAATTAATTTAAAAGAAAAGAAAGAAAGAATCAAGATTCATTTGGATAGCTTTGGAAACTTCCTCTAGGTCACCATGACATCGGAAGGTGGGGCTCTATTCCTTGTGTTTCCCTCTAGCATATTTCCTGACTTTTATTTTATTGACTGTTGGCTTTTTCACAAAACTCACTTTGGTGTCAACATCAATGCTACAGATTGAGGTCAACACAGAGTGGGAAAGCCTAGAGAGGTATCACTCTGGCCAGTTTGACTCTGATGCTGGGTATTCATTGTTGTGTTTTCAACAATGATCCAGTAGGATTTTGCTCTTTCTTTGGGTCTCATGCACTTGCCTCTATGATCCAAATCCAGAACAACAACAAAAATAAACATTCATTTCACAAATTAAAATGTAATTTACCAAAAATTTTATTTCTTTCTATCTTTAATATGTTCATTTGTGAAGCACCCCAGCCTAAAATGAACATACAATGATCCATACCTGTTAATTGATTGACAACATCAATATTTGTCATCACTTTCACTTCACATACTTGTTCAGTGTTTCACTGGTTGCCTGTTTTCCTTCTATTCTTGCTTTCTCCTACACTATACTTTGGAAATTATAAGGTATGTAAAGTATACAAAGTATGTAAAGTATGGAAGCCATGTTATTTGACTCAATGGACAATGGGCTTGTAGTGAGATGTTTAAACAGTCTCTTCAATTGGTTGATTAAAGTAACAATGGATGGATAGATGAAGCAAAGGACAAATGCTGCAAACCCTTCTTCATTTGTTCTTTCAACAGTCTGAATTTATGGAAGTGATCTTGCTATGCCTCTCTCCCTTGAACAAAACAACAAAAGTAGATGAGGCAAGAGTCAAGGAACAGCTGTCCATGTGCACACAATGGAATGGGCATTTTGTAAAGGGTCTTGTTTCTTCCTTGGCTAGTTGCTGCAAAACATCTTTTGATGGAAGATTGTTATTTTCTGTTAATTATTGTAAAATTTTAAAAGAAAATTTTACTTTCTAAGCTAAAAAATCAAGGTAAAACCAGCAAAAAAGAATACCTCCACCACCTTACTAATAATAAGTATAAATTCTAAATATTATTTCATGCAATAGATTTTATTTTATATTAGATAAAATCTATGGATGTTGTTGATAAATGCTTCTCTCACAGATACCATTAACAAAGAAGGCTTTTTAAAAAAATTAAGAGTCTGAAATAAGAATTCTGACTAATTTTGGAAATATGCTGAGGTACTTTGCATTCTGTAAGTTGCAGCTAAGAGAAAACTTTAGAAAAGAATGGGACTAAATCTCGTTTGACTAATGAGGATACTGAAGGTCTGCAGAAGTTAATGACTAGAAGGTTAAATGACAGAGGTAAGACCACTGAATTCAGATTTTTCCCATTACACCTGATCCCCTAATGAACCTTAAAATTATTCATTTTCATGTGGTCAATAGTATTTATTCCATATACTTTTAGTCCCTTAGATTACTCTTATTTCCTTTAAAATAAATAAAGTAGGGCAAAACATTTTACTTTCCTTAAAATGAAACAACTTTTCCTAGCACAATAAATTTCTCACTGTATTTTATGACTTTTTTATTTTATCCTAGAAAAAAATGTTTGGGATAGCCACTTAAATAACTAACCTTTCAGTTAGTATTTTAGTCAACTCTAAATTGGAATGTCCCTATATTAATAAAACTGGATCAGACTTTGTGGATTTTAGCATCTTTTGAATGTGTATGTAGAACATTCTGAAGCAACAATTAAAATAATTAGGGAGCGTGAAAAAATCTTTAGCATGCAACAAAGATTTCTGCAAATGTTAATTTCTGTCAAATAAGTGAGTCTATTCACAGATGCCTCCTGACAGAGGCTGTAATTTTGGAATGCTTTGCATGCCAAATAACTTGTTTACCCCTTCAATGTTTGCCAAGTTTACTGTCAATTTACAAATAATTTCCATTTTGCTGTTTATTCCACTGCCATTTGATGGATATGTCTTCCAGACTCTTATCTAGCATGTAGACAAACTAATTAATATTTTCCCTTCAGGCAAATATTTTTTTCTTAGATCTAAATGTGGGTTACATTCTTATTCGTTTCAATATGCTTTGTTCAGTCAATCATGTATATTTCTGAGTTGCTAAAAATGTACCTCAGTAGATGTCAACATCTATAGTGCATACACACACACACACACACACACACACACACACACACACACACACGCAAGAAAGAAAGAGGGGGAAAGAGAGAAACACAGAGAGAGGCAGAGACATAGTGACAGGGATAAAGACACAGAGGAAGATAGTGTAGTTATTTAGTCTACACACAGAAACATATAGTTAAGATATAATTGTAAGAAGTCTCAGTGATAACAAGTAAATTTGACAAATCAATTTCACACTAAATATACCATACAAAAAATGTCTTTTTGTTTCCTACTGTTTGACTTTCCTATTTGAGTACTGATATTTCTGAAACATAAAGATCCTCACAATACTAAGGATTAAATAAAAATTATATATTATTTCTTAATATTCACATTATTTTGTACACTGTTCAAGATAAAGTTGAGAAATGAATTAGGGCCACACCCATCAGGTATATATCCAAAGACATTTAGCCAATCTTGAGATGGCAAAATATTGAACACATTTTCTAGGAGTAAAATTCTATTAGATTTGAAATAGTTGTGATTTTCATATCTATATGTAGAGGGTTATATATACATGTATAACTATGATGAATTTTTAATAAAACTTTCCCCAATACAATTGCCAGTTTTTCTGGGTATTGAGCCACAGACTCCAGAATTTTTATTTTTTAACAGCTGCACAAATTATCAAAGTTTTGTAGGATTTGGAGAATTTTTTGACTCACATAATAGGGAAAAATTATACCTAAGCAGACTCTCTATGGAAAAGAATGAAAATACACAACTAACTGGTAATCTGCAGATAATGATGCAGGTTTTTACATTCTCCAGTTGATAATTATTGTTTATTTGTTGGTTCTAACTAGCTAACAAGACTTGGCATGGCAAAAACTATAGAGATTGAGAGCCTCAGATTTTTCTCATAATCTATCAGGATGGTGAAATTTAAAAACAACTCTCTATATTGAAATGAAGCACTGTCAATGTTGCTTCAAGAGCACAAGATAAAAGTACGAGAGTCCAGCTCTTGGTTGGGTCCACTGCCTGAAGAAAGGTGGATCCGAGAGCCGCCAAGGAGAAGTAAGTCATGGGATAGCTTTTAGTTTCTTTAGATGAAAGATGTGTCAGACAGAAAGCACGTCTCATTATGGCTTGACCTCCTCTGACAAACCTGTGTCTCTTACATGCTTTATTTATACAGAATTTAGTGAGCAGGGATAGATTTATGATCTAAAACATAAATCATATCATTTTGTCCCCAGATACATGTTTTAACTTCCTTTTGGTCAATGTTTAGTCATCATTGATAAATCATGACAGAGCAGAGTTATCTTTTACAATAATTTTCCCTCATCAAACCCTTAACCCAACTTATAACAATCTGTAGGCATATTTTGCCAAAGCATGGCCGCCAGCTCTCAAGCTGGTAGCTCTTGTGGTTTCAAGGGCATTAGATAGATAGAAAATCTCCAAGCCAGCCTGGGAAGATTGTTATGTCCCAAGCAGTATATTATCAGCTTTTAATAGTCAGAATGCCAATTGTCATTAGGCCCAGGAAAAGCCATCAGGCAAAAACTGCTGTAGTATTATTTAATTTCTGACATAATACAATGTTTATATTTTATATCTATAGAATTTACTTATATGTCAAATCTTGACATTCTTTTGTTACTTGGTCATATAGCACTACAGAGGCCCTATATGAATTAAATTTTTCTAAGAAAGGGATGTCTTAATACTTTATTCTTTTATCATTTATTCTCATCATTTTTTGTCCATCAGTAGCAGGACGAGCCTTTTAATTTGATCTGCTGCCAACTTCTCTAGCCCACTGAATCTTGTTTACCTTTTCAAATTTAATTTGTTCTAATTATCTTGTTCCTGAGGAAGTGCAGGGGCAGATGTTCCAAGAGTATCTTTGAATCAGAGACTCATAAGGAGGTCTCTGGTGTTTTTGTTGAGTCACAACCTCCAGGGTGTAAGGAAGTCCTTCAAGTAGGGCCAGATAAGGATAGCTCCCTAAAAGCAGGAGGGGTATTATGGTCAGGATGTTCCCAGGGAAGGTTACAAGTAGTAGCCCTGGGAGAAGGCATATATGCTTCATATGAAAATTTTCATCAATCCAATATCTCCAAACTGTACAAATAATATCAGCACCCCAGGCATGCTACATGTGGAGATCAAGGCCAAAAAGTGGAATTCCGCAGTATTGACTCAGCTTTCATGGATCTTTGTCAAGCAGCTCTGCTGGCTTTATTTCTTTCAATATTCACATTAGACATGCCTGTGCCATACAATAAAAGTAAAAAAAAAAAAAGTAGACCTAAGTGTCTTCTAAGTATTAATTTCAAATAGGTTATATTGTCATACTGAAAAATATGAGAAATCAGGTAGCAAAATAATTGATGATAAAACTCTTGATTAAAACAAATAAATAAGGTGTAAATTCATTCTTTTGTACAATTTATGTTTATTAGTGGTTGAATGTATGAAAGAGCAGGTCCTAAAAGGTACTATATCCAATGTTTCAGGTGTTCTCAACAATTTCTACATTAAAATTTATGTGGCAGACTCACTTCTATGAATACACCCAGAAAAGTATACAATTTTTAAAAAGTATGTTTTTTTTTCCTCTAGCCTCTTTCATTCTTACTTAGAGAACACCATATAATAAGAACTAATGAGATAACACTTACATAACACTAAGATTTGTCAGTTCTATTCCAATTACTTCATTATTGAAATTTAATCTATCCAGTACTTCCATTAAGTATTGTTATTACCTATATTATATAGAAAATGGAAGTAAGGCTCAGAGAGAACATGTAACCTTCATGAAGTAACAATTCACTAAGAACTCAAAGAATGATTCTGTAGTAAAAATTAATTTAATTATTACCAATATTTTATATTATAGTTAATTGGTCAGTGGTGTTAATCCTTAACCCAACATTTATAAATAATCCCACAGATACCTCATATATCTTAATAACCCTTAGCCTGGATTGAGCAATCTTAGCCCATCTAAACTAGATTATAATTCTATTCCCCAAATAAAATCCTATATAATATTCATATGTCTCATTGGGCTATTGTTCTCCACATTATGCCATGGGATCCCCATTCTTGAGGAGATAGGTTTACAGTAGCATGATATGCTATTTTATGTTAGCATTTGTTGATTGTTAACAGTGGGAGGCATGCAGCATGCATCAGTTTTCCCATGGGGACTCCACACCTAAGGAAAGTGACTTGTTGATTCAGTGCTAATACCATTTTACTACATTACATTTCCTATTAAGAAAACCTTTAAATATACTAGAAAACAAGGGAGTGCCTCTGTTTTATCTTAGGATTTTCTTAGGACAATCCTTCTTATACATCTTGACAATATTTTCAGTTACATTGGCTGTCATTTTTGCTGGATTATGACCTCTTTTCAGGCTGAGCAACATATCATTCACACTTTTATCCATGACAGCAGCATCTGGCACCTAAACAACATTGCATAAATGTGTTATGAAATAAAGAATGACTTTAAAAAGTGAAGCATTCATTTCAAAAGTGTGGTGAAATCTTGAACTTATATCAGCTTAACATATTTATTAAGTTCTTAACACTGTGACACAATATGGATTAATGTTGAGAACATTTAAATATCTATGTTTTAAATTATTTAAAACATTCTTTTGTTGGTCTTTGACATTATGACTGGGTTAACATAAAAAAAATCTCAAAGTCGTTTTGATTTGCTTTTCCTTAATTAGTGAGAATGATATACATTTTCGATACATTTCTAGCCATTTTCTTTTGATAGCATATATGCATATTTAGTAATATTTTTTAAAGAACAAGGAGAGGTATATTGGAGTGTTCGAAGGAAGGAGAGGGAAGGGGCTACAATATGTAATTATAATGTGAAAATAGACATAGTTTTGGAGTTAGATCAGTGGAAATTTTAATTTAACATGCTTATTATGACTTTCCTCATGTCACTTTATCACAGGAAACTGGGGTATTCTGCTTTTCCATTCTCTAGAAAGACATATGAAAGAAAAATCATAAAAAAAACAAGAGTGTATTTCATAAAAATAAAGAGAGAATAAATTTTAAATTTGAAGTGTAAAAGAATGATTTCCAGAAGACAAAGAAGAACTGAAGCCTTAAAATTAAATTCTCAAGTAGTATATTTCAAAAAAAATATGATAACCAAGTCAACCCCATTACCTCAGAAAAATAAAAGAATCTGGCAACTAACAACTGATAGAATTTAACAAGACAGATATTCCTACATGTTGGAAAAACATTATACATTCAATGCCCCAGAAGTAGACGTCCTTCATCTTGGACTGATATACTTTCAGAACATATTTAGTCACATATTTCTATGATATATATGTTATAATTTCTAAACCCCTGTTTCTGTCTGAAAGATGATTAATTCTTTATTTTAGCCAAAATATTATACGCAGTTTCTAGCTATTAAATATCTATGAAAAGAACTGTTAAATGAAAGATAATTTTGTAAAGAATAATACCTAATAGCTGTGCCTCATGGCACCAAAGGGAAAAAATAATGACAGCTCATCTTTTCATACAGTGCATAAAATGACAATTTTTATTTAAGAGAAATAAAATCAATAATTGTACAGAGTAGCAAGTTTCCTAATGGAAGTTGCACATCTACTTCATTCTGATTAATCCCTTCCCAACTCCTCCCATCTTTCCATCCTTCTTTTGCTGATGCAGTCACTTTGCTTTCAGTATTACACCTTTAAGTCTAACATCTGGTGTTTATTGTCTTACACATAAGCTCATCCACCAAAGCTCAGTAGTTATACATCCCACAGATCTGTTTTTACTTTCCTGATCTTTCCCCATATATATAGTCCTGGATTCAGATTTTTGACAATTACAGTTTGAGTCTCAATATGAGGGAGAATATATAATATGTTTCTTTTCATCTTTCACTTTAATGTTTTTAATATCCATGTGTTTTGCTATGAAGTTCATTTCTTTTCCTTTACATCTTGATAAAATTCTATTGTGCATACAGCCCACATTATAGCTTGTCCTCTCCTCTTTTGAAAGACACCTTCATTCCCTTGTTATTGTGAAAAGAATAGAGATAAATATGGGCATGCAAACATTTGTGTAGTAAGGACAAAGAATCCTTTCAGTATATGTTCAGGAGTAGTATCACTGGGTCATAAGGTAGTTCTAATTTTGCTTTTTTAGAAGCTTCCATACTAATCTCCTTGGTAGTTGCATAAATTTATACTCTGATAGACAGGAGATAAGGGTTCCCATAACCTCACCAGTATTCATTGCCAATTATTTTCTACAGGTTAGGTAGTCATTCTGAATGAATGAACTAGAATGGAATAACAAAGAATTCACATGTCTTTGATGGCTAGTAATGTTGAGGACTCTTAAAAATATGACATATGCATTTTTGTTTTTGAGAACTTTCTGTTTGTATCATTGTCCCATTCATGGATTAACCGTTTGGGTTTGGTATTATTCAGTTTTCACAGTCCTTTGCATCCAAATGACTCCTCACCGAATCACAAGGAAGTTGCCTCATCTATGTTCATAGCAGGCCTGTTTGTAATAGCTAGAAACTGGAAACAACCCATATATCCCTCAACTGAAGAATGGATTAAAAAACTATGGTACATCTACACAATGGAATACTACTCAGCTATCAGAAACAAGGAAATTATGCAATTTGCAGTCAAATGGATGGAACTAGAAAAGCTCATTCTGAGTGAGCTAACCCAGACTCAGAAGGATGCACATGGCATCTATTCACTTATAGTCGGATTTTAGCTATATAGTACAGGATATCTATTCTACAACCAACGCACCAAAGGGAACAGGAACACAGACTTTTTTCCCTGTCAATGAGACACTTTTTCCCTAGTGGTGCTGCCTTGTAGGCCCCCAGTGTATGGGAGGCTCTTTGCCCTCATATGACTGCTGAACTGGGGCGGGGGACTGTTATGTAGCAACACTCCACTCCAGAGGAGTGGGATGAAAGGGTTAGGGGGCAGAGGGTGGGAGGGCAGGACTGGGAAGGGTCGAAAGAGGACACTATGATGGAGATGTAACCTGAAGCAATAAATAAATAAATTTAATTAAAAAAAAAGAAAATTCTAGTGTTAACTCATCTCAACTATAGATGGCAAATATTTGCTACCATTCCTATAGATCATCTGTTCAAACTGTTGACCATCTGTCTTTCTGTGGAGAAGCTCTTTTTTAAAAAAAAAATTGGGGGCTATGTATTGTGTCACTGGTCTTTTTAAATATCCCATTCATCTACCCATATTCTAAATTATTTCTCCTATGTTTTCCTTTTATGATTTCAATGTTTCCAGTTTAAGATAAGATCGAAGATTCACTTTTAACTGATGATTTCAAAAAGAGAGGGATGTGGATCTAATTTAATTCTTCTGTGTATAGGTATCAATTTTGACAGCATCATTTGTTGAGTAGGTTATCTTTTCACAGTGCACATTTTTGTCAAAAATTAGATGTCAATAGGATGTGTTTTTTTCTGGGTCCACAATTATTCTCTCTTAGTCTACATGGCAGTTTGTCTGAGTACCATATATTTTCTCACCGTGGATCTGTAGTGTAGTTTGGTGTCAGGAAATATATCACTGGCCATATTCTTTCCATTTTAAGTTGCTTTGATTATCCATTATCATTTGTGTTTTCATATGTTAGAACTTTTTTTTAGGCCTATTAGGAATATCATTGAAATTTTATGAGTTTTACATTAAAGCTGTAAATTGCCTTTGGTAGTAAAACCATGTTCACAGTATTAGTTGTGCGTACCAGCTCAGGAACATGAAAGCTTTTTCTAACATCTATAATTTTCAAAAATTTTTCTTTTTTATTTATTACTTCAGGTTACATCTCCATCATAGTGTCCTCTTTCTACCCCTCCCAGTTCCACACTCCCACCCTCTACCACATGTCTTAAAGTTTTCCTTGTAGAAATTTCTCATCCGATTTGTTAGGTTTATTCCTTGGCATGTACTTTTTAAAGCTATTATGAATGGAAACTCTTTCCAAATTTATTTCTCAACAAGTTTATTATTTGTGTATATAAACATTATTAATTTTTGCATTTCAAAACAGGAATAGGATGAAAAGTCACTTAAAATTTTTTCTACCACAAGAAAACATTTTTTCTAGCCTTATTCATTTTACAATTATCTATGACTTTCAAATTAAGGTATATGATTTAATATGTACTATAAAGATTTAACTGCAAGGAATAGTAGAAATAATTCTTTATGAAGTTTAGGTATGCACAATGCTGCAGCTTCTAATTATTAAGTCATGAATAGTAATATATGCATATCCATTATTAAAAATGAATAGTGAGTAATCACACTAATTATACATGATGCTGATGTTATGACAATGTCAAAAGCAGAAAATCTTGGAGACAGAGGTGGAGTTATGAATTTTTCTGTATTTTTATGTTTTATAGTAATTTTATTGCAGTATACATTTTAACCAATTAAATTAGTTAACACTGATAAATTTAAACTTATGACTGTCTATACACTAAATACATGTGTATTTTGGCAATTTTTCTTAAAATTTATATAAAAATAATTCATACTAGTTCCTTTAATAAATTTGAATTCAATATTATATTATTGAATTATATATATTATAATATTAAGAAAATGAATTTCAACAATTTATCATGGTAATGTTCTTTAATTTCATGCATTGTTTTATAAAATTACTTAAAATATATTATAGTATAGCATTTAAATATTGATATTTAATAAGAAAAGTTTTAACAGACTAATATTCACCATATCATTGATAACTGCCTTTTTTTCATGTGTTTCTAACATTATTTCTGGTCGCAGGGAAATGTTCAAAATAGTTTTTATCCTTATGTCTTTCAGAGGCTTTTTTTGATAGTTGGTTTATTTTGAAACAATGTTTTACTGTGTAATCCAGACTGGATTACAATTCACAATCTTCCTCTCTTGGTCACAACTCCTTGGATTATAAGGCTTCAGATTCACTCTTGGCTTCCGTTTGTTCTTTCTTTCATTTAATTTATTTTTCATTTCAACTACCTCATATACTATGGTGATAATTACTCTATTTTATTCAAAGAATTGTTGGCTTGTTTTCCACTATAATAAAGTTTTTTAACATTGTGTATATCAATTTGCCCTCAAATACCAAGAAATCTTTTTTAACTACATTTGAGTTGAAAGTCGTTAGACACAGTAGATTTTATATTATGAAATTTGTTAGACAGAGTAGATTTTATATTACTCATTTCATCATACTGGTCTCCAAGGTAAAATGGATACCTATCACATGAGCTTATCCTTTTAGGATTTCATGAAAATGTTTGCCTCTTTATTTTATAGCACTAAAACCCAGACACATCATGGAAGTCAGAGTACTCGGAATTGCTTCAAATTCTTTTTAAAATATGAAAGACATACTTTTTTTGGTTTCCAACTTTTTTTTATTAAAATACTTTATTTTTTTTCTTCAAGTTACATCTCAGTCACAAACCCCTCCCTATCCCGCCCTTCCACCCTCTTCCCCCCAGAAGTTTCCCCTTTCAGTCCAACAGATGGTTCCTTCTCTTATAACAGTAAGTATTATACAGAACAACAGATATAAATATGCCACATTTATGAGAGTTAAATAGCCCAGTATACCTTCCCAATGTCCAGTTTATACATATTTGGCCCCTGACTTTAACATTCTACTATCTAACCATCTCCATGAGTTTAAAGGTCTATATCTGACTCAACATTCATACTAACTTGCAACACACTTTTAAGAGTATCTTCTTAGATCTATAACACCCTCTTGATTCCTAAACAACTCAAAATTTAACTATGAGACTCTAGCTGTCTATTCTTCAACCACCTCAGAGACCCGAGAGGGATAAATATATCTGCTTATATAGGAAGTGCAGGGCCTGCAGCTTCCAAAACTAAGAAAGGACATACCAATGACTGCCTGGACAGTTCCCATTTTCTCTCCATACATTCCTGCATCAGTCTTCAGCCTTTGGGTCCTGTTTCTCTGACAGACATTTGTTGTAGAGCCGGGATTATGAAGGACTTACATACCCTGTCTTGGCAGAGTTAGGCTGTCGACTTCCCTGCTACCAAATTTTGTCCTTTTTGGACAGCAGTCTGTCTGCAGTTGGTGCAAGGGGTTTTTTCATGCCAAGAGATAGGCTTGCCACTAATTCAACCATCTTACAGTGGAGGTTCTTCGATGCTTATCTTCTACTTGGAGTAGAATAGGGGGTGCTGTCAGGCGCTGATATGTCTCGATATCAAAAAAAAAATCTTGATTTAAGATAACATCTTTGAATGCCATATTCTGCAGATCTCTAGGGGTTTTTGAAGATGCCCTAACCATCTCTTGTATTTAGATAAGCAAATGTTGCTTGTCTCTTAGCAACTTGATTACTGGGTAGTTTAGAGAATATCTGTGATAGACTGTCATAGTAGCTAACAAAGTGACATGTTTGCATGACTAGGAGTTTGTTTTACTTAACTATCCTAGACCGTTTTAGACGGTTGGTATCAAGAGGCCAGAGCTTCACATTTTATTTTTAAGTATCCCTAGGTATGATACCATTAGGAAGCATTACCTTTAATTTTGTATCAATATACAAAGATCTATTCAATTGTGGTTAAATATACTCTTAATTAGATTTTCAGTTTCTTAAGATACCATTTATTGATTGTTTTTCTTAGAGCCTGAGCTATTGGTGTTCTTTCCAAGAAATTGTAACCTGTGACAATGAGTTTGAGGCCTTTCCTGTCTTTCTCTTCTATTAGATTTAGTGTGTCTAGATTTTTGTTTAGGTCTTTGATCCACTTGGACTTAAGTTTTGTGCATGGCAAAAAATAAATAAATATTTGCAGCCTTCTACTTGTTGACATCCAGTTAGACCAGCACCATTTGTTGAAGATGCTTTCATTTTTCTATTGTATGGTTTTGGCTTCTTTGTCAAAAATTAAGTGACTATAGGTGTGTGGATTTATTTCTGGGTTTTCAATTCAGTTCCATTGATCCACCTGTCTGTTTCTATACCACCACATGCTGCTTTTACTACTATTGCTCTGTAGTATATCTTGAAGTCAGGGATGGGGATACCTCCAGATTTTTTTTTTTTTGTGCTGGATTGATTTAGCTACTCTGGGTGTTTTGTTTTTCCATATGAAGCTGATAATTGTTCTTTCAAGGTCTGTAAAGAATTGTGTTGGTATTTTGACAGGAATTGCATTGAATCTGTATATTGCTTTTGGTAGGATGGCCATTTTTATTATGTTGATCCTACCTGTCCATGAGCATGGGAGATCTTTCCATCTTGTGTTATCCTCTTCTATTTCTTTTTTTCAAGGACTTGAAGTTCTTCTCATACATGTCTTTCACTTGTTTCATTAAAGTTACCCCCAGGTATTTTATATTATTAGTGGCTATTGTGAAGGAGTCCAGCTTCAGTTCTTGTACTACCTGGTGCTTACAGGCCTCCTCTCAAGTGCTTGGCCTGCCATGGCTTCTCTTAAAGGGGCTGGTGTGGCTTTTTGGTTTTGACTGAAGCCTGAATCTAGTGTACTAAAGTTATATTACATGCCCAATGGTGGATGCCATGTATTGAGAATGCAGATTTTTCTACCCAACCTCAAACTCCCCGAATAAAGTTTCATGAGACTCAAAATATATTTGCAAATACCTAGGCCATACAGCTATGTGACTAGCTAATATCTTAAAATAACCTATTTGTTCTAATCTAAGTTCTATCACGTGGCTGATTACCTATGCTCAAATGCTACGGATCTGTCCTCACATATTTCTGGGTGCATCTTCCATTCCTCACATTCTCCTAGAATTCTCTCTTCCTACTGGTTCCCCTACCTCTAATTCTAACATTTTTATAGGCCATTGGTCTTTTATTAACAGTATGTTCATCCATACAACCTACAATATTCTCCTTCCACATCTCTAATGTAGAGTATTATGTCATTTGCAAGTAGAGATACTTTGGCTTCTTCTTTTCCTCTTTGTATCCATTTAGTTTCCTTCTCTTGACTTATTACTCCAGATAGTACTTTGACCAAAATATCACAAAGGACTCCAGTTAGTGAACATTCCTGTCTCCTGCCTAAAGCTTTTCTCAATTTAAGATGACCTTGAGTGTAGATTTTTCATATATAGTTTTTATTATGTTGAGGAATATTTTCAATGTGTCCCTTGAAGTTTTTCGTATTGTGTTCTTATTTTTGTTTTTCCCATGCTTTAAAAAATTTTGTTCTTGATTTCTTCTTTTACCCATAATCATTCAGTAAAGAGTAGTTTAATCTTCATAAGTATGGGTATTTATTAAATATTTGGTGTCAATTTTGAGCTTTATTGAATTTTGATCAGATATTATGCAATGAGATATTTCAGTCTTTTTAAATTTATAAAGATTTTTTTGTGTTCCAAGATGTGGTCTATTTTACTAAAGCTTCCATTTGTTGCTAAGTAGAATGTGTATTCTTTGGTGTTTTGGTGGAATATTCTGTATATATCTGTTAATTCTGTTTGATAGATGATGTCAATTAATTCTGATGTACATTGCTTTAATTTTTTTCAGAATATCTGTCTATTGGAGAAAGTGGGCATGGTGGTTTAAATAAAATTGGCCATCATTGGTTCATAGTAAGTGGTAGCATTTGGTGATTCTATGATCTGCTATGTATTTTAAATGTTAACTAATCTTCTCCCAGAGTCCTTTTTGCTGTGCAAGGCCATAAGCACATATATCAAGTGATGCTGTGTTATCTTGCCTGCTAACCATTGTCTCTGATTGGTTGAATAAATGCTGCAACCTGGATTGGGTGGAGAGAGAGGTAGGTGGGGCAAAGTTTGTTGGCCTTGAGGAGCAGGGAGGATCATGGGAAGAAGAAGCCAGGAGGTGGAAGAAGGGGACATGCCACGTGGAGATATGAGAATAAATATTTCAGCAAATGGCACCCAATTTACTACAATTAAAATCCATGCTTGCAGTCTTGGAAGGCCTGGATGAAATGCAATTTCCTAGCCAAAGAGCGGGGAACTGCCCCTGAATGCATTTCACAGATGTGGCTCCCTTAAGAAAAGCTGCTCATTGCAGCAAAGGCAGAGAGTTAGGGCTCTTCTTATGTACTGATCAAACAGTAGCCTTCTAGACAGAGCTAGGGACCGGAATTGACCACCTAGATTAAAAATGGAGGAATTCACTATGTCTCAATACATTTGGATTCCAGTTGAGTTTTTTTCTATTTGCATGCAAATGATTTTTGCATTGACAATTGTGGTTCTATGTATCCTTTTTGAGAAAAATAGGAGAAGCCTGGTGGAAGGAAGAAGGACAACATGCCATGGATTAGATAGATAAAAAGATATCTCCGTATGTCCTGGATCATTGGCATAGCATGGAGAAAAACAGCCCAGGGTATGTACGTATTTATTATGGGGTTCTATTTGGAGATAAAATTAAAAGTTAGATTAGATGGGCTAAGACTGCACTATCCAGGCTAAAGCTTGTTCAAAGCTATCAAGTGTCTGTGTGATTATTTATAATGGTGGGTTAAGGATTAACACTGTTGACCAACTAACTATAATATAAATACTGGTAATAATTTAATTAATTATTTCAACAATTAGGTGGTGTGGCCTTGTTGAAGAAAGTATGCCACTGAATGGTGGGCTTTTGAGGTCTCAGAAACTCAAGCCAGGCCCAGTGGCTCGTTTTCTCTACCTGCTGCCTGCGAATCTAGATGTAGAACTCTTAGCTGTTTCTCCAGCACCATGACTGCCTGAATGCTCCCATGCTTTTCACCACCATAACAATGGAGTAAACCTTTGAACTGTAATCCAGCCCCAATTAAATGCTTTCCTTTATAAAAGTTGGTCATGGTGTCTCTTTACTGCAAAAAAAACCCTAACTCAGATAGTAGGGGTATTAAAATTACCTGTTTATTAGTAGATTGATGTTAATCTGTGCGTTTAAATCAAATAGTACATTTTTTATGAAATTGGATGCACCAGAGTTTGGTGAATATATGTTTAGGATATTGAAGCCTTTTTGAATAACTACTCTGTTGATTAGAATGAAGTATTCATCATTATCTCTCCTGATTAGTTTTAGCTCGAAGTCTATTTTGTCAGATATTAGGATAATGATGTCTGCTTGCTTCTTGTTCCTGTTTGATTAGAGTATTATTGTGTACCCTCTTGCTCTAAGGTAATACCTATCTTTAGAGGTAAGATGTGTTTCTTGTTTCTTGTAGACAACAGATAGGCAAATTTTGTTTCTTGATAAATTCAGGCAGCTAGTATATTTTTATTGGAGAATTGAGGCCATTGGTATTTAAACATATTATGAAAATGTAGTTGTTAATTGTAGTCATGGTTTTGTTAACATTTAGTGTTTTTTGTATTCTCAGTGATACTTTGTGTTTTAATAATTGTGACTTTTTATCTCTTTCCATGGCTACTCTACTATGCTTATTTCTCTCTTCAGCCTGAAATGTTGCTTCATGTATTTTCTTTAGATTTCATATGTTGGATATATATTTTTGGATATTTGTGAAGTTTTTCTTTCTCCTTCAATTATGGTCAATAATTTTACTGGATATATTAAACTATGTTGGCCAT
>CAJQZJ010037430.1:496515-524296 GCA_907164525.1 Lophiomys imhausi
CAAATTCTTTACAAAAATGTCCTTTCATTACTAACCCAGACTCAGAAAGACACATATGGCTTCTATTCACTTATAGTAGGATTTTAGCTATATAGTAGAAGGTATCGATACTACAACTAACACACCAAGGGAACTTGGACATAAACTTCTTATTTTAAATTTTTATTTTTTATATATTAGTTATATTTTTTTCTATTTTTTAGTCTTTTCTATCTATTGTATGCTTATTAATTTGTTTGTTTAGTAGTTCTCTCTCCCAGGCAACGAGACACTTTTCACTGATGGTACTGCTTCATAGATCCCCAATGAATGAAAAGGCTCTTGGCCCTCATACGACCTCTCAACTGAGATGAGGGACTGATATATAAGGACACCCCACCCCGGAGAAATGGGATAGAAGGGTTAGGAGGTAAAGAAAAAAAATGAAATGTGTTGTTTCGGCCTTTTACTACTGTCATAAACTGTTTAGGATAATTAAGAAATGAAAACTAATGGTTATGCAAGCCGGTCATTCTGTTAGGTACTATGACAGCCTATTATAGTTACTTGCTAAGCTAATCAGAAATAAACCTGCTAAGAGACAAGCAACATCTGCTTACCTTAGTATAAGAGATAGATAGGGCCTCTTCAAAAACCTCAAGAGATCTGCAGAATATGGCATTCAAAGATGTTTTCGTAACTTTAGATTTTTTTTTTTATATCAAGACATATCAACTACTGAGAGCACCCCCTATTCTCCTCCAAGCAGAAGATGAGCATCGAAGAATCTCCAGTGGGAGATGATTGAATTAGTCGCAAGCCTTTCTCTTGGTAGGAAAAGCCCCTTGCTCCAACTCTAGACAGAATCCTGGCCAAAAAGGACAAAACCTGGAAGCAGGTAAGTTGACAGCCTAGCTCTGCCAAGACAGGGTAGGTAAGTCCTTCATAACCCCTGCTCTACAATCAATGTCTGCCAGAGAAGTGGGGCCAAATGACTGAATAGCGATGCTGTAATGAATGGAGAGAAAATGGGAACTGTCCAGGCAGCCACTGGTATGTCATTTCTTAGTTTGGGAAGCTGCAGACCCTGTACTTCCTATAAAATCAGATATATTTATCCCTCTCAGGTCTCTGAGGTGATTGAGGAACAGATAGATACAGTCTCATAATTAAATTTTGAGTTGTTTAGGAGTCAAGAGAGTGTTATACATCTAAGAAGATACTTTTAAAATTGTGTTGCAATTAGTATGAATGTTGAGTCAGATACAGAACTTTAAACTCATGGAGATGTTTAGATAGTAGAATGTTAAAGTCAGGTACCAAATACATATGGACTGGTCATTGGGAATGTATGTTAAGCCATATAACCCTCATAACTGTGGCCTACTTACCTCTGTTGTACTGTATTGTATTTATTATTATAAGAGAAAGAGCCATTTGTTGGACTGAAAGGGGAAACTGTAGGGGGAAATAAGATATACCTTAAACTTAAAAGAAAAAAAAAAGGGAAGAGGATGGGGGGTTGAGGGTGGGAGGGTGGGACTGGAGGGGGAATAGGGAGGGGACTGTGATTGAGATGTAACTTGAAGAAATAAAAAATAAAGGAAAAAAATTGTATAATATTCTAGGCATAAAATAAATGGACTTTAACAAAATTACTATCATGCAAACATACAATTATAGTATCAACAGTGGTTTAACAAATTAAAGCCATTATTTAGATATCAGGAATCTGATATGGATAATAAGTTTTTGTCACTGATATTCAGCAACTTACCAGAAGCCCTAATTAGAATTATTACATAATGAAATACATTTAAGGATCTAGCAAATAAATGAGCCCCCCCCCCGCAAAATGAGCTAATTTGTCTTGCAGATAGCTAGATTTTATTACATAAAACTGAAATGAACAAATGTGAAATTTTTGTTATTTTCATTTTTAAATGTTCATTTATTACTTCTTTACATCTCCATTGCCACCTCCTCCCTCTGCCCCCTCCCACCTCTATCCCCTCTCCCACTCACCCCATCCCTCAGGTGTGGGGTATCTCTGTGTATCAGTCCCCATCAGTTCATTAGTCACATGAGGTCTAAGAGTTTCCTCTTGCACAAGAGGCATACATGGAAGTTCCACTAGGGTGGTGTGTCCCACTGACAGGTAACCAAGTCCCTGTTCCTTCTCTTTTGTGTCTATTGATTGTAGGATGGTTCTCCTATACTATAATGGCTAAAATCCAGTTATAAGTGAACGTATGCCAAGTGTCTATTTCTGAGTGAGTTATCTCACTCAAAATGAGCTTTTCTAGTTCCATCCAGTTGGTTTCAAATTGTATGATTTCCTTGTTTCTGATAACTGAGAAGTATTCCATTGTGTAAATGTACCACAGTTTTTTTTTTTTAATCCATTCTTCAGTTTAAGGACATCTGGATTGTTTCCAGTTTCTAGCTATTACAAATAAAACTACTATGAACATAGATGAGATGTCTGTGTGGATTGGTGCGAAATCATTTGGATGTATACCCAGAAGTTGTTTGGCTGGGTCTTGAGGTAGAGCTCTTCCAAGTTTTCTAAGATATCGCCAGTTTGATTTCCATAATGGCTGCACAATTTTGCAGTCCCACCAGCGATGTGGGAGTGTTCCTCTTTCTCCAAAGCCTCATCAGCATATGCTGTCTTTTGAGTTTTTTATCTTAGCCATTCTGACAGGTGTGAGATGGAATATTAGAGTCATATTGCATTTCTCTGATGATTAAGGATGTTGAGGATTTCTTCAAATATCTCTTGGCCATTTTAGATTCCTCTTTTGTGAATTCTCTGTTTAGATCTATTCCCCATTTTTTGATTGGGTTACTTGGTTTTCTGGTGTTTAATTTCTTGAGTTCTTTATAGATTTTGGATATTAGCTGTCTGTCAGATGTGGGGCTGGTGAAGATCTTTTCCCAATCTGTAGGCTGCTGTTTTGTTTTAATAACAGTGTCCTTTGCCTTACAGAAGCTTTTCAGTTTTATCAGGTCCCATTTACTGATTGTTGGTCTTAGAGCCTTAGCTATTGGTGTTCTGTTCAGGAAGTTGTCACCTATGCCAATAAATTCCAGGCTTTTCTCCACTTTCTCTTCTATTAGATTTTGGAAGGATGACCATTTTTATTATGTTGATCCTACCTATCCACGAACATGGGAGATCTGTTTATCTCCTGATGTCTTCTTCAATTTTTTTTCTTCAAGGACTTGAAGTTCTTCTTGCACAGGTCTTTCACTTGCTTGGTTAGAGTTACCTCCAGGTTTTTTATATTATTTTTGGCTATTGTGGAGGGTGTTGTTTCCCTAATTTCTTTCTCAGCCCATTTATTTTTTGTATAAAGAAGGGCTTCAGATTTTTTTGAGTTACTCTTGTATCCAGCTACCTTGATGAATGAGTCTATTAGCTCTAGGAGTTCTCTGGTGGAATTTTGGGGGTCACTTAGTATACTATCATGCCTCTGCAAATAGGGATAATTTAACTTCTTCCTTTCTGATTTGTATTCCCTTGATTTCCTTTAGTTGTCTTATTGCTCTGGCTAGAATTCAAGTACTACATTGAAGAGGTATGGGGAGAGTGGACATCCTTGCCTTGTCCCTGATTTTAGGGGAAATGCTTTAAGTTTCTCTCCAGTTAATCTGATGTTGGCTACTGGTTTGCTGTATATAGCCTTTATTATTTCTAGGTATGGACCTTGTATGCCAGTTTTCTCCAAGACTTTTAGCATGAAGGAGTGTTGGATTTTGTCAAATGCTTTTTCTGCATCTAATGAGATGATCATGTGGGTTATTTTCAGCTTGTTTATATGGTTGATTACCTTAATGGATTTTCATATGTTGAACCAGCCCTGCATTCCTGGGATGAAGCCTGCTTGATCATGGTGTATGATACTTTTTATGTGTACTTGGATTCGGTTTGCAAGTATTT
This sequence comes from Lophiomys imhausi, assembly GCA_907164525.1. Classification (NCBI taxonomy): domain Eukaryota; kingdom Metazoa; phylum Chordata; class Mammalia; order Rodentia; family Muridae; genus Lophiomys; species Lophiomys imhausi. The sequence continues at coordinate 500,441 of CAJQZJ010037430.1, forward strand.
TGTTGAGTATTTTAGCATCTATGTTCATGAGGGAAATTGGTCTGAAATTCTCTTTCTTTGTTGGGTCTTTGTGTGGCTTAGGGATCAGGGTGACTGTGGTCTCATAGAATGAGTTTGGCAGTGTCCCATCTGTTTCTATTTTGTGGAAGAGTTTGAAGAGTATTGGTATTAGCTCTTCTTTGAAGGTCTGGTAGAATTCTGTACTGAAACCTTCTGGCCCTGGGATTTTTTTTTTTTTGGTTGGGAGACTTTTAATGACTGTTTCTATTTCCTTAGGGGTTATAGGACTGTTTAATTTGTTAATATGATCTTGATTCATCTTTGGTAGGTGAAATCTATCAAGAAAGTTTTCCATTTCACTTAGGTTTGCAAATTTTGTGGAATACAGGGTTTTGAAGTGAGACCTAAAGATTCTTTTGATTTCCCCGATGTCTGTTGCTATTTCTCCCTTTTACTTTTGTTATTTTCATTTTTCAATAATATAGTTGAATTAAAACATGTCCCCCTTCCTTTCCTGTCTCCAAATCCTCTTATATACACTCTTCTATTCTCCTTCAAATTCAGGGCCTCCTTTGATATATATATATATATATATATATATATATATATATATATATATATATATATATGAAATGTTTAGTCTGTACAATGTTACTTGTATATATGCTTTCAAGGCTCTATTTGCCACTCATTTTTAAGAACTAGTAAATCCAACAATTTTGTAGAATACAAAATCAACCTCAAAAAATTAAAACCTATGCATTAGTAACACAATACATGAAAATAAAATTAAGAGAGCTACTCTAGTTAAACTTTCAAGAGTGGAACAAAATATTTTAGAATAAAATTTTAAAATATATGTTTAATTGAAATAGACATCATTTTACCCTCCCTGTTCTTCCATCTGTCCCAGGTACCCTCCTCCCAATCCCTCTTGTGTCTCCCCCTCTCTCAAGTTGATAGCCTCATTTTCTTTCATTATTATTGTTACAGATACACACATACACACACATGCATAAATATATAAATAAAATCTGCTGAGTTCGTGTAGTGGTTTGAATGAAAATGGCCTCCACAAACTAATAAGAAGTGACACTATTATTGGACGAGGTGGCCTTGTTGAAATAAGTGTGACACTGGGACTAGGCTTTGAGGTTTCAAAAGCCTGAGCAAACCTCAGTGTTGCTCTCCCTTCTTGCTACCTGCTGATCCAGATGTAGAACTCTCAGCTACCTCTCCAGTACCATGCCTGCCTACATTGCTTCCATGGTTCCTGCAATGATGATAATAGACTAAAACTCTGAGCCTGTAAGCCATCCCCAATTAAATGTTTTTCTTCATAAGAGTTTCTGTGGTCATCGTCTATCTTCACAGCAATAAAACCCGAACTAAGACAGATGTTGGTACCGGGGAGTGGGGCATTGTTGTGATAGACCTGACTTTGCTTTTTTTTGGAGGTATGTGGACTGTGGATATTTGAATTAGGAAAGCATTTGAATGCTTTAAGTAAGGCTTAATGGGCCATACCAGTAGGAACATGAAAAACAGTGCTGCTGGGGTGATTTGAACTCTGGGGGCCTAGCTCAAAAAAGTTTCAGAGAATAATTTTAGTATGTGGTCTAGAGACTGTTCTTGTGATATTTTGACAAAGAATATGACTGCTTTCTGTTCTTGTCCAAAAACTCCGCCTGAGGGTAAATTGTGAAGTTTTGACTTAATTGCATTGGCAGAGGAAATTCCAAAACAGCCTAGTGATGACTGTGTCATGTGGTTATTACTGGTCAGTTTTATGCAGATCTATAATGAAAAGGAGCAAAGTGAATAAGAAAAAATACGAAATGTGCAGTTTGTAGAGAAAAAGGGGCACCAAGAAGAACAAACAGATTAAGGGAAAGCCTAACTATACTTGGAATAAATGGAGTTTATAACCTCAGAGCAAGAACCCCCAGCTAAGCTTCCAACTTGTGAAGAGGAAATAAAGAAAAATGAAAAGGAATTAAAGAAAATTTTAGGGTTGGGAATGGTGGTGCCTGTCTTTAAACCCAGCACCCAGAAGGCAGAGACATGGAGATCTCTGAGTTTGAGGTCAACCTGGTCTACATATCAAGTTCCAAGTCAGTAAAACTTAGACAGTGAAGAGAATCACTGAAAAGATAAAGCTGGTGAAATTTTATTTGGACAAGGGGGCCATGTACCCAGAAGCAGAACTTCACAGCTTCAGCCATGTGGTTCTGGCTTTAGAGTCAAAGAAATAAGAATGGATTTATATAATTTCCCTCTATGGATGAGAAAAGCCACTGAGGCCAGGCATGTGGCAGGAGTGTCCCTATATGGAAGTCTAGAGAGGCTTTTCATTAAGCTGTGAAGGTGAAACCTAGATTGCCTTGGAGACCCCAAGATGGTCGAGACGCCAATGTTGTAAGATACTGGCCAAAGAAAACTGCTAACAGGATGTGGAATCAGTCTAAGGGATAGAAGTGTATTTCAGTCAACAAAACTGAAAGGAGTTGGAGATCTGAAGAGTGCTTTGACATCAGACATGGAGATGATGAGTTTGGAGTTTGCCCAGGTGGTTTTCAGTCTTGTTTTTGTCCAGTAATTCCTCACTATGTTCCCTTCCCCATTTTGGAATGGTAATGTATATCTTGCCCTACAACATGTTGAAAGTATAGGATCTGCTTTTTCATTTTGAGTTTATAGAGGTTAAGAGACTTCATGAAACTAAGAAGAGACTTTGAACTTTGGACTTTTAAACAAGCTTGAAACTGTTATAAACTATGGGAATTTTTGAAGTTGGACTGAATATTTTTTGCATTTTGATATGGATACAAGCCTATTTGGAGGAAGAGGTGTAATATGGTGGTTTGAATGAAAATGTCCCTCATAGGCTCATAAGGAATGACACTATTAGGAGGTATGGCCTTGTTGGAGTAGGTGTGGCCTTGTGGGAGGAACTAGGAGTGGCTTTTGGGGTTTCAGAGCCCAAGCCAGACCCAGTATTGTTTTCCCTTCCTACTGCCTGCCAATCTGAATATAGAACTCTCAGATCTTCTCTAGTACCATGTCTTTCTGCCAGCCTGCCACCATGCTTCTTGCTGTGGTACTAATAAAATAAGCCTCTGGACTTCTAAACCAGCTCCAATTAAATGTTGTCCTTTATAATAGTTGCCTTGGTCATGGTGTCACTTCAAAGCAATAAAACAATAAGACAGTGAGGGTATTGAAATCACCTGCTATTAATGAATTCATGTTAATCTGTGTGTTCAAATCAAGCAGTACATTTTTATAAAATTGGGGCCATAAGAACAAGGAAAACTGGGACTCAACCGAATCTCTGTGGAGTCCCCAGAAAATGGAGGTAGGATCCTGGTTGCTATTTTTGTCAATTGATACTAGTCATCTGGGAGAGGGAAGCCTCAACTGAGATAATGCCTCCCTCAAGTGGGTGGGAAGACATGTCTACAGCACACTTTCTTGATTAAGGTTTTATGTGGCAGGACCAAGTCCCACTGTTGGTGGTGACACCCTTGCACAAATAATCCTGTGACATACAAAACAGTAAACCAAGAAATCCATGAGAAAGAAGCAGGTAAGAACCTTGCTCTATGACATCTGTCTCATTTAGTCCCTGCCTCCAGATTTCTGCAATGAGTTCCTTCAATGACTTCCCTTCATGGTGAATTGTAAGCTGGATTCTTAATTATACTCTTTCTGCCTCAAGTTGCTTTTTCTCTTCCTATTTATCACCACAATAAAAAGCAAACTAAGACCTGGTCTAATAAATAAAATGCCAAATGAATGAAGCATGGTTTAAGAAAAGTAAATTTCCAATAAATACAAAAAATGTTTAACATCCTTAGACATCAGAGAAATTTAAATTAGAACACAATTGAAGTTTTATATCACTCAGGCCAGAATACCTATTATCAAGAAAATAAACTGCAAATATTAAAAAGAATACTGAAGAAAATGAACAGTTCTTCACTGCTTATTATAGTATAAATAAACTCAGCTACTGTCAAAATCAGAATGGATATATAAATAAATGAATGAATAAATAAATAAATAAATAAACAGATAAATAAATAACTAAGTAAAACTTTCACAGCACCTACATAATACTTCAGGATATACCCCCAAATAATGCATGTCGAGCTACAATAGACCTAAGATCCAAATCATGTTTAAAGTGGCACCATTCACAGTAGGCAGATCATAGAATTGATGTAGATGATCATCAATGAATGAATGGATAAAGAAACAGTGACATTATATATACAATAGAGTTATATTTATACATTAAATAAAACAAAATTATGTCATTTGTAGAAAAAGTGATGAAATCAGAAATCATCATATTGAATGAAATAAGACAGTTCTGCAAAGATATTTTTTTCTCATATTTGGAACCTAGGAGGAGAAAAAAGGAAATTAAAATAAGGAGAAAAATACTAGAGATGTAGAAGGAAAAGGAGAAATGAATAAGACTGAGATAGAACACATGTTTTGAGCCCAGCAATGCTGGGGGAAGGTGTCCACTGTCATGCCTAGGCCAGAAGTTGGTATATAAATAGTAAACAATGCCAAGCCCCTACCACAGGAAATCATTGGTAACATGATATTTACAGCAAGGTTGGCAAATCACAAACATCCTTTCATAAATCTTTTTTAAATGATTTTTTAAAGGAATAGTCCCTTTCCGGCAGCTGCTTGTTGGAATCATCATTGCAGCTGACACAATCCATGAGCTAATTCTGCTGCCCAGGAACCACAAGGGTTTGCAAAACTTTCTTGGAGTGAGGAAGAGATAGGGGTTGGAGAAGGTAGTTCTCTGTGCAAAACATGTGGATTTCAACATTGCTATAAATATAGAAATATCACCGGAGTTATACACTAAGACTTTGTGTTCTTGAGGGGTGGGACCAGGCCGATGGGCCCCCAACAGGCTGGGGTGGAGGCAGCGGGTCAGGGCTGCTACATGAGAACAAGAATGTTTGGAGTATCCCTGAGACAACAGGTGCCAATGGCTGCCTGCTATCAATTCTTTCATTCAAGGTAGCACCCCCAGTTGGTGATAAGAAGGGAATGGGACCTGAAAGGAGGGTAGGGAACTCAGCCTCCTCCAGATTTTGGAGGGCAGAGATCAGGCCAGGAGAGGCCCCCTGAGGTGGAGGTTCATATCTTCCCTGATTCTTGTCCACATGGCATTCCTAGGAGGTGCTTCCCCACCCCCACCCCCACCCCACCCTGGCAGGTGAGAGACAGGCCCTGATTGCAGAGGAAATGCCCTGAAAAGCTGCTGGGAGGGTAAGTGCTCATTTTGGGCAGGTGTTCTGGCCAGGGGCCCCTCCTGACCAAGGCTGTACCACAGAGAGGTGTGATGGTTTGTTCATATGTATGTCTACTTCAATTACAGTATCATGTTGTTTTGATGATTACAACATTGCAATGTATCTTATGGTCAGGCTATATAATGTCTTCTGCTTTGTTCTTTTGGATTGACATAATTTTGGTTATTGAAGGGTTATTAATGAATTCTGTCATTTTGTATAATTTTAGGAGAATTTTAGGATTCACAATATCTCAGGGTGGTAAATTTCAATGTCCCTTGAACTCTGCTTGAATAAAATAAAAATAAGTATAATTATTTAATGAAAAGTATCCTACATGGGGAACAAGACTGAGATGACTCCTGGCAAGTGTCACATGGCACAGGCAGGGAATAGCACTACCGAGACCCGTCCTGAGATGACCCCAGACATCCAGAGGTCCAGGATATCACTAAAATGAACAAGTAAGTGAGGGACAGATTGAAGCGAAGGAGAAGCAGAAGGATGTGTGCACAATGAAAAGAGACAGAACTGGACACTCAAGGGTAGTAATGAACAGCCTGATGTGAGTAGTCAGTGATATCACTCAAGACCATAATGAGATCCTGGCCAGTGCTCCCTCTGAGGGCAATGTCTTGGTTCATGGCCCTGTAACAGTGAGGGGAGGGGGTCTGTTACCACCAAAGGCCAGACAGATGTTCCTGTATTGGGCTGCCTCCTGGGAGCAATGTTGATGTCTGAGGGCTGTTCAGAACTGGTCCTCCTTACCTGTGCATTGTGAGAAAGCTGGCTTCAAGACATGAAAGCAGGGGAGCTAGCTCTGCCTCTCACCAGCTGCAGTACTAAGGAGAGCAGGCCCTGCACCTGATCCTGGTTGGAGGTATTGAAGGTGAGTCAGCCCTGAGCATGGAGAGCTGGCCCTGCCATTCATCTTCCAGGTCATAACATGGGTGAAAAAGAGATGTACTCTGCCCTCTCACCCCCTGCCACTTGATGCAAATGGGGAAAGCTTGCAATGCACCTCATCTTCTAGAACACTTTGGATAGTGGGGCTGTACCTTACATGGGCACAAAGTAGAGCTGAATCTAGTGGCAGGAGCATGGGTGACCCTGCCCAAGGGCATGAATGTGAGAGAGCTGCCCCCTTCACGTATGCTATGCAGTGGTGAGGGTGAGGGAGAGAAGAGAAAGAGAAGCAAAAGGATGTATGCGCAATAAAGTGCCCATCACACTTTGCTACCTAAGGCAGGCAGGAGAGCTGGCCCCAAGATTATGAAAGCAGAAAAGCTAGCACTGCTCCTTACCAGCTGCAGCACTCAGGAAAGTGTGCCCTGCACCTCATCTGGGCAGCACAATAAAGCTGCCTGTGTTGGTGAGGGCACTGGTGGGCTGTCCCTAGGGCATGAGAGCAAAAGACCTGGCTCTGCCCCTTGCCAGCTGCATCATTGGAAGAGCTAGTTGGGCTAGTGCGGGAGAGCTTGCCCTTGTGGTGTGAGTGTATGAGATCTGATGGGTTCACCAGCTCAGCTACCAACCAGGCTCAGATCCAGGGCTTTGAGTTGCCTCACTCCAACATCTATCCCAACTTTGAACTGAAGAACACGTGAAGGGGCTGGTCCTATAGATCCAAAAGTGCAGGATCTCCATGACACAGGGCAACAACAGGTTATCCGAGAGGAGTCCCAGTGAGGATCCACTATTGATAATGCAGCAGAAGCCAGAGGCCTTGAACCAGACCAATGACTCATTGCAATGAACATTTGCAAGTAAAGATGTGTGGACAAAAGGGAATATTGTAGGACACGCTGTGATACACTACAGCATCCATAATGATTTTTTTCTTTTGGGGGGAGGTTGGAAGTGTGAAGGGCAAGTATGAATGGACAGGGAGATGAGTGTGCATGATGAGAAATTCACAAAGAATATATAAAAGTTAAATAATAAAAAAATTCTATAAATTTAAAAAAATATTATTGATGTATGTTGCAGTATAAATAAGTCCTTGAAAGGCTCTGCTAATTGAATGAGGCCAGTCACAAAACTAAATATTGTATTTTTCCATTTTTTAATAAGTGTCAAATTGACAAATCCATAAAAGTGTAAAATATATCTGTGATTGTATAAGGATGGAAAATAGGGAGCAGCTAAAGTGAAAGAAGTACTGCAATATTTGTTGAAATATTTTAAAGTTATGATACACATTTTAACTTTAGATTTTTAATAATTGTTGCAATAATTTCTGAAATATAATACAATATAAAGTGGTGATTATATGTTGAGAATTACACCTCCAGAAATCTCTTTTTGAAAAGAAGCAATGGATCCCTGAGTATGTAATTCACTGTTAGAATGATTACCTTGATTAAGTAGTATATGTACTACTTAATTTATATGTATATGCACTGTCAATTTACATAACTACAAACATTGAAAAAGCTAATAAAAGATCAATTATGAAAAATATAATATTAAATATGATGATAAGTACATTAAAACATTGACTATAAAATATGAATAATCAATGCCTGTGGAGAGTAATCAGTAGTAAAAATATTTACCTTGAAAGCATGAGGAGTTGAGTTCTGATTCTCAGAAATAAGCTAAGTAACTATGGCAACCATTTGTAATCCCAGCTCATAGGAATCCCCAAAGAAAACTAGCTTGCCTCACAAGGAAGACATTTAATTCTAGGTTCAGTGAAACCCTCTGTTAATACATAAAGGTTAGGAAGATAGCTTATATCAACCTCTGGCCTAAAAACTTTTATATCACACACACACAAACAAACACACACACTCATGTGCAACCACATATACATGAACACACAAACACATAGTTGTGCACACAAACATATGGCAAAAAAGAGAGAAAGTAGCCAGAATTATTATACAATATATGAAAAAATACTAAATTAATAGGCAATGTTATGAAGAGGGAAAGATCTTCATAATTAACTACTGTAAAGATATTATATTGAAAAAGAGAATTGACAGCTAATCCAATCTGAATGTTAAATGAAATGTCCAGGTAAAACGAAATTAACCACTAAAACAAATCAATAATAATGAAAAAGCAAACATATGAAGAAATATAGTAATAGAAAAATATGGGAGATTGTTGGTCTCCCCTTCTTTGGGGGTTGTTGACCACCAGCCCGCTAGGGCAAGAAGCAAGAAGGGTTCTGATGGCCATGAGTATGGAGTAAAGACTTCAGTGAGACAGCTCATTTTTATTTTTCTAAGATTAAGGTATATAAAGGTTTTGGGGTTACAGGTGGGAAGTGCTAATTGGTCATAACACAGTACCTAGTTATCAAAGGGAGGGAAGGGTTGAGCTGGACTTATGTGCTGAATCATGCAGTACTTGCAGTAAGTTCTGTGCAGGGTCATCTCCAGATAAGATCAGCACCTGTGCTTAGAGACACAAGATAAGGTCAGGCAGAGAAGACGAACCCACACTGAGTCCTCCATTTTACATCAAGTTCCTGTGGATCCCACAGACCACTCCCACCCCCTCACCCTCCATCCCCCCACCCTCCAAACCCCCACCTCTGTCTTTCTGTCTTTGTCTTTCCTTCTCACCTGCATATGAGCCCCCAATTCAAGTGGATACTTCCTGCTTAACCATAGACCAAGTCTGCCTGAAGACAAGGTAGGCTACCTGCAGATGTTCTCCACTCTCTCTGTTCCCCCAGTGCCAATCCTCAGGATTATCCCTAGTGCTGCAACAGAAGACCAGCTGCAGCCTCCATTTTCCCTTCTCCATCAGCTGTAGGTCCCACAGACCACTCCCCCCAACCCACGCAACACCACACCTGCTTCCTCCCCTTCCTCTAGCCTCTAACACCAGCATGTACTCCCTTTCAACACACCAGGAGAACAAACTAGATAAAACAGGAAACACACAGCCTACACACCTTCTGGAAATCCAGAGAAGAAACAGAACCCAAGGAACAGAATACCAAAACATAGAAAAACCCAGACATCCACATCTAGACCTATAGTCACCCAAACCCAGATGACTAGATGCCACCATAAGAACATGATTAATAACAGTCAGGGCAATATGTCTCCACCAAAGACCAGCTATCCTTCCACACAAGGCCCTAAATATTCTAACAGAGCTGAAGCATAAGAAAAATATCTTAAAACCAACTATACAAAGCAAATAGAGGTATTTAAGTAAGAAATCAATAAATCCCTCAAAGGAAGCCAGGAAAACACAATCAGACAAAATTAATAAATCACTTAAAGAAAGCCAAAAACAAATGAACAAACAGTTGAAGAAAATGAATAAAACTATTTAAGACCTGAAAATGGAAATAGAAGCAATAAAGAAAACACATACAGAAGAGATTCATCAAGAGAATACAAGAGATGGGAAGGATAATCTCTAACATTAAAGATACATACAAGAAATGGACAATTTGTTTGTATTGAGTGGGCCTTTTGTAAGTAGCTTTTAAACTTAGGTCCTTCCAAATCCTATGTGTGTGTCTCTGCATTCTAATTATTGGGATCAGAGATCTGTGGTTCCCATCTGAGGGGATTAAAGATGTGTTCCACCACTCCTGGATCGAAGTTTTTCTCTATTTAGAGTCTGTTTTGTATCAGGCTGACCTTGAGGTCTGAGATCTGCCTGTTTCTGTCTCTAGTGTGTTGGGGTTAAGGGTGTACTCTTCTTGAATGATGGGATTAAGGGTGTGTACCCTCACCACCCTGTTCCGTGTAACTCTAGAATTTGTAAATCCACTAACTCTATGGTGCTCCTCCCGTCTCTGCTGAAGTTAAAGGCATGGGTTAACACCACATTTCTCCTGTATTTTACCTTAGCTCTACGTTTTTTCGACAGTTGGAGGTTTATAAAACCAGGTTGAATGGCTGTATCCTTTATTTTATTTACAGTGTTTTAACGTTGTTACCTGCTTTTTTTAATTAATAAATTTATTTGTTTGTTGCTACAGGTTACATCCTTAACATATTGTCCTCTTTTCCTGCTTCCCAGCCCCACCCTCCCATGCGCTACCCCCTGACCCTTCCGTCTTGTTCCTCTGGGGCGGAGTGTCCCTGCATAACAGTCTCTCACCACAGATCAGGAGTCATATGAGGGCCAAGAGCCTCTTCATACACCGGGGGCCTACGAGGCAGTACTGCCAGTGAATGGTGTCTCATTGCTACTGGGGGAATACTAAAAAAAAAGACCAACAAACACACAAACCCACAAAAACAAAGAACAACAACAAAAAAAGAGAGGAAAAAGAAAAAGAAAAAAAGGAAAAGGAAAAAGAAAAAGAAATGAAAAAAAAAGCTTATGTCCGTGTTCCTTTTGGTGTGTTGGTTGTAGCACAGATATCCTGTACGATATAGCTAAAATCCTACTATAAGTGAATAGATGCCGTGTGCATCCTTCTGAGTCTGGGTTAGCTCACTCAGGATGAGCTTCTCTAGATCCATCCATTTGGTTGCAAATTGCATGATTTCATTGTATATTGATACAAAATTAAAGGTAACGCTTTCTAATGGTATCGTACCTAGAGATACTTAAAAATGAAATGTGAAGCTCTGGCCTCTTGATACCATCCGTCTTAAACTGTTTAGGATAGTTAAGAAAAACAAACTCCTAGTCATGCATGCATGTCACCTTGTTAACTACTATGACAGTCTATCACAGATATTCTCTAAGCTACTCAGTAATCAAGTTGTTAAGAGACAAGCAACATTTGCTTATCTAAATACAAGAGATAGATAGGGCATCTTCAAAAACCCCAAGAGATCTTCAGAATATGGCATTCAAAGATGTGGTCTTAAATTAAGATTTTTTTTTGATATCGTGACATATCAGCTCCTGACAGCACCCCCTATTCTACTCCAAGTAGAAGATAAGCATCGAAGAATCTCCAGTGTGAGATGGTTGAATTAGTGGCAAGCCTATCTCTTGGCATGTAAAAACTCCTTGCTTCAACTGCAGACACAGTGCTGTCCAAAAAGGACAAAACTTGGTAGCAGGGAAGTCGACAGCCTAGCTCTTCCAAGACAGGGTAGGTTAGTCCTTCATAATCCCTGCTCTACAATAAATGTCTGTCAGAGAAACAGGACCAAAAGGCTGAAGACTGATGCTGGAATGTATGGAGAGAAAATGGGAACTGTCCAGGTAGTCACTGGTTTGTCATTTCTTAGTATTGGAAGCTGCAGGCCCTGCACTTCCTATATAATCAGATATATTTATCCTTCTCAGCTCTCTGAGGTGGTTGAAGAATAGACAGCTTGAGTCTCATAGCTAAATTTTGAGTTGTTTAGGAATCAAGAGGGCGTTCTAGATCTAAGAAGATGGTTATAATAGTGATGCAAGTTAGTATGAAAGCTAAGTCAGTTATAGAACTTTAAACTCATGGAGATGGTTAGAAGGTAGAAGGTTAAAGTCAGGGGCCAAATATGTATGAACTGGACATTGGGAAGGTATACTGGGCCATTTAACTCTCATAAATGTGGCATATTTAATTCTGCTGTTTTGTATAGAATTTACTGTTATAAGAGAAAGAACCATTTGTTGGATTGAAAAGGGAAGCTGTTGCGGGGGGAAGAGGGTGGAAGGGTGGGACAGGAAGGGGGATTAGGGAAGGGTTTGTGACTGAGATGTAACTTGAAGAAAAAAAATAAAGTACTTATATAAAAAAATAAAAAAAAAGAAATGGACACATCTGTTAAAGAAAATGCTGAATCTAAAATATTCTGGACACAAGATATCCAGGAAATCTGGGATTCCATGAAAAGACCAAACCTAGGACTAATAGGAATAGAGAAAGGAGGAGAAGAATACCAGCTCAAAGGATCAGAACATATTTTCAACTGAAGACAATTTTCATAGCCTAAAGAAGGAGATGCCTATACAGGTACAAGAAGCCTACAGAACACCAAATAGATTGGACCAGAAAAGAAAGTCCCCTTTTCACATAATAATCAAAACACCAAACATACAAACAACGAATATTAAAAGCTAAAAAGAAAAATGACCAAGTAACATATAAACACAGACTTATTAGAATTACACCTGACTTTTCAATGGAGACTCTAAAGCCCAGGAGGCTTGGACAGATGTGCTGCAGACTCTAAGAGACCACAGATGCTGGCCTAGGCTACTATATCCAGCAAAACTTTCAATAACCATATATGAAGGGAATAAAATATTCCATGATAAATTCAAATTTTAAAAAAGTCTATCTAAGAATCCAACCCTCTAGAAATTTAAAGAAGGAAAAATCCAATTCAAAGAAGTTAACTACACACACAAAAACACAGGAAATTAATAATCTCACTCCAGCCAAAATAAAAGAAAGGAAGCACAAATACACTTACACAACACACATACACACCGACCAACACTATCATCACCACCAATAATAACAACAAAATAAGAACTAACCATCATTGGCCACTGATATCTCTCAATATCAGTGATCTCAATTTCTCAATAAAAAGACAGAGATTAACAGAATGGATGCACAAACAGGATCCGTCTTTCTACTACATACAAGAAATATACTTCAGCATCAAGGATAGATACTGACTCAGGGTAAAGAGTTGAAAAAGGCATTCAAGTAAATGAACCTAAGAAGGAAGCTAGTGTAGCCATTTTAATATCTAACATGGTGCACTTTTAAACCAAAATTAATCAAAAGAAATTAAAGAAAGACACACATATTCATCTAAGGAAAAATTCACCAAGATGATATTTCAATTCTTAATATCTATGCCCCAAACACAAGGGTACTCACTTTTGTAAAAGAAACACTACTACAAATTCAATCACATACTGACCCTCACACTGTGATAGTGGGAGACTTCCATAACCTAATCTCCTCAATAGATGGATCATCCTAAAAACTAAACAGAAAAATGCTAGAGTTAACAGATGTTATGAACTTAACAGATATCTATAGAACAGTCTACCCAAAGACAAAAGAATATACCTTCTTCTCAATACCTCAAGGAGCATTTTCCAACATTCCCCACATTATTTGGACACAATGCAAGTCTCAATAGATACAAGACAATTGAAGTAATATCCCGCATCTTACCAGACCTCCATGGTCAAAAGCTAGATATTAACAGCAGAAACTTTACAAACTCATGGAAACTGAACAACTTTCTACTGAATGAAAAATGGGTCAAGACAGAAATAAAGAAATTAAAGACATTCTAGAATTAAATGAAAATGAGTGCACAGCATACCCAAATGTATGGAACACAAGGAAAGCAGTGCTAAAAGGAAAGTTTATAGCACTAAGCACCTTCATAAATTGGAGAGACCTCATACTAGTAACTTAACAGCACATCTGAAAGTTCTAGAACAAAAAGCAAACACACCAAAATGGAGTAGATATCAGGAAATAATCAAACTGAGGCCTGAAATCAATAAAATAGAAACAAAGAGTTGGATCTTTGAGAAAATCTATAAGATAAATATAACCTTATCCAAACTAACTAAAAGGTGGAGAAAGAATATTGAAATTAAAACCATAAACAAAAAGGGGAACATAGAAACAGATACCTAGGATATCCAAAGGACCATAACAACAAACTTTAAAAACCTGTACTCCACCAAATTGGAAATCTAAAATAGAAGAAGAATTTGCGTGATAGGTACCATTTACCTAAGTAAAATCATGATCAGATCAACAATTTAGTTAGCTTTATACCTCCTAGTGAATTAGAAGTAGTCATTAAAAGTCTCATAACCAGAAAAAAAAAAACATGTCCAGACAGTTTTAGTGCAGAACTCTACCAGAATTTTGAAGAAGAGTTGAGGCCAATAATGCACAAATTATTCCACAAATTATAAAAGACAAAGACCATCTAAGTAAAACCAGAACAACAAGAATGAGAAGTCTTCTTTTGAAACAGGTCAGGGTTTATCTCAGAGACTCCCAAAATATACATGGGCTGTTTTTATTGCCCCTGGTTGCCTCCCAGAGCTAAGTGTCTATTGCTCAAGGTATCATGCATTTCAGATACATGGCCTCAGTGACCCCTGAACTACAGCTGACTTGAAAGCCTCCTTCCTTAGGACTATCTTTCATGGTTCCAAAATTACCGTGCAATATTCCAAAGGAGGGAACCATGCAAGAGTCCTACTACCTATATGATGCCTATGAACCATCACAAGGACTAACATAACATGGTAACATAAAGGTTACAATAGTGGTATTCACACCTTGGGGTTAACAAAAAGCTCTCTAATTGAACTTAAGGCCCAGTTAACCAAGAGGGAAATCATGCTTGATATTGTAAACTTAATCAAATACCCAGGGCAAGTGAAGCATGGATCTAGGAAGTGATCCTACAACTATCCCTTTACTAAACCAACATAATTTCTAGCTATATTCTAAATATATATTCTTATATCCACAGGTAAATGTGGTTTTGAACCTTAATCAAGGAAACTTCACTTTCTAACAGATGGAGACCATTAGAGAAAACCACAACCAATCAAAAAGTAAATATGTTGAGCCCAGTCCCAACTGAAATGTCTGTAGCATATGTCCTATACATAAAGCACAGGGAACACTGTGGAAGAGTCGATATCTCCTTAGCAATGCCAGAAACTGCACCCATAAAGTCTCACCAACATATTCGCCCAAAAGTTAACTGAATAAGGATCACAATAGAAATGCCGAAGAGGGAAGGTAAAACCCCATGAGGCCTGAACCATACAAAAGAACTACACGCAAATAAAGAGCATAAGAAATAAACTTCTCTAAGAAAGAGCACACCAACTGATTGTCCCATACCAAAGTATTTGCCCTGAAAACATACATATATACATACAATTAACATTTTATACACTAAAAAGTTATTTTTAGGGATATCCACATATTCATATATATGTAACAATAATTAATAAAAATAGGTCTTAGATTTGAAACAGGTCAAAGAAGTGAATATGGGAGGGTTTATATGGATGGAAAGTAAGGGGAAATAATATGATTTGTAATTATACTATAATCTGAAAAAATACAAAAATAAATTTTAAATTATGTTTATTTATTTATTTATTTATTATTTATTTGGGATGGGGTTTCTCTGTGTAGTTCTGGCTGTGCTGAAAGTGACTCTGTAGACCACGCTGGCTTCGAACTCAGAGATTTGCCTTCTTCTTATGCTTCCAAGAAATGCTTTTTTAAAAAATAAAAATAAAACCTTTGCAATTTGAGCTGGAAAAAATGAAGGCAGGATATGCACAGTTAGAGAGAGAGAGAGAGAGAGAGAGAGAGAGAGAGAGAGAAGGTGGAGGAAAGGGAAAGGTGTGCAGTGTTTTCTAATCTATTGGATATAGGTTGAGCGGAAACATACTCATCACTAGTACCAGATAATTAGTTATCTCTTGCAACATTTATCAAGCCTTCATGTCTACAGAAAATATAATGGAGTTTCTAGGAATCAAGTTCACTTGCTCAGTTGCAGTTAGCAAATTGCAGAGCTGTGCAGTATTTTACATTAATTTATATCTATTTTAAATCTCTGTTTATAGCAGTGAATGCTGTCAGCCAGAATTTCAGCTATGGAAAAAATGTATTTTGTTAGGGGTATATTTGCTGCCAAAAATTAAGTTAATTTCAGTCAGTATCATCATAGATACTACTGATAAAATGTTTGACCACATGCCTTGTCAATATTTTACTCTATCCATAGTATTTTGAACATAATCCTATTCAAATGAACATCATCTTTGACAGTTGCTGCCTTGGCTGGATGGAGAGAATTAAAAGAACCAAGTGAACTGAAACTTGTAAGTTCAATAATTAAGTAAATTAAAACATACATATGTTCTGAACATAGAAATATTGATATGTGTTGGTATTTACATACAAACTCTGAAACCTTGTAACGTGCACATTTATAGAAGAACTTGATTCATATAATCTATAGTATAGTTATTCAATAGCCCCAGGTGATTAATAGATACTATCTGTATTCGCAAACCAAGGAGGCACTATACAAATATTTTTCAACAGAGAATTTTATTTTCTTGTGATCACACTATGCCATAAATGTATATGAACATGTCTGTGTCTTTTGACAATGTCCTAATTTATTGAACAGCAATAAATTCACAAATTGCAGAACCTACAAGAGCAGTCATTTCCCAAATACTCACACCTATTTTGGTACTCTGCCTGAGTCTAATGAAAGTTCTTTTATCTCACTCTTAATTACTAATATTAACTCTCATATCATATACAACATAACACACATAAGATATATCTATCTATCTAATGTCTATTATCTATCATCTATCTATTCATAGATGTGTGTTGCAGAATGAACATAAGTTAAAATGGCTATAGTAGAGTTCAACAGGTTTCAGAGCCTAATTAATAGTCATGCACACAGAGTCTGTATTGAGAAAACAACAAATCCAAACCAGCTCCAGGGAGAAGCTACTACTGTAAGTCATGCCTTGGGAGAGGGAAGACTGAGAACAATGATATAATCAGGTGCAGAGATGAAAGAGCAGAACTGGATCAAGAAGGGGAAAGAAGTTCTAAATCTGAAGGAGTATGCAGACAAATGAGCAGAAAGTAGTCATAAAGGGCACACCAATTATTGTAGGAATGACTCAACAGTCAAGCACACTTGATACTCTGGCAGAGAGTTCACGTTCAGTTCTCTACATCCATATCAGATATCTCATAGACTCCTTTCATGTCTGTTCTGGGGAAGCCAGCATGCTCTTATGTCCTCCATGAAGATATGCAGGTATACAGGCAGCCATACATACCCATAAAAATAAAAATAAATGAATTTATACGTTTTAGAAGCAACATTAGTGGAGACTGAGTTCAGGTGAAGCACTAAGGATGAGTGGTAGTTCTCTTTCTATCAGCCCTTGACATATGTACACACCAGGCAGATGTCAGGTGACTGATGATACCAGTGCTAGGTAAGGGAGTTACAATTGTCGGTCTGACATATCCAATAAGTTCAAGAGCCTTATTTCCAGAATATTATTTTAATATTCTCATGTAGCCTAACACTCTCAATTTATCTCAATACATTTATATGATGGTATGCTGTCTATTCCCAGGAATAAGTCATTTTTCAGTCTTCATTGCATGGGTGGTACAAGACAGTTGGTTTTGTTTTCAGATTCCCATTGGTGTTCAATCATTTTACAGCATCAGAATGGAGTAAAAAGTACTCTTAGTTCATAGCACAGACTGGAAAAACACTGTTTTACAAAAACAGGAGTAACTCTTGAGAAGCAATAGCCTGATCTCTACATTTTAAACAATAGAAATATGCAAGAAGGGTTATAGAGGATCTGATTTTGGTTACTAGCACCCACATAATTGTCTACACAATCTGCAATTCTAGTACCAAGTATTTGGCACCCTCTTCTATCCTCTGATGGTGCATGAACATACCTTTAGAAAACATACTTATACACAGAAAATGAATTAATTAATGAATTTTAAAATATGTATAAAAAGTTAATAACCAACTTCTTTGGAAGATGAGATCTCAGAGACTGAATCTCAAAAGATAGGAAGGAATATCATTTTACTTCCTCCTTTAATTCTGAATGTTAGTTGTGTGACTATATTGTCAATTTCAATTGATGACAAATAGAAGAGCTGTTTATTTACTCAATGGAGGAACAATAAAATAAAAGAGTATCTAGTAGGAAAATGTATCTAAAATATTCATAGCTTTATAAAAGATGTAGCAAAATGTCTGGATGGTACAGCCATAATAAATTGCCAATGTAATTCTCCGTTATTTGGTATTATACGCCTGGCCTTGTTCTGTAATGAAGATTTGTTTTTTTCTCTCAGAGAGAACAGATTAAGTAGACAGAGGGTAGGATTTAAGAGACACTTCTTATGTTAATGTGGCTAATATAGCCAATTGTTTCAGATAGTTTTTTTCCATAAGCAGGTTAATCTTGACAAACAGATAGAAGGTATGGAATGGTTGCTAATTGCATAGAAACTTAGACATTATATGCAAAACACTACTTGTTATGTAAATATAAGGCATTGTCATTGTAAACATGGACATCAGTAGTGTACAACACCTCTCTCTCTCCAGCTAGTCATTTTCTCTATGTTCTTCCTTACCCTTTTGTGAAACATAACTTATTTTTGCTAGTTTGTTTTTAATGTACTAAAGAGGTTTTTAGCAGATTTTCAAATCACCTTTCCTAATGAAGAACTATTACCATGTGCAAATGAAGCTAATGCTCATAGCCTCTTTCTGAGTTGTGTTTGTCTACAGTTCATAAGCCGTTTTCACTGTAAACACTGAAACCCTGAAACATTGTCAAGGAGTTTTAGAATGAAGGACATTATGAGAATTTGGATGATACACTCAAATGCCTCATGGTTAGATAACTATACATTTGTAATCAGTCAATCTATATGTAGGTTGAATGGTATGTCTATTGTAAAACTAAATGATTTTTACAGTTTTCCACCACAAAAGGAAAGAGCAGAAGCAGGATAATTTTTGTGTGGTCAATATAAAACCATTTCTTTTTGTCATTTAGGAAAAATTTAATTAGGTAGAGAAAAACCATCCAAGTTTTTTCTTATTAAATATTTGGTAGTTTTTAGTGAATAAATTGTTTAGTATCTTAAAAATGCCCACTTCTGCATATTAATTTTATATTTGTCAACTTAGTGTAATATTATTGCCTTGATATTTGTTTTTAACTTTATTTAATCATTTTCTTGTAACAATAAATATAATACAAAACAATATGAGCAATCAGGCAACAATTATGAAAATTATAAGGTGTAAAATACATTCCAGTCCATATGTATATGGCAACTAATAGTAATATTGTATTATCAGACGAGATTGGGTGCATTCAGGGTGGTATGGCCATAGACCTAATATTGTATTATCTATATATCTCGATGAGTTTAAAGTTCTATACCTAACTCTGTTTCCATTCTAACTTGCATACCACTTAAAAATATCTTCTTAGACCTAGAACATTCTTTTAATCCCTAAACAACTTAAAGCTTTGATATTTCTAACAGCATATTTTCACTGCATTCCTTTCAGGGAATTATTTCCTCACACTATCTTTCCATTCCATACACTCCCCCTCCCATTTTTTGAAGGTATCATTCCATTACTTGGAGAGCATAGCTTTCTACTAAATTTTGAAAGTGGGCTTCATTCAATTTATGATCTGGAAACACAGAAATATTCCATAATAAATGAGTTTTACATATGATAATGTTGACTTTGTCATATAAGAGATTGCTTCCTTCCATATCTCAAGACTAAATTTTTCTTTCATGGAGTCTGCACAATGCTAATATAAATTGTAATTGGCAAATTGTACAACAAAAATACAAATTTATAATATTGCTAATGAACACAAATTATTATTAATTCATTACAAAACTATCTTAAAGGGCTGGAGAGATGGCTCAGTGGTTAAAAGCACTATCTGCTCTTCCAGAGGTCTGGAGTTCAATTCCCAGCAACCACATGGTGGCTCACAACCATCTATACTGGAATCTGATGCCCTCTTCCGGCATGTAGGGATACATGGAGATAGAGCTCTCATGCATGCAAAATAAATAAATAAATCTTTAAAAAAAGAATTCTCTCTCTTAAAAATTATCTTAAAAACCACAAAAGACAACTATGAAGGAATGAGTTTTGATCCTGCAATGGCCCTCTAATCATAATCATTTTCATTTTATCTAAACAGGAAGAAATAATTTGTAAAATGTGAAAATGAATATGCAACACTGGTTGTCTTTTCACGTATGCTTATGCTATGGTGTTTCATTATTATTTTATTAAGGAGGTTAATAGAACTATAGTAAAATCTATAGCTGTAGATAATAAACTGACTATGAATTAACTCTAGTAGGGATATTTTAATGAAACCCACTCAATTAATAAAAAATATGTGCTATCTTTTGATATTGTTATTAAGAAGATATTTGGTCCATTGCTTAAGTACTCCATGGAAAGTCAACAGGAAAATGTTAAGGTCTGACTTTATAGCCCAGCTCAGGGACTTATAAAATTAGTACAACACCAGCAGAAATTTAGTGATGCTAACATAAAATATATTATAACATTTAAATTATCTTGACATAATCATTTGCTAAAAAGCTACATTAAAATATTCACCAATTAAT
Source organism: Lophiomys imhausi (assembly GCA_907164525.1). Lineage (NCBI taxonomy): Eukaryota > Metazoa > Chordata > Mammalia > Rodentia > Muridae > Lophiomys > Lophiomys imhausi. The sequence goes on from CAJQZJ010037430.1 coordinate 520,943, forward strand.
TCTTTTATAGAAAGTTGTGATACATAACTTGATCAACAAAGCTCCAATTACAAGTGCTTTCTCAATTACTGATAAAAAATTATTCTCCTGAGTAAGACACTATTAGACTATTTGTGTATTTTCTTTAAATGCCATAAGAGCTTTGTTAGATAAGATGGCAGACAATTTTAATTCAATAACTTGGGAGGCAGCAACAAAAGAATCTTGAGAACAAAGGCAAACAGCACTACAGTGACATTCTGTGTTAAATACAATGCACAATAATTTATGTGTATATTTGTATAAAATATATAATTTATTTTATTAGATTTTTACATGTATTTTATATTAACATTGTATATATGACACAAAGACTCCTCCCTAAATGAAAAAATAATGCAAAAAGTCAGAAAAGTGCATTTCCCTTTAATTAATTTGCAAGAGAAGTACATGCAGGAATCAATATTCCTTGGAAGTTTTTTATAGCTCCTCATGATTTGGAATGACAGCTATAAAAATGATAAATGATACAGGATAAATAAGAAAGCTTTGGTTAATACACTCAAATGTAAATAATTGTTTAAAAATAATTCTTTTTTGGTGTTTGTTTGTTTGTTTTGAGACAGGTTCTCTTTCTGTGGCTCTCACTATCCTGGAACTTGCTCTGGTCTCAAACTTACAGAGATCTGCGTGCTTCTTCCTCCCAAGTGCTGGAATTAAAGGCATGAGCTACCACCACCCAACTTAAAAAAAATCTTAATGGTATTTCTTCCTTATGCCACCTTTTCATACTACCTTTTTCTTGAGCATTGAACCACAGATAACTTTTTCCACTTAGGGACATGAGTGAAATCTCCAAAAACCTCCAAATAGGTCTCTTGGTGATCCTATGTTCTCAATTGTGCTAAAACAAAGAAAAATAAAAACAAAAACCCCATAATAGTAACTATGTTTCTCCCAAAATTGATACTAAATGCGACATACAAAGACACTCAAACAACTTAACATCCCAATGTTTTCTCTCAAAAAATGTGAGATATAATAAAAGATCTGTTGGGAAAGTGAAAGCATCATAACTGTAGGGTTTAATATTTGAATTCATGTTTCATAATTGTTGGGATGATGCATTCCTAGAAAACTCACAATGATATCAACTTTTCATTCATGTAATGAATTCATTCATTCATAAAAACTTTTCACTCTGTAGACCAGGCTGGTCTTGGACTCACAGAGATCTGCCTGCTTCTGCCTCCCAAGTGCTAGGATTAAAGACAGGTGCCACAGGCAGAGATCAGAGGCACAGAACAGAAGTCCAACAGCAGCCCAGGGCAGAGGCCCATACCTGGAGTGGAGCCCAGAGGCCTGGGGCAAAGGCCCGGGCATAGAGCAGAGACAGCAGCTTGGAGTATAAATCCAAGACCTGGAGCAGAGGTCAGCAGCACCGGGCAGAGGCCCGTGCCCGGAGTGGAGCCCACCGGCACTGAGTGGAGACCAGCAGCATGGAGCAGAGGCCTAGGACCTGGAGTGGTGCCCAGTAGCCTGGTGCAGTGGCCTGAAGCAAAGGCACAGAGCCCAGAGCAGATGCCACCAGTGTGGAGCAGAGGCCAAGGACCCGGAGCAAGGGTCCAGAAGACATCAGGAACAATCAATTTAGGGCAACCAGATGGCTGAAGGTTAGTGAAAGAACAGATCTGACAAAAGTCAGGAAAATATGACTCCAACAAAATTCAATTATGATAGTATAGCAAGATATGATCATCCCACCACAACTGAAACATATGAAAATGATGACAAATCTATATTTTGGAAAGTGATAGAGTCCTTACAAGAAGAAATTAAATCTCTGAAAGAATTTAAGGAATCCTCAATTTTACAAATGAAAGCAATGGAGAATACCATTAGAGACCTCCAAGCCAACACAGCCCAACATGAATGGGAAAGAGACAACGCAATTCTTTAATTAAAGGTCTGAAAATTTGCAGACAAAGACAAGCAAATTGGAGCAGGAAACATATAAAATGAGTAATAGTGGAAGTGGAGAATCAAGGACAGAGAACAGGAAATGCAGACATCAGTATCAAAAATAGAATACAAGAGATGGAAGACAGAATCTCAGGCATGGAAGATTCAATTGAAGAAATCATTACAACAACCAAAGAAAATGAGAAAGCTAAAAAATCTCTCACCCACAACATCCAAGAAATCAAGGACTCAATGAAAAGATGGAACCTTAGAATTATAGGCATAGAGGAAAGAGAAGACTCCCGATTCCAAGGTCCAGGAAACATCTTCAACAAAATAATTGAAGAAAACTTCCCAAACCTAAAGAAAGAGATGCGCATAAAATTCCTAGAGGCATACAGAACACCAAACAGATTAAATCAGAAAAGAAACTCCTCTTAATTTTGTATCAATATACTAAGATCAGTACTGATGTAGTCCAATACAATCTTAATTTTGCATTAATATACAATGATCAATACCAATTTAGCCTACTATAGTATTAATTTTGTATCAATATACAAAGGTATAAGGGCTTATTCAATAATCTGTCCTTTTTTCTTGATCTTTCCTATACTATGTCTATGTCCCATTTTTCTCAACTCTATTCACTCCTACATAGGAGAGAAAGAAGGATACAGAAAAGAAGAGACAAGTCCCTAGGTCTAACTTCCAAAACACATTTAACAAGACCATTTAACAGCTTGTAGTCTCTTCCCCTAAATGACAAAATTTTCTGTTATCCATCGAATAACCAAAGGGGGGGGGACATGCTCCCCACCTTCTGGGCCTGGGGCATCGCTCTCATAAATGACTTCCTGCTGATTTGGGACATAGTAAACTTGATCGTAGTATATTGATACAAAATTAAGAGTATATTTGGCCACATTGGTATTGATCTTTGTATATTGTTACAAAATTAGGGTAACACTTCTGAAAGGTATTGTACCTAGTAATGCTTAAAAAGGAAATGTGAAGTTTTGGCCTTTTGCTACCAACCATCATAGATTGTTTAGGATAATTAAGAAATACAAACTAACAGTCATGCAAGCGTGTCATTTTGTTAGTTACTATGACAGTCTATCACAGTTATTTTCTAAGCTATTCAGAAATAAAGTTGTTAAGAGACAGCAACATTTGCTTATGTAAACATAAGAGATAGACAGGGCGTCTTCAAAAGCCCCAAGAGATCTGCAGAGTATGGCATTCAAACATGTTTTCTTAAATTAAGATTTTTTTGATATCGAGACATGCCAGCTCCTGACAGCATCCCCTATTGCACTCCAAGTAGAAGATGAGCATCAAAGAATCTCCAGTTTGAGATGGTTGAATTAGTGGCAAGTCTATCTCTTGGTATAAAAAAAAAAAAACAAA
>CAJQZJ010037430.1:549296-592057 GCA_907164525.1 Lophiomys imhausi
ATTAAAGAAAGAAAAGCATTTCCACTTGAAGTTACTTAACCAAAAGTGAGTCCAGGTTTGAATTCTCTACTTCTTGTTCCCTGTGCCATCCAATCTTTGTGTGTCTGTTGCATGAGTCTGAATCTGGGTCTGTCTGAAGGCTTTCCTCTATGTACCTCTGTCCTTGTGTCTGTGTATCTGTGTGTGCATGTGTGTATGCACACAAGTGGGGGGGGGCTTTTTATCTGTATTTATTGAACTGCACAGAAAAAAGTTACATGGGGAAGGAAGGGCGATACTTTATAGAAATCTTTAACAGAATTTAACAATGGATTAAATCACTAGCTACAACTAACTCCAAGTGACGAGATAATAAACAATACTACAAATATCATTGTTTATAAACCAATATCTAAATGTTGTGTTCAATATTCATGATGGATATTCATTTTAGAATATTGCTTTCAACCTTTCTATTTTCTGTTTTCAGCAAATGATATACATATAATCATCTAGGTCAGGGGTTTGGTAGAGTTCATAATTTAGGATTACAGTTTTGGACTAGTTTAGGCTGTAGAAGTTGATTACATAGGAAATCCAAAGCAAGTAATGTTAGTTGTTACACTGTTCTCTTAAAAGCAGGTTAAACAATCAGGCTGAGTACACTCTAGGACACCAGACTTTAGTCTTAAGTAACCTCAGAGTGTATCATTAACTCTAGTTGTGAGGTTCCTCAGACATTCCAGTCTCTTAGCATGTGAGATATATTTTTATATAGTGTTTTGAAACACAATTTTTTTATTTAATATAATTCCAATTGTAAACTCCCAGTCAGATTTCTTGAGCTATTGCAGGTCCCAGTGACAAATTCAATGTCTATCCCTAAATCTTGAAGAATTTCCTATATAATTACTTCTAGTAACTTCACAGTTTCAGGTCTTTCACTAAGGCATTTAATTCATTTTTATTTAATTGGTATCTAAGCACTGTCAATGTACCTGTGCTGGAAAGGAATTTTACTTTTGTATTTGAGGTCTTAGTTTAAAGCCCCAACACTGAAAAAAAAATGAGATCAGTTTCAGTTTTCTCAATACCAAAAATTAAAAATGAAACAAAAAGTTTTATAGCAGCTTTGCCAAGAATTAGAAAGCTTTACTTGTATGGAATTTTTTTCTGCCCTTCTATTTTATATTTTTTGTTATAAGCCTAGCCTTTAATGGCTCAGCCATCTCTCCATCCATGACCTTCTATTTTATTACATTGATTTTTTAAATCTTTTTGGTGCTTATATATCCCAGTACTAGCCAAGATGTTTGTGGGATGGCTCTGCAACACAGTTTGAAGAAAGACTACAGTTGATACAACCAGCATTGATTTTACTTATTATTATTGTTTGGCTATTATCTATAATTCATATTGCCATATGAATCATATGATTATTTTTCCTAATTCTGTGAATAATGTAATTGGAACTTTAATGAAAATTGCATTGAATTTGTAGATCACCTTTTTAAAGGTGACTATTTTAACAATGTTAATTCTGTCAATCCATAAATAGTAGATCTTTTCATCTAATGTCTTCTCTGTTTCTTCAGTGGTTTATAATTTTCATTGTCGAGATATTTTTTCTCCATAGTTATGTAAACTCTTAAGTCCTTGCCTATTTGTGGCTATTGTGAATGTGATTAATTTCCAGTTGACCTCATCATGAGTGTTATATCATAATATTTTGATTAATTTCTTCATCATGTCTAAAGTTTTACATCAAGACTAAAACAGACAAACATTTTCTAGTTTTGTGCTTAGCTGTTCATGCTTTTTTATGATGGCTTTATATAAAAGTTGTAATTTGAATGTAATCAAATAATTCTATCTTGTACTAGAATAGCAAAGTACCACAGAATGGGTTGCCTATACAGAACAAATTTCTGTGTTCACACTTATAGAGGCATGATATCTGAAACCAATGGGCCATTGAGTTTTTCAGTCTACAGAGACTTCTCTTGTTTTAGAATCACATGGTCTTTGCTATGTATTATATATGTTGTTTATTTTTATACCCTACTTTGTTAAACACATCAATTACATTACATTAGCATCTACACTAATAACCTCATTTTAATTTAAAGACCTTATCTCCATATGAGATCACTTTCTGAAATACCAGAATTTAGAAATTCAGCATACATTTTTATGAATGAGTGAAATTAAAATAAAACATTTTAAAATTTCTTTTCCTATTCTTGTTTTTAGTGTACTATCTGAGAAATTGTTGCCTAATCAATCCATGACACTATTCACCAGATTTTCTTCTAACAGTTGCATGGTTTTAGCAATTCCACTTTGACCCTATAAAGTGTGTGATTTATTTTGCACTAATTATTCTTAAAATTAACAAAACAGAATGACTTTATTCATCTCAATATAAATATCTATTATTACTAAGAGTGTGTAAATAAAATTTATGTTATTTACTATTCAATAACATAAATGGTGTCCCAAATATCAATTTGTCATAAGCATAATGTTTTATACCTGCATGATGAATCATGTTTTACTTATGTATGCATTGAAGTTTTTACCTTACATTAATTTCTACTTTTGTTTTAAGTTTAGTTATTATAGAATGGAAGTCTTTTTACTCAAATTGAGAATAACTATGAAGATAGGTTGGCTATATTTTATTTATACATTATTTATATGTTTTGAACATTTTGAGTTTTACAGAATAGAAGTCACATATTGTTGTACTACGTTTAGATCTAAGTGTTTCCTTTTTTCAAAACTACAAACTGAGTCTTAAATTTTATTTTTATTCATTTGCTGCTCAGGTGTAGACATAAAAATGTTTTCACATATTATTTTACACATTGAATATATCACTAAATTGTTTATTAGTTCAAATTGATTTGGTGAGGTCCTGTATTTTTTATACACAATTCTGTATAATCTATAAATTAAGACCTTCTTCTTCCCCCCAAATCCATGATTTTAGTCCAATGGTGGTGGCACAAGCCTTTAATCCCAGATCTCTGGAGGCAGAGGCAGAGGCAGGCAGGTATCTGTGAGTTTGATGCTGTTCTCATCTACAGAATGAGATCCAGGACAGCAAAGGCTACACAGAGAATCCAATTTTAAAAAACATCTATATGACTTCAATAATAATTTTGGTTTAATTTTCCTGGACTAATGTAATGATAAACAGAAATGATAAGAGTAGACACCTTTCTCTTCCTCCTGATATCATAGGCTTGGCTTGTTGTTTTCCTGAAATAATGCAACACTTGATATTTAATTAGTAATAAAGAACAAAAAATCAATTTATTCATAGTTCCCAAGAGTGTAGTTGCCAAGGCCATATTTCCAACATGTGGTAGCACAGAGCTCTTGCTGACTTCTCACATGGTGGATGTTTCAAAAATCAAAAATTTCCTAACCCTGTGTTCTACAAGAGAGGTAACCTTTCCCTTTCATACTGCTGGTATGTATACCAATATTGTTGCTATTCTTATTTATTTTACTATTACTTTTCTCTGTGTTAGTGATCCTGGATTGAATTAATTGTCTTGTTTTTATGTGTATTAGTTGCTTTTCTATTGCTGTGATGAAACTCCATGACCAAGGCAACTTATAGAAGAATTTATTTGGTCTTGTGATTCTAGAGGATTGAAGTCCATGCTGCCAAAGTAAAGGCATGCAGCTAAATCAGCAGCTGAGATCTCATATCGAACCACAAGCAAGAACAGAAAGCTTGCATTTAAAATAACAGGAGTCTTTTAAGCTCTCAAATCCTGCCTCTAGTGATGTACTTATCCAGAAGATCACATCTGCTAAACCTCTTCAACACCCCCAACTGGGATCAAGTATTCAAATGCTAGAGTCTTCTTGGGACATTATTCATTCATTCATCCATTCATTCATTTATTTAGGTTTTGCTTTGAGACAAGGTTTCTCTTTGTATACCTGGCTGTCCTGGACTCACTTGGTAGACCAGACCAGCCTTGAACTCACAGAGATTCACCTGCCTCTGCCTCCCTAGTGGTGGGATTAAAGGCATGTGCCACCACACCTGGCAAAGGGCCATCATTATTCAGACTACCACAGTACCCATATTCTAGTCATTAGTAATTAATATCATAAATGCTTTGAGCTCTTCATCTGATATTTTGTCTATTTAAATATCTTTAGTTTAAATATGTGAATAGGAGGCATGATATTTTGGATTTTATTTTCTTATATTTCTGTGTTGTGAATTTCACATCTGTTGATTTGAACATCCACTTTGTAGTTTGTGGAGGGGTCCTCTCCTTGAGAAGCCTGCTCCTAAAGACTTATTCACATTAATACTGAAAAGCCAACCAACTACAGTGCAACAACAACATCAAACTAAGATATAGCAATAACTACAAAGTTGAAAATGGAAAACTACTGTTGAATATGCTAGGAAATTAGAAATAATTTAAGGTAAGTAAGGAAATGATATATCTATGAGTTTAGTGAATGAAATAGAGAAAAAGGGAAAATAGAGAGGAAGCAAGGCTAAATAAAAAAATATGAAGGAAAATGGGTGGAGAAAAGTGTAATGAAGGAAAAGAGGAAAAAAATAGCAAATAAGAGGGGATATTATTAATAAAAATTTTAAATTAGATTAATATAAGAAGGGAAATAAAAATAAAAGCATAGGTATCTTAAAAAGTAATAAGGTAAATTCAAAATAGTATTAAATCCACAGAGAAAGGAGAAAAAGTGGGTGAAAAAATAAAGCAGAATATATATGTATATTATACTGCATATTGTATACTATATACTATATGATATATATTTGCCAGTAGTGGAAAAATATGTAAGCTTATTAGATGAACATATAGAGAAGAAATATAATAAAAACAAAAATTTAAAACATACCATACTGCTGAAAATGAAATGAAAAAGTGGAGAAACTATAGAAAAACATAAATAGTAAGATGTTGAATCAGCTTCTTTCTGTGTCCTTAAAAATTGAACAGTGCTGATTACAAAAATAGAAGAGAGGAGGGTCAATTGTCCTGCAGGGAGATCAGACAAATATATTTGGATTGAAGGAAGCAAACAGACAACTGAGACTGCAATGGATGGATGACATGCTTTCATACTCTTAAATTTTTCTGAGTATTTGTTACCTTTTTGGAAGGATGCAACTATACTTATCTGTTATACCTATGGAACTTTAGACTTATTGTGCTCTAAAACAGTGAATGACAGATAGCAGCCTCCATCATTTGATCAATACTTCATTTGCCTAAGGCTCAGAACTACCAAACACCACTATTGTTAGTTGCTGATATATTTTCTTGTCAATCTAGTGGGGTACATGGGAAATCGTGTTCTCCTCTTGGGGTCTTGGTTTCATTCATGAAAAATAGAAGGAAGTGGAATCTCAAGGGCAATAATAATAGAGTTGAAAAGAAAATCTCAAGAGCGGGCAACCTGAAAATCACAGAAAAAGCACAGAGGTCATACACATGAAGAACAAGAAGCTACATGTCTTTATTATTTCTAGGTACGATCCTTGTATGCCCGTTCTCTCCAGAACTTTTAGCATGAATGGGTGTTGGATTTGGTCAAATGCTTTTTCTGCATCTAGCGAGATTATCATGTGGGGTTCTTTTCTTTCATCTTGTTGTTTATATGGTGAATTACATTGATAGACATTCGTATGTTGAACCATCCCTGCATTCCTGGGATGAAGCCTACTTGATCATGGTGTATGATAATTTTGATGTGTTCTTGAATCCGGTTTGCTAGTATTTTATTAAGTATTTTTGCATCTATGTTCATGAGGGAGATTAGTCTGAAGTTCTCTTTCTTTGTTGGGTCTTTGTGTGGCTTAGGAATCAGGGTGACTGTGGCATCATAGAATGAGTTTGGCAGTGTTATTTCTGATTCTATTTGTTGAAAGAGTTTGAAGAGTATTTGTGTTAGCTCCTCTTTGAAGGTTCGGTAGAATTCTGTACTAAAACCATCTGGCCCTGGGCTTTTTTTGGTTGAGAGACTTTTAATGAATGTTTCAATTTCTTTAGGGGTTATAGGGCTATTTAATCTGTTAAGCAATATACAGCAGGCCAGTGGCCAACATCTAATTAAATGGAGAGAAACTTGAAGCATTTCCTCTAAACTCAGGGACAAGACAAAGATGCCCACTTTCACCATATCTCTTCAATATAGTACTTGAAGTTTTGCTAGAGAAATAAGACAACTAAAGGAGGTCAAGGGGATACAAATTGTAAACGAAGAAGTCAAATTATGCCTATTTGTAGACCATATGATAGTATAAAGAAGCAACCCCAAAAATTCAACCAGAGAACTCTGATAAACACCTTCAGCAAGGTGACTGGATACAAAATTAATTCAAAAAAATCAGAATCCCTTCTTTATATAACAAACGAATGGACTGAGAAAGAAATAAGGGAAACAACCCCCTTCACAATAGCCACAAACAATATAACATACCTGGGGGTAACTCTAACCAAGCAAGTAAGGGACCTGTACAACAAGAACTTCAAACACTTGAAGAAAGAAATTGAAGAAGCCTTTAGAAGATGGAAAGATCTCCCATGCTCATGGATAGGTAGGATCAACATAACAAAAATGGCTATCCGACCAAAAGCAATATATAGATTCAATGCAATTCCTATCAAAATGCCAACACAATTCTTTATAGACTTGGAAAGAGCTATTCTCAATTTCATATGGAACAACAAAAAACCTAGAATAGCTAAATCAATCCTGTACAATAAAAAAACATCTGGAGGTATCACCATCCCAGATTTCAAGCTGTACTACAGAGCAATAGTGGTAAAAACAGCATGGTATTGGTATAGAAACAGCACAGTAGATCAATGGAATCGAATTGAAGACACAGAAATAGACCCACACACCTATGGCCACCTAATTTTTGACAAAGAAGCCAAAGTCCAAAGCTGCACAATGGAAAAAGGACAGCATCTTCAACAAATGGTGCTGGTCCAACTGGATGTCCACATGTAAAAGAATGAAATTAGAACTATACTTATCACCTTGTACAAAACATAAGTCCAAGTGGGTCAAAGACCTTAATATAAGGCCAATCACACTAAATCTACGAGAAGAAAAAGTGGGAAAAACCCTCAAACTCATTGGCACAGGTGACAACTTCCTGAACAGAACACCAACAGCTCAGGATCTGAGACCAACAATCAATAAATGGGACCTCATGAAAATGAAAAGCTTCTGTAAGTCAAAAGACAATGTCATTCGAACAAAATGGCAGCCTACAGACTGGGAAAAACTCTTCACCAACTCCACATCTGACAGAGGGCTATTATCCAAAATCTACAAAGAATTCAAGAAATTAAATGCCAAGAAACCAAATAATCCAATCAAAAAATGGGGGATGGAGCTAAATAGAGAATTCACAAAAGAGGAATCCCTAATGGCTGAGATACACTTGAAGAAATGCTCAGCATCCTTAATTATCAGAGAAATGCAACTCAAGATGACTCTGAGATTCCATCTCACACCTGTCAGAATGGCTAAGATCAAAAGCTCAAATGACAGCACATGCTGGCGAGGGTGTGGAGAAAGGGGTACCCTCCTCCATTGTTGGTGGCAGTGCAGGCTTGTGCAACCACTATGGAGGTCAGTATGGCAATATCTTAGAAAACTTGGAATAGCTTTGCCTCAGGATCCAGCCATACCACTTCTGGGTATACATCCAAATAACTCCTCATGGAATCATAAGGAAGTTTCTTCATCTATGTTCATAGAAGCCTTATGTGTAATAGCTAGAAACTGGAAACAACCCAGATGTCCCTCAACCGAAGAATGGATCAAAAAACTGTGGTACATCTACACAATGGAATATTACTCAGCTATCAGAAACAATGAAATTATACAGTTTGCAGCCAAATGGATGGAACTAGAGAAGTTCATCCTGAGTGACATAACCCAGACTCAGAAGGATGCAGATGGCATCTATTCACTTATAGTAGGATTTTAGTTATATAGTACAGGATATCTATACTACAACCAACACACCAAAGGGAACATGGACATAGACTTTTTTGTTTGTTTGTTTGTTTTTTTGGTTTTCTCTCCCTGGCAATGAGACCCTTTTCTCTGATGGTACTGCCTTGTAGGCCCCCAGGGTATGAGGAGGCTCTTGGCCCACATATGACTTCTGAACTGGGGCAAGGGACTGTTATGTAGGGACACTCCAGAGGAGTGGGATGGAAGGGTTAGGGGGTAGAGGGTGGGAGGGCGGGGCTGGGAAGGGGGGAAAGAGGACAATATGATGGAGATGTATCCTGAAAAAACAAATAAATAAATTTATTTGTTAAAAAAAAGAAGCTACATGTCAGGGAAGGGGTCCTATAGAGATAGAGCAAGGACATCCATCAAGTTAAGAATGCATGCTTCGAAAAGAGATAGAAAGAAGAATAATAATACAAATTGTGCTTTTCTTAAAGGGGACAAATTACAAGCTTCATTGTTGTGGCTAGGTAAACTACTGTGCAAAGGTCAGGGATTCTTAGAAAGTATCTCACTAAAGGACTAATTATTCTGCTTCTCTCTTTAGCATAGCCTAAGTTGCTCCTATTTTCCTAGTGGACTTCCTTTGCCCAAGAGATTGATCTTGTTTAATTGTAATATTGAGTCACCACCCAGGAATTACTTTCTTTAGTATTAGACTATTCTATGTTGAATATATTTTTCTATTTGTATAGGGTAGAGCTGTATTCACTTATGGACTTCCTACCCTGTATTTAGGTTCCTGTCACCTTATAATTTGTTTTGTTAGTGTGAGATTTCCCTGCTCACTACAACTTCACATGTTGAGCCTCCTCTCACCCAATGTATGTATCTGGCCAAATTGAGGTTTTATAACCTGTGACTGTTCTCTGATTTTAGGCCCATAAGATAGATAAAATTTAAAGACAGATAGCACCCAGGTACTGTCCTCTAAGTCATACAGTTTAATAAAATGTGTTTTTTCTACTGAAACTACTCTCTTTATTTATTTTATTTTTTATTTTTAATTTTTTAATAATTTATTTTTATTTCTTCAAGTTACATCTCAATCACAATCCCCTCCCTACTCCCCTCCTGTCCCACTCTTCCAACTTCTTCCCCTCAACCCCCCATCCTCTACCCTTTTTTGTTTGTTTAAGGTATATCTTTCCCCCCCAACAGCTCCCCCTTTCAGTCCAACAAATGGTTCTTTCTCTTATAACAATAAATACAATACAAAGCAACCGAAATAAATAGGCCACAATTATGAGAGTTATATGGCTTAGCATACCAAGTTGCATCTCACTCACAGCCTCTCACTCCTCCTTTCCTGTTCTTACCCTCCCACCTTCTTCCCCTTCTCCCTTCTCTCCTTTTCCTCTGGTGAGCACCCCCCTCCACATATCAACCCTAATCTGTTCACATGAGGATCCTCTTGCACTGGGACTGGACATGACAGCCCAGATAGAGTAAGGTGTTCCACTAACAGGCAACAGAATCCATGACAAAGACTGCCTTCCTATCTGCTTTCTAAGGGACCAGTAATGAAGACCAAATTGCCCATCATCTATATATGTATAGTAGGGCCTACATATATTCTATATGTGCCTTTATTTTCTTTCCTTTTTTTCTTTTTGGTTGGTGTTTAAGTTTCTGTATACCTTTAAGGGCCTGGATTGTTTGATTCTGTTGATATTCAAGTGGTGTTCGTGTCCCCTCTACCAGTGGAATTTATATCTAGCTAAACTTTCCACTGAATTTGAGATTTGTGACATCTCTGGGCTTAAGTTTGAGATTGACCTCTTTCAATTGGATTACCTTTTGGAAGGTCATTCTGCTTTCACAACCTGTACCAGGGAACTATACAGCTAAAATTATGCAGGTTACTTTTGTGAAGTGACTACTACCTCTTCCTCTGTTCACTTCTGGTATCCTTCAATTTTTATTATACATTTCATATGATATAATTCTCTTTCTGTATTTGGAGTAGTGGGTTTTATTTTTATCTTATTTTAATTCTTCTACTGGTTTATAGAGAGGTAGCCTTTATTTGCTTTTGTTAATTGGGAATCCCTCCGAGAAGCATGATTGATTCAGGAACAGCCAAACCACCAAAAAATACCTCCAGGACAAAATATTATGGTAAATTTTATACAGTATTTCCTAATGTGTTTAGCATTGCTATCCTCTTTACTTATCAAGAGTAGTACAGTAGTTGTAGATATAGTAGCACTATCCTACAATGTGGTTTCAGAGTTCAGTCTCTAGGTAGTAACCTCAGTAAATATTGAGGGACCATGTTCAGCACTGAGTTTTCCTATTGTGAGCTTGACTTCAATATAATATTTAGAAATAAATGTACTTAATCTTCCCTAATAAGGAAGAATTGCTTTCCACTTTTCTTGTAGTTAAGAGTGATGACATGGGTCACTTTTTTTCTCCCTATATTCCTCAGTGTGCTGCTTCTTTTGTGTAAATTCTTCTTTCATATATTACATCCCAACCCCAATTTCCCCTCCTTCCTCTCCCTCAATTCTCTCTGTCTCTACTTCTCCACTCCTCCAGATCAACATCCCCTCCAACTCCCTTCAGAAAAGAGCAGGCCTCCCAGAGACATCCACCAAACAAGGCCTACCAATCTACAATAAGCCTAGACACATACCATTAAATCAAGACAGGGCAAAGAAATCCAGTAGGAATAAAAGGCTTCCATAAGTATGCAAAAAAGTCAAGGATATCCCTCCCATTCCCATTGTTAGGAATCCCACAAGAAAACCAAGCTACTCATCCATAGCATATATGCAGAGGACCTAAGTCAGGTCAGATTCCTACAGGCTCCCTGATCTCTGCGAGTTCCATAAGTTGATTCTGCTGGCCTTGTACTCATGGCGTGTCCTTGACCCCTCTTTTTCTTCAGATCCTTTCTCCCTCTTGTCAAGGGGACTCCCCCAGTTCCATCTAATACTTGGCTGTGGCATTCTGCATCTGCTTCCATCAGTTGCTGGGTGAAGTATCTCTGGTCTCTGATGAAGATTCAACTAGACTGTAGTCCCAGAACACTCTGCAGGCAGGACAAACTGTAGGTCAAAGGTCTTGTGTCTGGGTTGATGTCCCAATCCCTCCACTTAAGACCTTTCCTGGTTACAGAAGATGGCCAGTTCAGGATCTATGTCCTCAATTACTAGAAGTTCTTGCTAGATTTACTCTTGTAGATTTCATGGAGTTTCCATTGCACAAGGTTTCCACCTCACGCCAAAATGGCCCCATATTCCAGTAATTTCTCCCAGTATTTTTCCCTCCCTCCCCTCCCTACCTGAACCCTTCTGTTCCCAACTCCACCTTCCCCAGTCCATCTATAAATCCTATTCTATTTTCGTTTCCCAGAAAGACCCTTGTGTTGCCCCCTTAAGCCTCCCTTGTTATTTCTAGGTCTAGATGATTGCATTTTACTTTACAACTAATATCTACTTATATGTGAGTGCATATCATCTTTGTGTTTCTGAGTCTGAGTTACCTCATTCACAATTTTTTATTTTTTATTTTCATCTGCTTGCAAATTTTATGATGTCATTATTGTAACCACTGCATAATACTCCATTGTGTCAATATACCATATTTTCTTTATCCATTCTTTGGTTGAAGGACATCTAGATTGCTTCCAGTTTCTAGTTAATATGAATAAAGCTGCTATGATCATAGTTGAACAATTGTCCTTGTGGTATGGCAAAGCA
Organism: Lophiomys imhausi; assembly: GCA_907164525.1. Lineage (NCBI taxonomy): Eukaryota > Metazoa > Chordata > Mammalia > Rodentia > Muridae > Lophiomys > Lophiomys imhausi. Next base: position 561,035 of record CAJQZJ010037430.1, read on the forward strand.
TCTTTTGGGTATATGCCCAGGAGTGGTATAACTGGGCCTTGAGGTAGAACTATTACCAATTTTCTGAGGAACTACCATATTGACTTCCAAAGTGGCTGTACTAGTTTGCACTCCCACCAGCAATGGACAAGTGCTCCCCTTTCTCCACTGCTTTACTAGCTTGAGCTGTCACTTGTGGTTTTGATATTAGCCATTCTGACAGGTGTAAGATACAATCACTAAATTAATGACCTCTCTTCCCTGATTTCTGTACCTTTGTAAAGTTAGTTTCATTTATGCACAACAATTCAAACTGCTGAGTCTATGAGATGATTGTTTATCATTTTATTCAGTTTTTGTCGTTCTTTGCCTCCTTCATTTTTTATTTTAATTGTTATTTCATCACATTAATTGTATTAATTCACTGTCAGTTATGAAACAAATTCTAAATTATAAAGATAAATCTTAACTGGCACTGTTTACAAACATTTTATATATTTATAAAACCAGTTGATTTTTATTTTGTAGTAGCATATATATTGATGAAAAAAGTGCTGTGACATTTTCCTTTCCTGGGATGTCTTTACTGGAATTTGGTTTCACAATAACCATTTTTATAATGAGTTAGAAAATATTACTTTCTCTACTCTTACCTTATAGAAATGGTGAAAAGCTCATATTCTTTGCAAAATAACTGGTATAATGCTTTCCTTTTTTATATATTATATACATAAGATTAAAATATTTAATAAATTACCTCATTCATAATTACCATCAAAGTACAATTTCAATATAAAATTATAGATATATTCAGCAAATAATTAAGTATTTAGGTTATGATATGGAAAAATTACTTAACATGTTATATCAACAGATGAAGTTACACTCTTAAAAGAAATAAATATAGAAATATGGCTGAAATTAAACACAAGTAAACAAAAGGATTGACATTTAAAATATAGACATTATTACAGTGGAGACCAGAAGGACAAAAACCAGAGACAAGTAAAATCATAAATTTAATCATTTATAAATTTATAAATCTCAACAACATATAGCATCAAGGTTCTAAAAAAAACCAACTAAAGATAACTCTCTTCCCCTTCTCTTTTGTCTGTACTCTCTTCCATTCTCAACTTTATTCTAAACTCTGCTTTCACTATTTCTGTCACACATACATACAATAAACACCAAAAATTGAAAAACTACAAAAATTCTATCTAAGTTAAAGGTCTTAATATTTACACAGAATAATCAAGACAGCCAAAGAAAAAAATTACAAAAATATTGATCATTTTTATAGGCAGATAACTGTATGAACTCCCTCTTTGGGAAAATAAAACTTGTACTTTAAAAAAAATTAAGAATGGGAGATTTCTCAAAGTTACATAAAATAGAACATATAGAATATAGAAATATAATATAGAGAACAATCATTTAAATTTGTATAAAATTACTTCTGATATAAATTACTATTTCCAAACCATGAAATTGTAGTATCTAAATATATTTAGGTTTGAAAGTTTTCAGAAAATTAGTACTTTCTAAGATTTCTATCTTTTCTAATATTTCTATCCAAGTACATTTTATATACAATTTTATTCAAATTTCAGAATATGAATAAAGATTATATCAAAGAATACAGGAGGAAAAGAAATTTATTGAGAAAATATTCAAAAATCATTTCAATGATACTGTTCAGTAGACCAAAGGATAGAAGAGATCAGATTCAACTTTGACTATTTGGAATTCAAGTGAAAACATTTATCTTTGGGTTAGGAAAGTTGGTTCAGTAGACAAAAGCACTTGCTACTGTAACAGAAGACCCAGATTTGTTTCCCAGTACCCATGTGAAGATACTCACAACTTCCCATATTTCCAGCTTTAAAGAATCCAAGAGGATTTGATACCCTAGTCTGGCCTCTATTGGCACTGAACTCATACAGACTCTCACACATATATTCACAATTAAAAATAAATCTTTACATTATTCTTTAATTTTTTTTTTCTACATGCATGTCTGTGAAACCATGTTCATGAGGTGCCTCTGGAAGACAGAGAAGGATGTTTAGCCCCCTGGGTCTGGAGTGACAGACAATTGTGAGCTGCTAATGTGGGGTGCTGGGAATAAAATCCAAGTCCTCTGGAAGAACATTCAGCATTCTCAACTACTGACCCAACTCTACAGCCCCTAAATTCTTTAAAATCTGTTATAAACAATACGTAGTAAAATATATCAAATAATATATTGTGATCATGTTGAATTTTTGTCAACTTGATATAAGCAAGAGTTATCTGTGTAGAGAAACCTCAATTAAGAATATGCCTCAACTAAGAAAATGTGACAAGCAAATACTTGACTGTCAACTTGACTATTTCGGAAATCAACTAAAGCACAAGCTGCAAGTTATCTGGCCACTGTTTCCTTAGAGTCCTCTATCACCTCTGGCTGTTACAATCTTGCAGCTTCCTCTTCTGCATAGTTCTCTTAGACTTCATGGGAGGTTTAATGAAGACATCCAATTTATGATTTTCAAGTTATGTGTCTCTGTGCTAGTTGCTGTTTACTGCAGATGCTTTTTGTATGAGGCCTGAATCAGACACTGATCTATGAGTATAGTATTACGTTATTAGGAGTCATTTTATTGGTATGTTCCTTTATCAATTATTTATTTATTTATTTATTCATTTATTCATTTATTCATCTACCTATCTATTTATTTATTCATTCATTTATTCATCTACCTATCTATTTATTTATTTTTGCTTATTTATTTGTCTTGTTTTGTGTGTTTGTTTGTTTATTGCTATGCTCCTTTAGTATTTGGTTTTACTCTAGGCTCATGGCCTATTCAGTCTCAGATTCCTGGCCACCCAAGCAGTGTCAGACATGAGTTCCATGTCCTGTAGTGACCCTCAAATCCAATCAGAGAGTGGTTGGCTATTCCCAAATTTGTGCCACTATTGCACCAGCACATCATACAGGCAGGTCACCTTTGTAGATCACAGGGTATGTGATTAGGTTGATGGTTTTAATCTTTGGTAGTTTAAAAAATACCCTTCAGTAAAATGAACCCTAGTCAGTATGGATGAAGACTCTACTTAGGTACCAGATCTATGTCTCCATGTTCAATGAGATATGCAAGTATTGTCTTAAGTAATAGAGCCTTACCATTAGTTGTAGAAAGCAACCACAGGTGATGGGTGTAACTCACTCCTGACACTAAAGGTTTTTACTTGGTCATGAATTACATCCAGTTGGGGCATCATCTCCGTCTCCTCTGTTATTTGATGACTCCATGCAAATATATATATTTCATATTGTATATATTGTAAGAAGCTTCAGTAGTAGGCTTACATTTGAACCCTCAAATGGTCCTTAAAGTTAATTCTCTCTCCCTATACTCCCTCTGTTACCCATCTCTTCCATGTTCCTCCTCGTTCAATTCTTCCAATATAATTCCCCCATATCAACTCTCCAAAACTATACATTCTACATCACCTTCCTTAGGAGATTATCCTCTCTACATTAGTCCCATACTCTATACCTAAGCTCTGTGGTAATAGGGGTTGTAGTATGCCCAAAAAAGGTTTAAGAGGTAATGTCTACACACAAGAGAAAGCATAAAATATTTGTCTTTGGAGTCTTAGGTGTCTGCAACAAATATTCTTGATTGGATAATCTGAGATGGGAAGACCCACCATAAGTATGGATCATTTAAAAGTTCTTTCAGGGAGACAAACTTCTGCTCTGGATGAGATGTTTTCTTTCTCCCATCATAAGATTCTCATGGAAATATCAAGTTCTTTGAGGTCTCACCAGAATAAAAGGAATCCCAGGACAAAAAAAAAAAAAAAAAAACTAAACATCTCTCCATGAAGCTCCCAAATACAGAAATTGAAAAGTATAATCTTCTTACGACATATTTTTAATAAAAAATAACTAACCTTCCTGAGTCCAATATTCCATAAACCTCTGCCACCTGTAATACCTCCCATATGGTAAAACATTTATGTAAATCTTTTAATCTCTTACACTTCTAATAAGTTGTCAGATCACTTAAAAGGATAAGGCTGAAATTTAGACAAAGATGAATCAGTGATGGACAGGACCACAGCTTCACTTAACTGATTGAAAATGCATACATCTGGACCTCTAATTACTTTTTATTAGTCCTATTTATTACTTCAAGTTATATCTCCATCATAGCACCCTCTCTTCACCTTTCTTGGTCCCACCTTCCCACCCTCTACCCCCTCTCCCACCTATCCTACTCCTCTTGTGTGGAGTTGTCCCCACATCTCAGCCCCCTCAGTTCATCAGTCACATGAGGGCTAAGTGCTTCCTCTTCCACTGGGGGCACACATGGTAGGTCCACTACAGCAAAGTGTCCCACAAACAGGTAACAAAATCCATGTTTCTGTTCCTTTCTGTCTGTAGGTTGTAGAATAGTTATCCTGTACTAAATGCCTAAAATATAGTTATGAGTAAATACATGCCATGGGTCTGGGTTAGCTCACTCAGGATGAAATTTTCTAGTTCCATCTATTTGGCAGCAAATTGCATGATTTCCTTGTTTCTGATAGCTGAATAGTATTCAATTGTGTAAATGTACCATAGATTTTTATTCATCAGATGAGGGACACATGGGTTGATTCCAGTTTCTAGCTTTTACAAATAAAGCTGCTATAGACATAGTTGAGGATGCAAGTGTCCAAATAATCCAATTAAAAAATGGGGTACAGACCTAAACTGAAAATTCACAAGAAAGGAATCTCTAATGGCCGAGAGACACTTGAAGAAATGCTCAACATCATTAATCATCACAGAAATGCAACTCAAGATGACTCTGAGATTCCATCTTACACCTGTCAAAATGGCTATGATCAAAAACTCAAATGACAGCACATGCTGGTGAGGTTGTGAAGAAAGGGGAACTCTCATCCATACTGGTGACAATGCAAACTTGTACAACCACTATGTAGTGATATCTTAGAAAAATTGGAGTAGTTCCACCTAAAGACCCAGCCATTCCAATCCTGGGCATACATCCAGAAGATTCCTCTATTTAAATTTTAATCTCACTTCAGGACCCTGTAGAGGGACTTGGGAAATTCACTAATATCTGCTTGAACCATTTCAAAATGTGGCCCCATTGAATAAATTTCCTTTCCTGCCATCTATTAGGATCATATTACAATATAGGACTTAGAAATAATAAAACAGTGAATTAAAGTATCAATTAAGTTTAAAAATTAGGAAATAATTTAGGACAGCAGTGAGATAAGGATTTTGCTGTTATGTTAAGCAAATGAAAACCAAAACAACTGAATTAAATAATGGTTTTTGGGATCTTTAATATCCTTGAGAAAAGACCCTGGTCACTTATTGATAGAAACAAGTATCAATATTTTTAATTTTATAGAAAACAAAACACAAAAGAAAAATATTTGTGCATATCAATACATAACATAGCAATGAAATGACAGATCCCAGAGTCAATCTTCAGACAATTTCCAGAGTTAGCATGTCTGACAAATGAAATGTAGACAAGAACCCAGAGTATACTGAGAATAGGATTAGACATGAAGTTGAGGAAACTATTGCAAGATAATAAAAAGAATCATTTAAATAGATAGCAGTGCCAAGAGATGACACAATGATGAAAAGATTATCTACTCCTATAGGTCACTGAATCAAGTATGTAGAAGTAATTGACATAGTAAGAAGAGACTTTACACTGTGGTATTTGTACTAAAGATACTTTACAACTTTTAATTAAATTTGTGCACATACTAATGAGTTTCATTATGGAATTTTCATACATATTTAACATTGATCTTTCCCACTCATGACCTCCATCCATCTTATTATCCCAGTAGTGTCCCCTTTCCTTCCCATAGTAGCATCTACTTGTCTCTCCTGTCCAATGCATTTCACTGCACTCTTTATTCCTTCCTCCCTATTAAGGTACCATTATTACTACTCCCAGTCACATAATCTATACACAAACACATACAACATGTGATACACACACACACACACACACATACACACACACACACACACACACACACACACACAGATACAATGTAGGACACGGTGTAAAAGAAAACATGCATGTGTCTATCTGAATCTTGCTACACTTAATATAATAATTCTTTCCATTTTCTAGATAATGTCATGATACAATTTTTCTTTGCAGCTGAATAGAATTCAATTCTGCATAAGATTATAAAATAATGTTTCCCTGTGGATTTTCAAACATTCTTAGTGTTATTTATTTCTCCTCCCTCTCTTTCTTTCTGTATTCCCCTCCCTCCTCCTCCTTTGTTAACGTCTCTCCCATTTTTTCCTTCATGGCTGCATCAGTTAATGCATTAAAGTAAACTTAGGAAAAGCAACAAAAGCCATCAATGGCTCATTAAGAAATGAAACAGAGAGCTCTTTCATTCCAGTCCCTCCGGGTTTATTCTTAGTTCTACTGCATCCTACCTTTAGCAGTCCCTCAACCCTACCTCCCTCCATGCCCTGAGGACTCCATCTTTTGGTGGAGATCCAGGGTATTATTTAGGGCTTTCCTGCAGACTCGGTCTCCTTTTCTTTGTGTCATCTGCTGATCCACATAATCTCTTTCTACCAGGAACTACATAGCCTAAGTAAAACACTGGGCTAGCATACAGGTAGGTTACTATCACTATCCTTTTTGCCCTCCAATCCAGTCTCTCCAGACTTACTTTTATTCCTGCAGCAGCATGATGAAACCCTTCCTCTCACCCTGCCTCCAATCCCTAGGGACTCTGCCACTTGGCTGGACCTGGGCACCTAGCTCTTTCTTGTTGAAACACTCAGCCATTTCCTTAGCCCTGTTGACTTCCTGTGTGTCACTCACCCACCACGGATGCCCTTCCTACCATGGACTTCACAGTCATTACAATTCTTAGATCCCAGTGATAAAACACAAACACTAATAGCAAGACAATGCTCTAGGCCTACAGCCCAGTAACTATAGTGCACTAGGTGCTGAGAAAAGCAATTTAACTAATATCTACAGTTTATCAAGGATAAAAAAAACTGGACATCAAGAAAAAAAAAGTTTTCAAAAGATGAAGCACAAATGGGTGAGAAACATTTAAAGTGATGTTCAATGTTCTTAATCACTAGAGAAATACAATCTAAAACTACTTTGATGTTTAATTTTATCCCTCAGAATGGCCAAGATAAATAAATCAAATGACAGCCCATGATGGTGATGATGCAGCTAGAATAATACTCATTTATTGATGATAGTAGTACAAACTTGTAGATCCATTATGGAAATCAGTGTAGAGGTTCTTCAGGAAGCCAGGAATTGTTCTACCTTAAAAACTTACATCATTCTTGGGAAATCACCAAAAGAACTCCACATCCTACTATAGAGATACTTGCTCAATCATGTCAATTTCTGCTTTATTCATAATAGTACAAAAATAGAAGTAGCCTAGATTTCTATCTAATGATGAATAGATAATGAAACTGTGACATATTTACAAAAAGGAATGTTAATCAGCTGTTACTGGAAATAAAATTATGAAATTCACAGATAAAGGGATGGAGATAGAAAAAAATCACCCTGAATAAGGTAACCCTATAGCTAAAAGAAATATACTGATTTTTCCTATTATACAGGGATATTAGCCTTTCATCTTATAGATGTATTCTGTAATTGGAATAATCAAAAAGGCAAAGACAAGGGAGTAGGAGAGGACATCTTCAGGAAGGGAAAGTACTATTTGTAGTGCTATGGAATGCAAAGAGAAAACTAGAATTGAAAGATTACATAGGGAGGATGAGGGGAGAGAAAGATAAAAGATGGAATAGGGGACAGGACAGCAAACGCTAAAGGCCATTTGAAATAAATGTATGGAATCCCATCACTGTAGAAATTTCCTAAAATATACGCATACATGAAAGGAATATAAAAAAGAGTAACCAGATAATAGTGGAGATAAAAGTCCCAACTAGACATCTTATGCCACCAAGTAAAATCTCCAGTGCCAGGAATGAGTTATATCTTGTTGAATCATTGGCCTAATGGACCACATGCAAATCTAGAAATATTACAGGCTATTGTCAAAGCTATTGGTTGACATCTACAATATGATGGCAAGATCCTATTGCTGAAGACAACACTTTCATCAACACACAGAGAAATCAAGCTACTGAATATCTGGAAGCTTCACTGCTGGTTAGTGTTCATAGCATTGGACGTACTCTGCTTGCTACTCGAGGAGAAAGGCTATCATCAATACCATTCAGCCATCTGAAAATGATATCCACTGACAAAGGAAAAGTCAGTTTTCCTAAATGAAATCTCCTTGTGTATATCAACTAGACTTCAAAACAGACTCCAGACCAAGGAGCAGTTAGTCAACAAAACCCAAACAAAATGTTATTTTTTGGACTGTTTGTTTCATTTTGTTTGATTTTTACTTACAAGTTACTGTTATTAGGACAACATGAACAGTACCAATCACATATTTCAGAGTAGGATATTGAATTATTTTGGTGGTTGCCATGAATATAATCTTATTCAATGAGCATAATCCTATTCACAAACTTCTTTCCTCTGCCCACATCTTTAGAGCATTGCTTATACTTTCTTCTAGCAGTTTCAGTGATTTGGGTTACATTTACATTGCAGCCTTTGAATCATTTGGAGTTTATTCTTGTACAAAGTGATAGATGTGATTCTAATTCCATTCTTCTATATATGACTTTCAGATCTCAGAGTATCATTTCTTAAAGACATTCTCTTTCCTCCACAATGTATTTTTGACATCTTTGAATATAAATTTATAGTTACATTAATTTCCATTCAGTTTTTTAAATTTCTTCATGTTTATCTGATTTAGATTTTATTGCTCTTGTTTTTCAAATTAATGGTTTACATTATTAAGACATTTGTTTGGTTTCTTTCTTTTCTTTATTTCTTCAAATTTGGTGATTCTTTGTATTATGTTTTTCTTTAGTTGTTTATGTTTCATTAGCATCTACACTATTTTATTTTATTTTATTTTTTTTACTATTTCTTTCCTTTTACAAGATTTGTGCTTGGCTATCCTTGTCTTTCCAAACTTCTAAGTTGCATTATTATAATGTTTACTTGTGGTCTCTCTGATTTTATTATTATTTTACTTTTAGAGATAGTAATATGCTTACATTATTTGACCCTTTCCTTTTATCCCATAAAATCCTTCCATTTGCATCTCCATTATCTCTTTCAAATTCATGGCCTCTTTTTTCATTAATTGCTGTTAAACACATATTTATATACAGACTTACTTTTTTAATTTTTTCAATGCTTATTTATTACTTCAAGTCACATCTCCATCACAATATCCTTCCTCCACTCCTTCCAACCCTGCCCTCCCACCCTCTCCCCCTTCTCCCGAAACTCATAATTCTTTTTTAAAAATAATTAGGCCACAAGTATGAAAATTGTAAGGTATAACATATTCCCAATGTGCAGTACATACATATTGGCAACTGATATTAATATTCTATTATCTATCTATCTTCATGAGTTTAATGTTCTATACCTAACACATTTTCCATCCTAACTTGCATTACCAACTTAAAAACTTCTTCTTAGATTTATAACATCATTTACTTCCTAATCAACATAAAATTTACCTGTGAGACTATAACTATCTAGTCTTCAACCACATCAGAGACCTGACAAGGACAAGTATATCTGATTATACAGGAATTGCAGAGCCAGGAGCTTCCAAAACTAAGAAATGACAGACAACTACTACAACTACTGGCTGCCTGGACATTCCCAATTTCTCTCCATACATTAGAGCATCTATCTTCAGCCTCTTGGCCCAGTATCTCTTCCAGACATTAATTTTAAAGCAGGAATTATGAAGGACTTGCCTACCCTGTCTTGGGAGAGCTAGACTGTCGACTTACCAGCTTCAAAGTTTTGTCATTTTCAGATAGCATTCTGTCTATAGTTGAAGCAAGGGATTTTACTTGCCCAGTGACAGGCTTGCCACTAATGCAACCATCTCCAAATGGAGATTCTTGGATGTTCACCTTCTAGTTGGAGTAGAACAGGGGGTGCTGTCAGGAGCTGAAATGTCTCAATATCAAAAAAATCTTAAGTTAAGAAACCTTCTTTGAATTTCAAATTCTGCAGATCTCTTGAGGTTTTGAAGACCACCTATCTATCCCCATATATTTGGATAAGCAAATGTTGCTTGTCTCTTAGCAACTTGATTTCCAGTTAACTTAGAAAACCTCTATGATAAACTATGCTAGTACCTCAGCAAATGATGTGTTTGAATGACTATTGGTTTGCATCTCTTAATTATCCTAAACAGTTTGTGACAGTTGCTATCAATGGGCCAAAACTTCATACTGCGTTTTTGTTACCTTGGTACAATACCTTAAAAAGTGTTAACCTTAAATTTTGTATCATATACAAAGATCAGTACTGATGTAGCCAAATATAATCTAAATTTTATATCAATATACAAAGATATAAGAGCATATTCAATAGCTTATCCTTTTATCTTTGTGATTCCTGTATTATTGTCTATATCCCAAGTTTTTAAAGTCTTTTCCCCCAACATAGGAGAGAGAAAAGTATAGAAAAAAGAAAAAGAGAGAAATCCCTGGGTCTAACCTCCAAAACCTATTTAACAAGACCATTTAACAACTTGTATCCAATTGCTCTAAATAACAACAAACATCTATAACCTATCAAATGACCAAAGGGGAGAAAAATAAATAAGTTAATTAAAAAAATTACCTACCCTACCTTCTGGTAATGGGACATCACTCTCTTAAAATTACTTCCTGCTAATTTGAGAGGTAGGAAACCTATTTGGGGCCCAAATAAGAATGGAAAATTGGTTAAGCAAGTTAATAGTAACATTTGATGTTTAGTCCTTTTGTGATCAGCTATTTAAGTTTCCTAAGAAGTTTGTAGTCAGAGGCTGAACTTCAGAGTTTTACTGAAGTCCTGGCTGGAACAGTCTGTGAGGCTGAACCATCTTAGTTAGCCATTTTGAGTTTTTCTGGTTGTAGATTTTTGAGGAAACAGCTATTGAGGAAGTCTGCAAGGCTGGATCATCTGGGCTACTTGTATTCTTTGGTGTCTGGTCACTTTTCCTCAGAAATTTCAGTTTTTCAGCTTCACTGGACTCTTTAGATGGATGCTTTTAAATTCCTAGAAATGTAAGAACAGAGCCCTATCCTAATCCTAACTATGTGGCACTACTTTCTTTTTGGCAGGTGATATCTTTCATAGAGCAAATTGGGTATTTTTGACAATAGAAAAAGTATTATCTTTCAATTGAGATAAAAAAAAAAAACTTTTCATATTTTGGAGATGGTTACATTAGTGGCAAGCCTGTAACTGGGCAAGAAAAAACCCTTGCTTCAACTATAGATAGAATGCTATCTGAAAAGGACAAAACATGGAAGCATGTAAGTCAACAGCTTAGTTATGCCAAGACAGGGTAGGCAAGTCCTTCACAAGTCCTGCTTTATGATTAATGTCTGTCAGAGATATTGGGCCAAGAGACTGATGAGAGATGCTCTAATGTATGGAGAGAAATCGGGGACTGTCCAGGCAGCCAGTTGTCTGTCATTTCTTTGTTTTTGAAGCTGCTGGCTCTGCACTTCCTGTATAATCAGATATACTATCCTCAGGTCTCTGATGTGATTGAAGACTAGATATCTATAGTCTCACAGTTATATTTTAAGTTGTTTAGGAAGTAAAAGGATATTCTAAGAAGATGTTTTTAAGTTGGTAATGCAAGTTAAGATGGAAAATGAGTTAGATATAGAACTTTAATCTTATTGAGATTAGATAATAGAATATTAATATCAGTTGCTAATATGTATGTACTGGACATTGGGAATATATGTTATACCTTATAATTTCCATATTTGTGGCCTAATTATTAAACAAAAAGAATCATGAGTTCTGAGAGAAGGGAGAGTGGGTGAGAGTGTGGGGCCAGGAGGGGTAGAAGAAGGGGACTGTGATGGACATGCAACTTGAAGTAACAAACAAAAATTAAAAAAATTTTTTAAAAGATGTTTTGGAACTAAACATACATTTAAACGTATATATATATATTGAGATCACAAAGGACTATTAACTTTGAATTTCAGCATGCCTTTTGCAAGTAGCTTTTAAAGTTAAATCATTGAAAATCCTATGTGCCTGCCTCTGCCTTCCACGTACTGGGATCAAAGGCATGTGCCTCCCAATTGTTAGGATTAAAGGTGCGCACCACCACCCCTGGATCTAAGTCTTTCTCTATTTGGAGCTTCCTCTGTGTCAGGTTGTCATTGAACTTAGAGATCTGCATGTTTCTGTCTCCAGTGTGTTGTGATTAAGGGTGTATGACTGTCACGTGATGAGATTAAAAGTTTGTACCATCACCACCTAGTTCTTTGTAACTCTAGAATTTGAAAGACAACTAACTCTATGGTGACATTCCTGTCTCTGCCCGGCGTTAATGGTATTGTCTAATCCCACCCTTCTCAAATATTTTACCTTAGCTCCAAATTATTTCAGCTCTTAGAGGTTTAGAAATCCACAGTGAACTGTAGTAATCCTTAATTTACTTACAACATTTTAAGCCTCTTAACTCCCTTTTTAAAGCCAAACAACAAAATAGCCTTTATAAATAGGAAACAAATTTATAAGCTGATATACAAGTGTGTGTGTTATGTGGCATCCTGAAGTCTATATCTCTCATCTGAAACTAAGACCTTTTTTCCTTTCATGCCAGTAGGGCAAGTATGCCTTTGGTAAATTATCATTTGAGAATTTTATATTTTATTTTTATTATAATTTTTAAGCTTAGTTGCCCCCCTTTTTTAATTTTTATTTGTTCTTTCAAGTTACATCTCAAACACATTTTTCTCCTTCGTTCATTGTCCATCCCTCCCTCTCCTCCCTCCCTTCCTCCCTCCTTCAATATTCCACTTCTCTGTACTCTCCTTCTCCTCAGATGAGGTGGGCCCTCACATATCGCTCAGCTCATCATTTATGTGAGGACCAAGAGCTTCCTCTTGTACTGGGGATTGATATGGCACCCTATCTAGGGTAAGGTGTTCCACTGACCTGTAACATGTTTCATGACTTATTCCTGGGTCAAGTTTTTCCTAGGATAGTTATGCTAGGTTCATATCTGTTTGGGTCTGTGAGTTAGAGGATGATTTTCCTGTAATATATGATTAATCTCCACTTATAAGAGAATACATACTATGTTTATCTTTCTGGGACTAAGTCAGCTCACTTAGGATGAGGTTTTCTAGATCCATCCATTTAGGTTTGAATTGAATGACTTCCTTGTTTCTGATAGCTGTGTAGTATTCCAGTGTGTAAATGTATCACAGTTGTTTTTTAATTCATTCTTCAGTTCAAGAACATCTGGGTTGTTTAAAGTTTCTGGCTATTACAAATAAAGCTTCTATGAACATTGTTGATGCAATGTCCTTGTTTGATGAAGAATCTTTTGGATATATACCCAGGAAGGGTATGGCTGGGTCTTGAGGTAGAACTATTCCCAATTTTCTAAGATATCTCCATATTGATTTCCAAAGTGGTTGTATAAGTTTGCATGCCTACTAGCAATGAAGGTATGTTCCTTTTTCTCCACATCCTTGCCAGCATGTGCTATCATTTGAGTTTTTGATCTTAGCCATTCTGACAGGTGTGAGATGGAATCTCAGAGTTGTTTGAGTTGAATTTCCCTGATGACCAAAGATGTTGAACATTTCTTCAAGTGCCTCTCTGCCTTCAGGGATTCCTCTTTTGTAAATTCTCAGTTTAGCTCTATACCCCATTTTTGATGGGGCTATTTGATGTTTTAGTGTTTAATTTCTTGAGTTCTTTATATATTTTGGATTTAGCCCTCTGTCAGATATTGGGTTGGTGAAAATCTTTACCCAGTCCATAGGCTGCCATTTTGTTCTAAGGACAGTATCCTTTTTGTCTTACAGAAGCTTTTCAATTTCATAAGGTCCCATTTATTGATTGATTGTTTTAGAGCCTGAGCTACTGGTATTCTGTTCAAGAAGTTGCTCCCCGTACCAATGAGTTCCAGACTTTACCCCACTTTCTCTTCTATTAATTTTAGTGTGTCCAGATTTATGTTGAAGTCTTTGATACATTTAGACTTATGTTTTGTAAAGAGTGATAAGTATGGGTCTCTTCACATTCTTGTACATGTTGACATCCAGTTGGGCCAGCAGCATTTATTGAAGATGTTGCCCTTTGGCCCTTGTATGGCTTTGGGTTCTGTGTCAAAAATTAAGTGCCTGTAGGTGTATGGGTTTATTTCTGGGTCTTCAATTCAATTCCACTGATCCACTGATCTGTTTCTATACCAGTACCATGCTGTTTTTATTGCTAGCGCTCTGTAGTGCAGCTTGATAATCAGGGATGGTGATACATCCAAATGTTCTCTTATTGTGCATGATTGACTTAGCTATTCTGGGTTTTATGATTTTCCATATGACACTGATCATTTTTCTTTCAAGGTCTGTAAAAAATTGTGTTGGTATGTTGATAGGAATTGCATTGAATCTGTATATTGCTTTTGGTAAGATGGCCATTTTTATTATGTTGATCCTACCTATCCAAGAGCAAAGGAAATATTTCCATCTTCTGATATCTTCTTCAATTTCTTTCTTCAGGAACTTGAAGTTCTTGTCATACAGGTCTTTCACTTGCTTGGTTAGAGTTATCCCCAGGTATTTTATATTATTTGTGACTATTATGAAGGGTATTCATTCCATTATTTCTTTCTCAGCCCATTTAATTTTTATGTAGAGAAGGGCTACTGTTTTTTTTTTATTAAATTTGTATCCAGCCACTTTGCTGAAGGAGTTTAATCAGCTTATGGCATTCTCTGGTGTAATTTTTGGGTCCCTTATGTATACTATCATATCATCTGCAAATAGGGATACTTTGACTTCTTCCTTTCCAATTTGTATCCCTTTGATCTTCTTTAGTTGCCTTATTGTTCTAGCTGAAACTTCAACTACTATTTTGAAGAGATATGGAGTGGGCATCCTTCCCTTGTACCAGATTTTAATGGAGATGCTTTAAGTTTTTCTCCATTTAGTTTGATGTTAGCTATTGGCTTGTTGTAAATTGCTCTTATTATGTTTAAGTATGGTCCTTGTATGCCTGATCTCTCCAAGACTTTTGACATGAAGGGATGCTGGATTTTGTCAAATGCTTTGCCAGCATCCAATGAAATGATCATGTGTTCTTTTTTTCTTTCAGCTTGCTTATGTGATGGATTTTCATATGTTGAACCATCCCTACAACCCTGGGATGAAGCCTACTTGATCATGGTGTATGATACTTTTGATGTGATCTTGGATAGATTTGCAAGTATTTTATTGAGTATTTTTACATCCATGTTCATAAGGGAAATTGGTTTGAAATTTTCTTTCTTCATTGGGTCTTTATGAGGTTTAGGTATCAGGGTGACTGTGGCCTCATAGAATGAGTTTGGCAGTATTCCTTATGTGTCTATGTTGTGGAAGAGTTTGAAGAATATTGTTATTAGCTCTTCTTTGACGGTCTGGTAGAATTCTGGGCTGAAACCATCTGGTCCTGGGCTTTTTTGGTTGTAAGACTTCTAATGACTTCTTCTATTTTATTAAGAGTTATAGGATTGTTTAATTTGTTTACCTGTTTTTGATTTAACCTTGGTAGGTGGACTCTATAAAAAAAATTGTCCATTTCATTTAGGTTTTGCAATTTTGTTGACTACAAGCTTTTGAAGTAAGACCTAATGATTCCTTGGATTTCCTCAATGTCTGTTATTTCCCCCTTTTCATTTTGGATTTTGTTGATTTGGGTATTTTCCCTCTACCTTTTAGTTAGTTTGGCTAAGGGTTTGTCTGTTTCACTGATTTTCTCAAAGAACCAACTCTTGATTTTGTCGATTTTTTGTACTATTCTTTTTGTTTATAAGTTATTGATTTCAGCCCTGAATTTGATAATTTCCTGCAGTCTGCTCCTCTTGGGAGTGTTTGTTTCTTTTTGTTCAAGCTTTTTCAGGTGTGCTTTTTGGTTGTTAGTATGGAATCTTTCCAATTTATTTTTGAAGGCACTTAGTGCTATAAACTTTCCTCTTTGCACTGCTTTTAATGTGTCCCATAAGTTTGCATATGTTGTGCCTTCATTTAGTAACTTTTTTTACTTCTTCCTTGACCCAGGGTCACTGAGAAGAGAGTTGTTCAGTTTCCTTGTGATTTCAGACTTTCTGTTGTTTTTATTGTTGTAGAAATCTAGCTTTATTCCATGATGGTCTGATAAATTACAAGGGGTAATTTCAATTTTCCTGTATCTGCTGAGGCTTGCTTTGTGACCAAGTATATGGTTGATTTTGAAGAAGGTTCCTTGAGATACAGACTTCATTTTAATACAGATACTTACAGCTGTAAGTTTTGTCTTAGGATTTCTTTTAATGTGTTATTGTATTTTTATCTTTATTATTTCTAGGAATTTTTACATTTTCTTCTTGATTTATTCTTTCACCTGTTCTTTCAGCAGTGTGTTGTTTATTCTCCATGAGTTTTTATAATTTCTAGAAAAGGTTTTGCTCTTTATTTTAAGCTTTATTGGGAAGGTTTAGGTGGTGCAGCATTGTTAGAGTAAGTACACTTATACCAGGCTTTGATATTTCCCTCTACCACTGACAGTATACTCTCTCCTTCTCCTTTGTCATTGAGGATGTGAGGTCTTAGTTTCTTACCTCTGACAGCTTGTCTACTACTTGCCGCCATGCTTTTGTGCCATGATAGAGTCTTATTCCTCTAGAACCATAATAATAAGAGAGCTCAAATAAACTCTCTTCTGTAAGTTTCATTGTCATAATATTTTACCATAGAAGCAGAAAAGTAACTAATACAGTTGAGATGTGTTTTGTGTCAGAATAAGTGGTGTGTTTTAGGGAAATTTCCTTGGGCTGTTATATAGAATGTGTATTCTTTCAGATTTGGGTGCAATATTATATAGATGTTTAATATTTATCTTATAAATAATATCATTTACTTCAGTGAATTTCTGTTTACTTTTTTATATTACCTGTATATTTGAGAACCTGAACATTTTAAATCACCTACTATTATTAAGTTGGGATTAATCTATGTCTTAAAGTCCAGCAGTATAGATTTTATTAGTTTGGGTCTGCCAGAGTTTTGTATCTACATGTTTAGGATTGTAATGTCTTAGTGTCTTTTGTCTTTCATAATTAATTTTGTCTTGAAGTCCGCTTTGTCAGGTATTACTGGATAAAAGTCTACTTTGACAGATATTAGTGTGGCAATACATAAATGTTTCCTTATATCAGTTTTTTGTGTTCTTTTTCCTAGTTTATATTGCTACAGGCTCTCTGCCATTTAAAATTTCCTTTGAGAATTAGCTATTATTCTGATGAGTCTTCTTTATATTTGGTTATGACTTTTCTCTTGTCCTTTCTATGTTCTGTGGATTCAGTGTTTCACTATAATATGCCATGAGAGGTTTCTTTTCTGGACAAGTCTATTTTTGTATTCTGGGTAATTCTAATATCTACATGTAGAGAGCTGCAACGTGCCGCGCCCTAAAGATGGCGCCGGTTTCTGCCTTCCACCAGCCCGATGGTGAGCGCTCTCGGTGGTAAACAAGTCCATATTTGGCTAAGACCGCTGATCTGTCTTGCTTCTGCATACGTGGGCCTCTAAGATAGCACCATGTGGCTTTACTTGATTGGCTGTTCATATAGTATTTAGCCTGTGGGTTGGGTCTGCCCAGGCATTCAGAAGACTGCTTTCAAGGGACCTGAATAAACTGCTTGAGAAGAGCTTTTGCGAGTTGTGTAGTTTTTGCTGGTCGAGGTCGACGCGACAAGTGGTGGCCCGTACGGGGAACCAGAAAAGACTCAGAACTCCTGCAGTAAGGGGCAGTGCACTGGTAAGTTCCCAGGATAAATTGTGACAATAAAGTTTCGCGGAAATTGCGAACTAAAGGTAAACTTTCGCGGAAATTGTGAACTAAAGGTAAAGTTTTGCAGAAACTGCGAACTAAAAGTAAACTTTTAATCATGGGATCGTTTGAGTCACATCCAATTTTTCTGGCTCTTCAGGAGCTACTTTTAGCTAGGAATTTGAAACTTAGGAAGTCAACCCTAGAGAGATTTTTGAATGAATGCGACTCCATGGCTCCGTGGTTTGCAGTGTCCAGGAATCTTACGGTATCCTGCTGGGACAAATTAGGCAGGGACTTGGATTTTGCTTGGGAGCAAGGTACTCTGAAGCATGGAGTAAGACTGGTTTGGAAGATGGTGAGGAGTTGTTTAGAAGATCAGAGATGCTGTAAAGCAGTCAAGGAGGGAGAATCAGCCTTGGAACTGCTGCAAGGGGAAAGATCTTAGCAGGCAGACAATGAAAAGGGAAGCAAAAAGAAGGTCCCTCTCTATCCCAATCTTAGAGGGGAAAGATCTGAGTAGGCAGACAGTGAAAAGGGAAGCAAAAGGAAGGTCCCTCTCTATCCTGATCTTAGAGATTTTAGAGATTTTTGAGGACTCAGAGGGCATGGATTCTGAAGGGGAGCTACACGCTCTAATAGAACAGTTGGAGAGGACTGCTATTAGAAAAAGGGAAAAGAAAAGTGTAAAAGAGAAAGACACGTTAGTGGCAGTCAGTGTAAGTAAAGCTGTTGCCGCGGCGCCTTCAGCCACGTTGGTGGCAGTCAGTGTAAGTGAAGCCATTGCCGCAGAGCCTTCAACTCCCCATTCATACCCAGAAGCCGTTCAGATAGATCAGCCTGTTCAGTCCCTGAAAGTAGGGAGATCTTTCTGCCCGGGGATGTGGACACAAGTAAGAACAGAATTACAGTTTGCCTATCTGGTATACCAAGATCCACAAGGGAACAGGTACGAGGAACTGCTTGATTTTAAAGTAATTAAATCCCTTGCATAGTTGGTTCGTACCTATGGCATTACCGCTTCTTTTACATTGGCTCAAGTAGAAGCATTAAGCAGACATCTTATGACCCCGAGTGATTGGAGTGGCCTGGCCCGCGCCTGCTAAAGTCCAGGGCAATACTTAGACTGGAAAGCTTTCTTGATTGAGTATGTCACAGAGCAAGCAGCCATTGATCAAAGAAATGGAAATCCAGCCTGGGATAGAGATATGCTGCTTGGGCAGGGGAGATTTGCCAACCAGCAGACAGGATATCCCAATCAGGTTTATGAACAAATAAACCAGACAGCTATCAAGGCTTGGAAATCCCTTCCTAACAAAGGGGAGGTGAGTGGGAACTTAACTAAGATTCTACAGGGCCCCATGGAGCCCTTTTCAGACTTTGTGTCACGATTGGTGGAAGCGGCAGGAAAGATTTTTGTTGACCTGGATGCTGCTATGCCACTAATAAAACAGTTGGTCTATGAGCAATGCACCAAAGAGTGTAGAGCCACTATCACTCCTTACAAGAACAAAGGGCTAGAAGCCTGGATGAAAGTGTGTAGAGAACTTGGAGGGCCGTTAACTACTGCTGGTCTTGCTGCCACGGTAGCACAGTTGACCAGAAAAGGTGGAGGAAGTCCAGGAGTTTGTTTTAAATGTGGCAAGATGGGACACTTTAAAAGACAATGCCCCGAGGGAAGGAGTACAGAAAGTACAGGAAGTGCACAACGCCCCAGGCAGCCGAGGTTATGGACCATTATTATGGACTTATTCAAAGATTTCTCCAAAAAAATCCATAGAACATTATCCCACTGCAGTTGCTGCTTTAGCCTTGAATGGTATCCAACAATGTTTGCAGTCTTTTGGAGTTGCTCCTGCCAGTATAATAGTGCCCTATTCCAGTCATCAAATTAAGATTTTGTGTGACACTGTAGATGATTGGACAATATTACAATTGCTTTGAAGGAGTGATTGATAACCATTATCCTAAGCATCCATTGCTATCATTTTTTAAAGAGCACCCAGTGATATTCCCTAAGGTTACTTCAACAGTACCACTTCAAGGGTCAACAAATGTGTTTACTGATGGCTCAAAGACAGGCTGCAGAGCGTATGTGATAGAAAGACAAGAGCCCGTGCTATGCCAATTTCAACCGGGCTCCTCCCAAATAGTAGAGTTGAAAATAGTAATTGAGGTGTTTAAAAGATGTCAATTTGCATTCAATTTGATCTCAGATTCAGTCTATGTGGTCAATGCAGTGAAAGTATTAGAATTAGCAGGTCCTATTAAGAATAGTAGTACTGTATGTGCCTTATTACAAGAGTTACAAGTTTTAATCTGGCAAAGAAAAAGGTGTTTTTATATTCAACATATCAGAGCACATACAGGATTACCTGGACCATTAAGTGAGGGTAATGATAAAGTCGATCAATGGACTAGGATGGAATGCATTTTTTGGAGCTCATTCCTGGACCAAGCCAGACAGTTTCACCAATTATTTCATGTAAATGCAAAAACTCTACAGCAGATATTCCATTTGTCTAGAGCAGAGGCTAGACAAATGGTTTTGGACTGTCCTCAGTGTGTGATTCATCATCATCCTCCCAGTGTGGGAGTGAACCCTAGAGGGTTGATGCCACTCAAAATTTGGCAAATGGACGTTACCCACATTTCAGAGTTTGGAACCTTAAAATATATTCATGTATCTGTGGATACCTGCTCAGGTATCATACATGCTACACCTATGAGTGGAGAAAAGGCTCACAATGTCATAGGGCATTGCTTAGAAGCCTGGGCTGCTTGGGGAAAACCACAACAGCTGAAAACGGACAATGGACCAGCCTATACGGCTCAGTCTTTGTCTCCTTCTGCAACCAGATGGAGGTATACTTTAATCATGGATTACCATATAATCCTCAAGAGCAAGGAATTGTGTGCTCATCGCACCTTGAAAGAATGTTTGCAAAAACAGAAAGGGGGAATAGGCCAAGGCCGTACCCCCAAGGAGAGAATGTCTTTAGCCTTACTTACTTTAAATTTTTTAAATTTGGATGCTCAAGGCCGCTCAGCAGCGGACAAACATCAGGATTCCCATGGTCCACCTAAAGGCATGGTGAAGTGGAAGGATATTTTGACAGGCTCTTGGCAAGGGCCTGACCCCATGCTAACATGGGCGAGAGGATCTGTTTGTGTTTTTCCTCAGGATCAACAAGATCCAGTATGGGTGCCTGAACGCCTTGTGAGGAAGATTCATCATGAAGACCTTCCTAGGGATCGTGGTGATAGTAGCAGTGATGATGTCAGGAATGACCGAGCCGAGATGGGGGATCCTGTCGATATTCCCAAAGCCGATGCCGGTCAGACATGATGCAACTGTGTTTCCACGCTTATTTAGCAGTAATAGAAGCTTAGGCTTGCCCTACCTTCCCTTTGATGGTCAGAAAAGCCCTATAGAGGGTAATAGAAATGTCAGCTTGAAGGGTAGTCTGTGCTTTTCAATGAGCTTCAATAAGTCAGATGATACAAAGTGCATTAAATTGTCTCAGCAGTCAGCAGATTTTTTACCACAACTGAGGTTTGGGGGTAGGGGTGGTGGTTTGTTTTCGAGCAATGGTTCTCGTCTTGTGGGGTGGTGGCCCACACGAGTCTCTGACTGGGACCCTCCTCCAGACAGCCACACTGGGCACCTTTTTGTAGAGGATCTGCAGGAGAGGAAGGACCTATTCCCTGGACTGGATGTCAGGGGCGCAGAGCAGTTTGGGTTCAACAAGATTATTTTTCCTTTAGCCCCATGATTAGTAATATAGTGAATAAGTCTTGTAAAGGAATGTTTGATATATCTACTAGGGATCCTCAGCAGACTGCCACCAATCCTTTTGATTTATGGCTTTTGTGTGGAGCAAATGGTAGCTGTATGGATTTGGGACCTATACTTATGCTTGGGGGAGGAATTTATCAAAGAGTTAGTTTTTCTCTAGGGTCCGCTACCAATACGGATTTTTCTAACGGTAGTGGCTCTGGTACTTGGAATTCTTCGTTTCATTCTTACTGCAATAAGACCTTTTCAGCCTCGCCAGTGTGTCTCTGGCCTCCTTTTCTGTGGATTGTAAGTAATGGGAGTGCATCCTTGGGTGAAGAAAAGTTAGTATGCACTCCGGACACATGCTTTTATGCCCTTTGCTGGAATGCCACAGTCTTTCCTGTGGCTGTGGTGACTAGAATGACTCGATATGTACCAGTTCCTGTAGAAGCCCCTAATACCATGATGCTATTCAGGTTTAAAAGAGATTTTGGCATCACTGCAGCTGTTGTTACTGCCATCACTGTTCTGCTGTGGGGGATACTGCCTCAGCTATTCCCTTGTCTAGTTCTATACAGACTGCCAATGCCCTGAATAACATCTCAGCCTATGTAGCACAGGCATTGGATACTCAGACCTCTATGAATTCTGATCTCAAAGGAGGCCTTATGATAGTTAATCAATGCATAGATTTAATACAAGAACAGATTGATTCTCTTTGGCAACTAGCACAGTTGGGGTGTGATTGGAAAATGCAGGGTTTGTGTGTTACTTCGGTGCTGTATCAAAATTTAACAAAGGATGCTAATCTGTCTAAGCAATTGTCAGAGCTCCTCTTACAGGATTGGTCAGCTGAATTTGAAAATAAGATGAGAGAGCTGAGAGCGACAATCGTCCACATCAACTCCACTCGGGTGGATCTGAGCCTGGCTAATGGTTTGACTTCCTGGATACAGACGGCTATGGATAATCTTAAGGAGTGGGCGGGAGTAGGCTTTTTGGTGATACTGATGACACTAGCCTCTCTGGTTTGCCTACGGTGCATCTACAAGATGAGAGCCACACAAAAGTGTAATGCAGCCATGCTTATACAGGCTCTTGTCGCCATTGAGGCGGGTCAATCCCCTCAGACATGGCTCGCTGCCATGAAGCCTTAAATCTTCACTGAGCATAGTCCCTGCCCACTGAGGTATTCTTTCCACGGATATTAGGGTCTGGCAAGTCAATGACGGAGCTGACGGGTAAGTCTCGGCCACCTAAGACAGGGCAGTCCCGAGTGGGGAGGCTGATCCAGAGACGGGTAAGAGTTTGAGCACCACCCTCCTACAGGCTGAGGCCCACTGTGAGATCCCCAGATATGGGGATTACGAAGCCTTTCCAGGGACTTCTACCAACATTTTTAAAAAACAAAAAAGGAGGAACTGTAGAGAGCTGTGACGTGCCACGCCCTAAAGATGGCGCCGGTTTCCGCCTTCCACCAGCCCGATGGTGAGCGCTCTCGGTGGCAAACAAGTCCATATTTGGCTAAGACCTCTGATCTGGCTTGCTTCCACATACGTGGGCCTCTAAGATAGCACCACATGGCTTTACTTGATTGGCTGTTCATATAGTATTTAGCCTGCGGGTTGGGTCTGCCCAGGCATTCGGAAGACTGTTTTCAAGGGACCTGAATAAACTGCTTGAGAAGAGCTTTTGCGAGTTGCTTCGTTCTTGCTGGTCGAGGTCGACGTGACATCTACATGAATATATCTTTTCATCATTTCAGGAAGTGGTTTGTTATGATCTTGTTGAAAAACATCATCTATACATTTGACCAGGGATGATCCTCATTTGTCTACAATTTTATAAAATTGGTCTTTTCATATTATCTCAAAATTTCTGCCTATTTCTTTGTTGTATGCTGTGTGTGTTAATGTATCATATTTTCTGAGTGAATAGTAAATTCCTCAACATTATTCTTGAGTTCTATTTTACTTTTTACTTGGTCCATTCTACTGATATCTCCTGTGTTTTCTAGTTGGGTTAGAACAGAAATTTTAATTGAATTTTATAATGCATGTTTACTTTTTCACAATTTTACCTAAAGCAATTAATCAATAAAGCATGTAACATTATGTACAATACTCAATACAATATTTCACTTGTTACACATTATATTTTACTATGCTAAAGATCAAGTAAAGCCATTCATTGTCTTACACATATAGCTTCATAAGCACTTTATCATACCCTCAATAATTAATTTTTCTTAGATAGTATCTCACCTTGAAGTTTAGACTTGCCTCAAATTTGCAATCCTCCTTCTTAATCCTCTCAAATATTTTTGATTCAGATGTATGTTATCATAAACAACATATATAATTTCTTATTCTTGAATTTGGAGAAGATAATATAAGACTTTATGCAGATTCTTATTGGTGTTTTTTATCATCTTCGTTCCCAAAACATTACTTCATTCTACCTAGTAATAGCTTCAAAATGTTAAAAATGATTTTAAGGGGCTGGAGAGGTGGCTCAGAGATTAAGAGCACTGGCTGCTCTTCCCAAGGTCCTGAGTTCAATTCCCAGAAACCACATGGTGGCTCACAGCCATCTACATTAAGATCTGCCCAGGCACATATGTAGAGCAAATACTGTATATATAATAAATAAATGTTTTAAAAAATGATTTTAAACATTTAAGACGTGAAGAATGTATGTCCCTATAAGCTTAAATTAAAAAAAAAGTAAAGAATGAATTGGATCCCTTAAATCTCCAGTTATCTGTTCTCATTGCCTGTTTGTCAATAACTTAAACCAAAGTGTTTTCAAGTTATGTTCCAGTTAATCACACTTACCTTCCATTTCCTAAAAGCAGATATTGTAATTTCATAAAATGTAATCCTCTAAAAAGATTTATTTTTACTCTTTGAAAGATGTATGAATGTGAATGTAAGTCAGCCTCCATTTATCTAAGGCATGCAGATAAAAGCACAGGTAGATATAGACATGCACACACACACATGTATATAATACGTTCTCTGTTCTTCTCATGCACATCTATTTTTCATTAAAATCATATAGTGGTTTCTGTTAGTAATTGGATTGAGGTTTGGTTTCAGATTTTCCACATGATTTACTTATAAACTAACCAACATGGTTTGTATCACACTAAATGCTGATTTTTCAAAAATACTTGAGTGAATATTAACATAAAAAATCTAAGTCATTCTGAAATTTACACATTTTTTATATCAATGCACTTACTTAGTGACATACATAAGTGTTTCCTCTGAACAGATTTAATTTTTAATTTTCCTGAATCAGTGTTAACCAGGAAAAAGGTAATTGTTGTCAAGAGTATTCAAACTGTCAGAATATCCTTCAATCTAAAAGCTGTTAGAATCTGTGCAAAAGTAATTAATGAAAATCTATTTAACTGTAATAATAACCTGCCACTGATGACAGCAATTACTGGAAAAGTGCAATAGAAATCAAAGGTGCATTTTTCTCTGACAAGTACATTTCTAACTAAGGTTTACATTGGCTGAATAGTGTTGACAATGATGATGTGCTGTATCATTCTTAATCACGTCTGGCATGATGTTACAGTTTGAACTGCTCTCTGTTAGAAAGCGACTAATTGCTTGTTTCATTTGACACTGTCCAGGCTCTCTCTGCAAAGGAATATATATTTTAGATGAATAGAGGTTAAGTGTTATGCTTCTTTGACTGTTTTACATCCTTGTTAAGTGCAGGTTTTAAGTACATTTTACCTCAAATGAAAGAAACTAATTGCAGTTAAGCCAAACTGACAAGACAAACTTCTAAGATTTTACAAAGGTTTAGTAACCCATGATTAGGTCAAATTATGGCTTCTTCTTTCACAATGAACTTTTAGCAGTGGTCATCTTCACTGTCAACATTCTTGGACATGTTGCTTACCATGCTTTGTAATGAAATCACAAAGAAATCTTTAAGTTGAATTCTCTGATATTATCACTAGGAAAAACCACAAAACCTAAAACAAGTGTGTCTTGTCTATTTTTTTTAATAATTAGAAAATAATATGCAGTAAACAGTTGGTTTTCTTCTGAAAAAGTAAAATATATGGAAAATTAATAGTGAAATATAATTATATTTCATAAGAGACACAGAAAGAATTTGAACATCCAAGACACTACAATAAAAACTAAGAGTTAGTTATTTATCCTCTTTGGATGAATCAAATTCTCTCCAATATTTAGCTTCTGAAAATAAAACTATAGGTTTTCATTTCATTTCTTTACTGGTGATACATTAATTACAAAATTGTAAGATAGAAGCAATTGAAAAACACATAAGTAGAAGTCAGGAACCTATCTTTAATAGTGTCCAGAAAAAAGTATTTTGTATGTAGATTTGTTTGTTTGTAATGTTGTTAATTTTTATAGGACTGAAATTTAAAGCAACACTAACTTAACTACTATGGTTTACTAGTTTTTTGTTGTTGCTCAAGTATTGGTTTTGGATGTTTTCAATATAACAGTCACAATTCTTTCAAGTTTTTTAGTCAAAAACACTCAGTTGAAGCTATCAGTGCCTCTGGTATAAGAAATTACGTGCAATATTTTAAAGGCTACCTAGAGAGTCTGCATCTTCTGCAGACACATGCTATAAATATGTTTTCTTCTGAATAATTAGGAGCATGTAATGGAGAAAGTACAATAATTCTGTTATTAGCTTTATACCTTTATTTATTATGCTTTAGAAGAATAAGCATAATAAGCCTTGAATAAAAAATCTGGGGATACAGAAATGACTCAGGACACAAGCATGAGGACTTAAGTCTGAGATCTAGAATCCATATGAGAACAATCACAGCATGTTGCTGTAATTCGTGTTGGGAAGACAGAGACAAGAGAGTCCTAGGCCAGCTAGTCCAGCCCAATCAAAGATCTCCAGGTACATTAAGGGACTCTGTCAAACACCAAAATGGAGGGTCAGCAATATTGTTCAGTAGTAAAAGTGCTTCCTTCACAGGCTAAATGACCTGAGTTCTATTCTGTTATGTGACAAAACTTTTCTGGGGAGATAGTACACACAAGTCTACTCACTCTATATAGAGAACCTAAAACAGATCAAAGTGCCAATAACACCAAATCCAACCTGATGAACCATGATTTTTTATTAGAGTAATTTATAGGAATATAGATGAGGAGTTACTTACAAGAACAGAAGTGATTCAAAGACCAAAACCCACCCCAGCACAGGTGACAGATCATAAAAGCTATGAGCATGGAGCACATTTCACAACCCACAGACAGCTCAACAGTTTGAAGAGTGTCCTTTCTAAATGACTATGGTCTAAAGCTCTTTCCAGGGAGTTCAGTTGATTTCTCTTTTTTCTAGGCAAAAAGAAAAATTCTGTTTCTTTCTGATTTCGTCTCAGAGTCTTCTTTGTAGCTTGGTTTATCTGTGGTGGATTACATTGATGGATTTTTATATGGTTATCCACCTCTGCATCCCTGGGATGAAGCCTACTTGATCATAGTGTGTGATACTTTTTATGTGCCCTTTGATTTGATTTGCAAGTATTTTGTTTAGTAATTTTGCATCTATGTTCATATGGGAGATTGGTCTGAAATTCTATTTCTTTGTTGGTTCTTTGTGCAGGTTAAGTGACTGTGGCCTCATAGAATGAGTTTAGCAATGTTCCTTCTGCTTCTATTTTGTAAAAGAGTTTAGGAGTACTGGCATTAACTCTTCTTGGAAAGTCTGGCAGAATACTGTGCTGAAAAGGAAAACACCAATTCAGAGTAGATAACTATTCCCAAGAAAACAAAGGAAAAAATAACCCCACTACAGTAAAACCAAAAGAAACAGATTACTACCACCTACACCAAAATAACATGAAATAGCAATTAATGATCATAAATATCTCTCAATATTTATAGGCTGAACTTTCCAAAAAAAGGACAAAGGCTTACAAAATGAATTCAGAAACAAGACCCATCATTCTGCTTTGTACAAGAAACATAGATCACCAACAAAGATAGACTTTACCTCAGATTAAAGGGCTGGAATAAGACCTTCCAAGCAAATGACCCAAAGAAGTAAGTTGGAGTAGTCATCCTAATATCAAAGAAAAGAGACTTTCAACCAAAATTAATCAAAAAAGATAGTGAAGTACACTACATACTCATCAAAGGAAAAATTCAACAAGATGACATCTCAATCCTGAACATCTATGCTCCAAATAAAATGACACCCACATTTGTGAAAGAATTGCTAAAGCTTAAACCACACAATAATCCCAACACATTACTAGTTGGAGAATTCAACACCCTGCTCACACCAACAGACAGGTATTGAGAAAGAAATGAACCAGAGAAATAATGAAACTAACAGAGATCATAAACCAAATGGACCCCACAGATATCTATAGAACATTTCACCCAAACACAAAAGAATATGCCTTCTTCTCAGAACCTTCTCCAAAATTGATCATATAGTTGGTCACAGAGCAAGCATTAACGAGTACTAGAAAATTTAAATAACACCTTACATTTTATCAGCTCACTATGGATTAAAACTGGACTTCAACAACAGAAATAACAACAAAAATAAGCCCTACACATTCATGGAAATTGAACAATTCACTACTCAATGACTACTGGGTGAGGGAATAGATAAAGAAATTCAAGACGACCTAAAATTCAATGAAAATGAAGGTATCCTATAAGAGAAAAGTTCATAGCACTAAGTGACTTCAAGAAGAACTTGGAGACAGCTCATATTAGCAACTTAATAGCACAATTGAAAGCTCTAGGAAAAAAGAAACAAACACTTCCAAAAGAAACAGATGGCAGAAAATCATCAAAATTGGGGCTTAAATCAATACATTAGAGAGAAAGAGAACAATACTAAGAATCAATGAAACCAAGAGCTGGTTCTTTGTGAAAATCCACAAAATAGGCAAATCCTTACCCAAACTAACTAAAAGGCAGAGGGAAAATATCCCAATCAACACAATAAAAATTAAAAAGAGAAAAAAAAAACAGACACTGAAAAATTCAAAGTATCATTAGATCTTACTTCAAAAACCTGTACTTTACAAAATTGGAAAACCTAAGTGAAATGCAAAATTTCCTTAATAGACTGCACTTACCAAGGTTAAATCAAGATCAGGTAAACAAATTACACTATCCTATAACTGAAACAGTAATGTAATTATCAATTGTAGTTATTAGTAAGTAAAAAATGTAAGATTAAGGATGTTGAGCATTTCTTCAGTGTTTCTCAGCCATTATGGATTCCTCCTTTGTGAATTCTCTATTTAGCTCTGTACCCCATTTTTTGATTGGATTATTTGGTTTCTTGGCGTTTAATTTCTTGAGTTCTTTGTAGATTTTGGATATTAGCCCTCTGTCAGATGTGGGGTTGGTGAAGATTTTCTCCAAGTCTGTAGGCTGCTGTTTTGTTCAAATGACAGTATCCTTTGCCTTACAGAAGCTTTTCAGTTTCATGAGGTCCCACTTATTGATTGTTGATCTCAAGTCCTGAGCTGTTGGTGTTCTGTTCAGGAAGTTGTCGCCTGTGCCAATCATTTTGGGGGTTTCTCCCACTTTTTCTTCTAGTAGATTTAGTGTGACCGGCCTTATGTTAAGATCTTTGATCCACTTGGACTTAAGTTTTGTATAGGGTGATAAGTATGGGTGTAACTTCATTCTTTTACACGTGGACATCCAGTTGGACCAGCACCATTTGTTGAAGATGCTGTCCTTCTTCCATTGTGCCGTTTTGGCTTCCTTGTCAAAAATTAGGTGGCCATAAGTGTGTGGGTCTATTTCTGGATCTTCAATTCGATTCCATTGATCTATTGGTCTGTTTCTATACCAATACCATGCTGTTTTTACAACTATTGCTCTGTAGTACAGCTTGAAATCTGGGATGGTAATACCTCCAGATGTTTTTTTATTGTACAGGATTGATTTAGCTATTCTGGGCTTTTTGTTGTTCCATATGAAATTGAGGCTAGCTCTTTCCAAGTCTATAAAATATTGTGTTGGTATTTTGATAGGAATTGCATTGAATCTATATGTTGCTTTTGGTAGGATGGCCATTTTTATTATGTTGATCCTACCTATCTATGAGCATGGAAGACCTGTCCATCTTCTAAAGGCCTCTTCCATTTCTTTCTTCAAGGGCTTGAAGTTCTTGTTGTACAGGTCCTTTACTTGCTTGGTTAGAGTTACCCCCAGGTATTTTATGTTGTTTGTGGCTATTGTGAAGGGGGTTGTTTCCCTTAGTTCTTCCTCAGCCCATTTGTTTGTTGTATAAAGAAGGGATTCTAATTTTTTGAATTAATTTTGTATCCAGCCACTTTGCTGAAGGTGTTTATCAGCTGTAAGAGTTTTCTGGTGGAATTTTTGGGGTCGCTTATGTATACTATCATATCATCTGCAAATAGGAATAATTTGACTTCTTCGTTTCCGATGTTTATCCCCTTGATCTCCTTTAGTTGTCTTATTACTCTAGCAAGAACTTCAAGTACTATATTGAAGAGATATGGTGAAAGTGGACATCCTTGTCTTGTCCCTGAGTTTAGAGAGAAATGCAACTCAAGACGACTCTGAGATTCCATCTCACACCTGTCAGAATGGCTAAGATCAAAAACTCAAATGACAGCACATGCTGGCGAGGGCGTGGAGAAAGGGGTACCCTACTCCATTGCTTGTGGGAATGCAGGCTTGTGCAACCACTATGGATGTCAATCTGGCGATATCTTAAAAAACTTGGTATAGCTCTGCCTCAGGACCCAGCCATACCACTTCTGGGTATACACCCAAATGCCTCTTCACAGAATCATAAGGAAGTTTCCTCATCTATGTTTATAGCAGCCTTATTTGTAATAGCTAGAAACTGGAAACAACCCAGATGTCCCTCAACCGAAGAATGGGTTAAAAAACTGTGGTACATCTATACAATGGAATATTATTCAGCTATCAGGAACAATGAAATTATGCAATTTGCAACCAAATGGATGGAACTAGAAAAGGTCATCCTGAGTGAACTAACCCAGATTCAGAAGGACACATATGGCATCTATTCACTTATAGTAGGATTTTAGCTCTATAGTAGAAGGTATCGATGGTACAACTAACACACCAAAGGGAACTTGGACATAGACTTCTTACTTTTAATTTTTATTCTTTATCTATTTTTTATATATTAGTTATATTTTTTCTATTTCTTAGTCTTTTTTATCTATTGTATGCTTATTGGTTTGTTTGTTTAGTA
>CAJQZJ010037430.1:592157-605813 GCA_907164525.1 Lophiomys imhausi
TATTAGTTATATTTTTTCTATTTTTTAGTATTTTTTATCTATTGTATGCTTATTGGTTTGTTTGTTTAGTAGTTCTCTCTCCCGGGCAACGAGACACTTCTCACTGATGGTACTGCTTTGCAGATCCCCAATGAATGAAGAGGGTCTTGGCCCTCATACGACCTCTCAAATGAGATGAGGGACTGTTATATAAGGACACCCCACCCCAGAGAAATGGGATGGAAGGGTTAGGAGGTAAAGAAAAAAATGAAATGTGATGTTTCAGCCTTTTACTACTAATTGTCATAAACTGTTTAGGATAATTAAGAAATGCAAACTAATGGTTATGCAAGCCGGTCATTCAGTTAGGTACTATGACAGCCTATTATAGTTACTTGCTAAGCTAATCAGAAATAAACCGGCAAGAGACAAGCAACATCTGCTTACCCTAATATAAGAGATAGATAGGGCCTCTTCAAAAACCTCAAGAGATCTGCAGAATATGGCATTCAAAGATGTTTTCGTAACTTTAGATTTTTTTATATCAAGACATATCAACTCCTGACAGCACCCCCTATTCTCCTCCAAGTAGAAGATGAGCATCGAAGAATCTCCAGTGGGAGATGATTGAATTAGTCGCAAGCCTATCTTTTGGTAGGAAAAGCCCCTTGCCCCAACTGTAGACAGAATGCTGTCCAAAAAGGACAAAACCTGGAAGCAGGTAAGTCGAAAGCCTAGCTCTGCCAAGACAGGGTAGGTAAGTCCTTCATAATTCCTGCTCTACAATCAATGTCTGTCAGAGAAACGGGACCAAACTACTGAAGATCGATGCTGTAATGTATGGAGAGAAAATGGGAACTATCCAGGCAGCCACAGGTATGTCATTTCTTAGTTTGGGAAGCTGCAGGCCCTGTACTTCCTATAAAATCAGATATATTTATCCCTCTCAGGTCTCTGAGGTGGTTGAAGAACAGACAGCTAGAGTCTCATAATTTAATTTTGAGTTGTTTAGGAGTCAAGAGAGTGTTATAGATCTAAGAAGATACTTTTAAAATTGTGTTGCAAGTTAGTATGAATGTTGAGTCAGATATAGACCTTTAAACTCATGGAGATGTTTAGATAGTAGAATGTTAAAGTCAAGTACCAAATACATATGGAATGGTCATTGGGAATGTACGTTAAGCCATATAACCCTCATAACTGTGGCCTAATTAACTCTGTTGTACTGTATTGTATTTGTTATTACAAGAGAAAGAACCATTTGTTGGACTGAAAGGGGAAACTGTAGGGGGAAATAAAATATACCTTTAACTTAAAAGAAAAAAATGGAAGAGGATGAGGGGTTGAGGGTGGGAGAGTGGGACTGGAGGGGGAATAGGGAGGGGACTGCGATTGAGATGTAACTTGAAAAAATAAAAAATAAAGGAAAAAATGTAAGATTAAGTCTGCAGAGCAGCCAGCAGCTAGACAGAGGAGGGTGTGGCCTGGACTGCATGCCTTGACTGGTTGTCTGATTTGTCCTGGGGAAAGGACCCCAGGACCAAGGGTGGCCTATACGACCCCTAACCTAAACAATTAACTAATCTAAGTTGTTATATTGGACCAGTAAAATTACCAACAGCTTGGTGGGAGATTCCCATGAGTTCAAGGGAAATCCAGGAGTCCCATGGCCCGGCACAGCTTGGACTGAGGGCCTATAAGCCGCCACAGTCCTTTCCCCAATAATTAAATACACCACAACTTTTTGATGTTTTAACTCTTAGCCCTTTCCTGGGCAGACTCTCAATTAGCTACTCTAAATTAACCCATATCACCTAATCCCAAACCACCATGTGCCCGTGATTACCTTCCAGCATTCTCCATTACATCCATCTGCTTCTGTGTCTCACGGCCGAAAGACAGATCCTCTATAAAGTTCAGGGTTCCTGTTCTAATCTCAGGAAGTCCTGCCTTCCTATACTCTTTCTGCCCAGCTAATTGGCTATCAGCGACTTTTATTAACCGAACAAGAGAATGCCTCAGAAGGGGTGATAACCAGAACTCAGCATTGAAATCAACCTATGAGAAGCAATGATATTAGAACTTCCCTCAACTTCTCCCCCTTTAACTCTAACAAAAGTCTCCTTTTCTTAATAACAATAAATACAACAATAAACACAATAAAGTAACAATAATAATAAATACAATTAAAACAGTACAACAAAAACAGTTATGAACACCAAAAGATGTGACAAACAATATCAATGCCCAGTCCATATGTATTTGACTAGTCAACTAGGTAATATATTTTATTACATATCTATCTTGATGAGTTTAAGGATCTATACATAATTCAACTTCCACCCTAACTTACATTATTAACTAAATCATCTTAACCTTAAAACATCCTTTTAATTCCTAGATAGCTTAAAACTTATTGTGAGGCTATAGCTATGTAGTCTTCAATTACATGAGAAACCTGAAAAGGATAAATATGTCTGAATAGATAGGAAGTGTAGAGCAAGCAACTCTCAAAACTATGAAATGACAGACAACTGGCTGCGTAGACAGTTCCCATTTTTCTATAATATTGGAGCATAATC
The DNA here is from genome assembly GCA_907164525.1 of Lophiomys imhausi. NCBI lineage: Eukaryota > Metazoa > Chordata > Mammalia > Rodentia > Muridae > Lophiomys > Lophiomys imhausi. The sequence goes on from CAJQZJ010037430.1 coordinate 594,719, forward strand.
TTCAGCCTTCTTGCCAAGCATGAATCACAGACTTAGTTTTGGAGCATTAAATAAGATTTGCCCATTCTGTATTTGCAGAATCAGGCCATTGATTTACCTGCATTAAAGCTTTGATCCATATTTGGACTGTATATAGTCTGTTGAGAGAGCAGGGGCATTTCTGCCCAGTAAGAATTATCTCCTGATAGAGACTTTTTTGATGCTCATCATCTCCTTCCATATCCAATGGGCACTGTCAAGAACTGCCAGTCACATGTCAAAGAATTTTAAAATAATAAAAATATTTTTAAATGCCATATTCTACAAATCTCTTGAGGTTTTTGAAGACCATCTATCCATCTCCATTGAGTGAACAAATGTTGCTTGTCTCTAACAACTTAATATCTGATTAACTTAGAAAACATCTGATATTAACTAACTTAATCATCCTAATAAAGTCACAAGTTTGAATGACTATCAACTCGCATTTCTTAGTTATCCTAAACAGTTTGTGATAGTTGCTGTCAAAAGGACTAGAACTTCACTAGAACATATTTTAAGAATTACATAGGTACAATACCTAATCAAAATATAGCCTTAATTTTTTATCAATATGCAAAGATCTATAGGAGTAGACTCAATAATCTACCCTTCTTTCCTATCATTCTCATATGTATATATCCTTAATTTTTTATTAATAAGAAGGATCTAGAGGAGTAGATTCAATAATCTATCCTTTTATCTTATCAATTCTATATTATGTATCCATATTCCCCTCTTTTTTCTTTTCAAGTCTTCTCCTCCTATATAAGAGAGAAAGAAGGATAGAGAAAAGAAAAAGAGTGAAATCCCTGAGTCTAACCTCCTATACCTTGATTAACAAGACCATATAACAATTTGTAACCATTCATCCTAAACAACATCTATAACCCATCAAATGACCAGAGAATCATCCACCCCACTATTTGGGAATGGGATGTCACTCTCTTAAAACTGCTTCCTGCTGAATTGATATGTAGAAAACCTGTCTGGGGCCTAAATGAAATGGAAAAATGATTAATCAATTTAATAGTAACATTTGTTGTCTAGTCTCTATGTACTCAACAATTTGAATGTCCTGAGCAGTTTGTAGTCTGAAGCTGAACTTTGCATAGGAAAGTTCAGGGCTTTATTGAAGTTCTGTCTGGAACAGTTTGAGAGGCTGGGCCATCTAAGCAAGCTGTTTGAAGTTGTTCTGGATGCAGATTTTGGAAGAAACAGCTATTGAGGCAGTCTATGAGGCTGGATCATCTGGGCTACTTGTCTTGCCTTCTTTGGACTCTGATCCCTTAGCTCTGAAAATATATAATTTCTCACAAGTAACATAATTCTGCAATTACCAAAATGCATTGGATGTGCAGGATACACAAATCAATTAAGGAGTATTTTCTATTCTTTGAACAGAAGAAAGACATTTGTAAGTCTCCATTCATGCCATATAAAAGGATGACATGTAATAGTATTACATATATATGCTATATATAATCTGCATAAGACTGTATGGAGTTTAAGTATTCTCCTCCACAGTTGACATGAATTTATTAATTGATTAAAACAGGTTTATTCTGTGTTGTTCTGGCTTTTTGCAGATTAGATTGGCCTCAAACTCAAAAGGAATCTAACTGTCTCTATTTTTCTCTCCCACATTTTGGTATCAAAGGTGTGTATTTATATTTTTTCTTTCTTTTTCTCCTTTCTTTGGAGATTTAATTTCTATGTGGATATATCTATCCTTATTGAGACAGGGTTTCTCTTGCAGCTTGGGCTATCCTAATTGGCTCTGTAGAGCTCTGTAGATTAGATTGGCCTCGAACACACAAGGAACTGTTTTGTCCTTGTCTCCCACGTTTTGAGATCAAGGTATGAATTTAAATAATTGAATTACCCTTATTAAACAATAACATTAATTAAGCCATTTTGTATTAGTTTGAGTTCCAATTCTCCCATGGTAGCCCCATTCTTAAGGAGATTGATATAGAATAACATGATATGCTATTTTATGTTAGCTTTTCTTAACTGTTGACAGTGGGAGGCGTGAAATTTACATGTTCTTCTCCAGCCTAACTCTGGGTCCTTACATTGATTAGCAGAATCTCTCTCTCTTTCTCTCTCTCTCTCTCTCTCTCTCTCTCTCTCTCACACACACACACACACACACACACACACACACACACTCTCTCTCTCTCTCTCTCTCTCTCTCTCTCTCTCTCTCTCTCTCTCTGAGACAGGATTTCTCGTGTATCCTTGTCCTGGACTCACTTTGTAGACCAAGCTAGCCTTAAACTCATAGAGATCAGCCTGCCTCTGCCTCCCAAGTGCTGGGATTAAAGGCGTGCACCATCACACCCATTGATTAACATACCTCTTTTAGGGGCAAAATGCTCTTGAAACCAGTTCTTCAATGGGAGCCCCACACTTTAGGAGACTGCCTTGTGATCCCTTTCTTTTTGTGTAAATTTAGGATTATGTGTATTTTTCTATTAGATCAGTAAGGATATTATTAAACTTAACATCAAGGAAAAAATGTGTCATTTTTGAATTCTAGATTGTCTTTAGTAAGTAGTCTTTTCTTATCAGCAGGGTTTCTGCCCTGCCTTCATTGCCCTGCCTGCATTCATAAACCTGGCTGGTCTAGAATTCAGAGATCTGCCTGTTTCTTCCAGTGTGATGGGATTACAGGCATGTGCCAGTACCACCCTGCACAAATATTACACTTAAATCCAAGATATTAGTAAATCTATAACCCAGAAAGCAACTTTGAACTGCAGTGACAATTCAAAATCTTCCCCAAATCTTCAAAAATCTCTTATGTTTTAGCAATGCTAAACCAGACAAATATCCTTTCTACCTCCCAATATAGAAAAGTCAAAGACATATAAACAAAAATCAAGCAAAGAAACAACATTCCAAAAGCCTTGGCATGTCTTACTCTGCCATTCCATGCTGCAATTAAAGCTTTGTTCATTATTCCCTGAAATCTAGTTGCCACTGTAAATCATGGTTTGGGGCTGTCCCAGAGAGACCTCACAAAGCACCTAGTAGCTAGGGAGTTCTAAACTCCATCTGTCATCAGTTTTGTCTTATATATTGGGAAGGGCCTCCTTCCTTTCCCCCATTGTCAAGGCTTGTATTTTAGCATTCCATCTGTAAATTCTTTCCTTTAAGACTATCCTAGTCTTAACTTTCTCAAAAAGATACACAGAACCACAATTGTCAGGGTAAAAATCATTTGCATGCTAAGAGAAACAAACTCAATTGGAATCTAAATGTATTGAAGCATTGAGTTCCTCCATTTTTAATCTGGGTGGTTAATTCTGATCTCAAGCTCTGTTTAGAAGGCTGCCAGGTTTTTAGTACATATAGAGAGCTAAGTTTTCCACCTTTGCTGCAAGACAGTAGCTTTTGTTAAGGGAGCTGCTCTTCTGAAATGTGTTCAGGTTCAGCTCCCCGCTCTTTGGCTAGGAAGCTACCTTTTACCCAGGCATCATCAGGCTGTGTGCATGGATTCTAATTGCCGTAGTTGGATGACATTTGTAGAAAAAATGGCTAATTAAATTATATATCAGTATTTACATTACATTTAATTGGTTGGCTGACACTAATCCTTAACCAGTCATTATAAATGAACACACAGGCACCACATAGATTTTAACAAGCCTTGGCCTGAATTGAGCCATCTGGGCTCACCTAAGCTAGCTCTGAATTCTATTACCCAAATATGATCCCATATATATGTCCCTTTGGACTGCAATTCTCCATGCTATGCCGATGTTCCAGGCCATGTGGAATGAACTTCTTTAATCTGCCCCATGGCATGTGTCCTCCTTCTTCCTGCTCCTGGCTGGAATGAACTAATCCTTTGTGTAAAATGCAGGGTTCCTGTTCTAAACTCAGGAAGTCCTGCCGTCCTATACTCTTTCTGCCCAGCTAATTGGCCATCAGTGACTTTTATTATCTAATCAAGAGAATGCCTCAGAAGGGGCGGTAACCAGATCTCAGCATTGAAATCAGCCTATCAGAAGCAATGTTATTAGCCTCAACATCTCCCCCTTTAAGTCTCAGCATTGAAATCAACCTATCAGAAGTAATGATATTAGACCTTCCCTCACCATATAACTCCTAAGGAAATAGAAGCAATCATTAAAAGCCTCCTAAACAAAATTGTAATTTTTAAAATTTACCTCAAATACAACCAGGAGGCAATGGGCACCTCCAAGATTATAATGAAATTAAGTAGAATCCTATAGATGTATTAGATTTGAGATTTAAGGAAATGGGTATGTCTTATGTTATGCATTCATTCTGTGTGAAGCATACTTTATTTTTGTGGGCAACTCAGAACAGAATTATCCCCCAAGACTGCAAAGATTTGGCAATGGCAATATTGGAAACTGGTCTTCTGTTACAATGCCAATCATGGTAGAAAGAAGAAGTTAATTCCACAGAAAAATGCAGTCAGGCCAGTGGTATTGATATTTCCTGGGATCAGTTTCTAGGTGGAGGTCAATATGCTGTTAGAATTTAATAATCACATGTTGATGCTATGTCATTAAGCAAACCTCAAGAGATCAGTAGAATATGGCATTGAAAGATATTTTCTTAAGATTTTTGATATTGAGACATTTCAGCTCCTGACAGCACCCCCATTATATTTTAAGTAGAGGATGAGCATTAAAGAATATCCATTTGAAGATGGATGCACCACAGGCAAGCTAGCCACTGGGCAAGAAAAAGGCCTTGCTTTAATGGTAGACAGAATGCTGTCTGAAAAGGACAAAACATGGAAGAAGGTAAGTCAATAGCCTAGCTCTGCCAAGACAGGGTAGGAAAGTTCTTAATAATGCCTCCTTTACAATTAATGTCTGTCAGAGATACTGGACCAAAAGGATAAAGATAGATGCTCCAACATTATAGAGAGTAATTGGTGACTGTCCAGGCAGCCAGTTGTCTGTCATTTTTAGTTTTAGAAGCTGCTGGCTCAGCACTTCCTTTTTATTCAAATATATTTATCCTTCTCAGGTCTCTGATGTGGTTTAAGACTAGATAGTTATAATCTCACAGTTAAGTTTTACATTTTTTAGGAATTAAAAGTATGTTTTAAGTCTCATAAGATGCTTTTAAGTTGGTAATGCAAGTTAGGATGGAAACTCAGTTAGATACAGAACTTTAAATTCATTAAGATAGATAGATAATAGAATATTAATATCATTTGCCAAATACTTATGGACTGGATACTGGGAATATATGTCATATCTTATAGTTGTCAATTGTTTCCTATTGTTCTTAATGTTTTGCATTGTATTAATTGTTATAAGAAACATAGGTTATATTGGACTAAAATGGAGAGATTTTGGGTAAAAGATGTAATAAAATTATTTTTAAAAGGAAAAATAGACATTGGAAGTGGTTGGAGAGAGGGAACTGGATAGGAACCTAACATAACTGTCACCCAAGAGGCTTTATCCAGAAGATAATAGAAACAGATGCAGAGACCCACAGCCAAACATTAGAAGAAAATCAGGGAGTCTTGAAGAAGAGTTAGAGGAAGGTTTGAGGGAGCTGGAGTGTTCAAGGACACCACAAGAAGACCCACATAGTCAATTAACTTGAACACATGGGAGCTCCTAGAGACTGCACCACCAACCAAAGAACATGTATCCTATGCCTGCTACCCATATGAAGCTGATGGGCTGCATGATCCTCAAGTGGATCCCCTTACAATTGGAGCAGTGTCTATCTCTAACTTGGAGGCTCTTGCCTCCCGCTGGATCTCATTTTCCTAGCAGAGATGCCTTGTCATGCCTCAGCAGACACTTTGTCCTGCATTGATTTGATATGCCATAGTGGGTTGATACTGGGCAGGGTGTGGAGGGGAAAGTATGAGGGAAATGGGTGAGAGAGTGGAACTGAGAGGAGAGGAGGGAGGGGTTAGCAATTGAAATGTAAAATTAATTAATTAATTAATGGGAAAAGAGCTACAAAAAATCCTTAGGATAAGGTTGAATAATCAAAGGTCTGAGTCATTTACAAAAATTATACAAGCGCCAAAAGAAACCTTCACTGATTTTTTTGAAAGGTTGATTTCAGCTGTAAATAGAATATCACATTCAGAAGTTGGAAAAATGCTAATTCAGAATGCAAAATAGTGATTAGCCATTTAAAGGCAAGATCATTACCAATAGATGAATGGATTAGAGATTCACCTGATATTTTGGATCTCATATTTATGATGTTACTCTGATATAAGTAATTTCTGAAAATTAAAAAAAAACCTAATGGCATGTAGGAATTTTTTCTTGTAAAGTTGAAGTCTGGCATCACCAGAAAGGCCTTGAGCTCAGTGCTAAATGATGGACTCTCTGATAAAACATTAAAATGTCTTGGTGTATTTAATTATTTTGGAAAAGATTGCAGCAGCTTATAGTCCCTCAGTCCAAGCAGTCACTGGCTGTTGGACTTCCAGACTGCTGGACTCCCCTTGAGCTGAGGTGAAGCTCCTGCCAAGCTGCTGATAATTCTACAGGTCTAATATAACAATTTATATTAATTAACAGAGTTTAGGTTACAGGTGGTATAGGCCACCCTTCGTCCTGGGTCTCTTTCTCCAGGATAAGTTAGGCAACTGGGTAAGGCATGCAGGCCAGGCCACCTGCTCCACTGCCAAGCTACCGGCTACTACGCCAGCTTAATCTTACAGTTTATATTTACTAATAACTACAATAATTAATTAATTTGTAGTTTCAAAGTAGCTATAATATTAGGGTTTATTGTGAATCTTTTATGAATGGAAGCATTAAATACAAAGAGAGAAAAATAGTGCATGCTTTTTAAATGTTTATTTACTACTGCCAATTACATCTCCATCACATTTCCCTCCCTATAACCCTCCCAGCCTCATCCTCCCACCCTCTCCCCTTCTCTCAGAACTCATAATCCTTTTTTTTAATAATTAGACCTCAATATGAAAATTATAAGGTATAACATATTCCTAATGTCCAGTTCATATATATTTGGCAACTGATATTAATATTCTATTATCTATCTATCTCAATGAGTTTAAAGTTCTATATCTAACTCAGTTTCCATCCTAACTTGCACTACCAACTTAAAAACATCTTCTTAGACCTGGAACATCATTTTAATTCCTAAACAACTTAAAATGTAAATGTGAGACTATAACTATCTTGTCTTGAACCACATCAGAGACCTGAGAAGGATAAATATTTCTGATTATACAGGAAGTGCAGAGCCAGCAGCTTCTAAAACTAAGAGATGGCAGACAGCTGGTTGCCTGGACAGTCTCCAATTTCTCTCCATACATTAGAGCATCTATGAGAGGTGGTCTTCAAAAACTTCAAGAGATCTGTAGAACTTGGCCTTCAAAGTAGGTTTCTTAAGTTAAGATTTTTTGATATTGAGACATGTCAGCTCCTGACAGCACCCCTTATTCTACTCCAAGTATATAATTAGCATCGAAGGATCTACATTTTGAGATAGTTACATTAGTGGCAAGCCTGTCACTGGTCAAGAAAAATTCCTTGCTTCAACTGTACACAAAATGCTGTCTGAAAAGGACAAAACTTGGAAGCAGGTAAGTCGACAGCTTAGGTCTACCAAGACAGAGTAAGCAAGTCCTTCATAATTCCTGCTTTATAATTAATGTCTGTCCGAGACACTGGGCCAAGAGGCTGAAAATAATGCATGTTTTAACAATTAAAAAATATTTATGAAAGCAAAGATGGACTTAAGATATTTCCCCAGCTAATATTATTTATGTATAATATAAATATAAATTATATATAATACAAATAATATATAAATTATTATACCCTAATAATTTCATCATTGCTATTTGGTTCAGATTTGTAATTATCATTATACACCAATATTTCTTGTTTGAAAAATATGAATTTTGTGGAATAAATAAGTAGTTACAAATTTATAACTGTATATATTTGATATCACCTGCCATATGAAACCATTCTTCACCAGTTTAAGTGCTGTGCCCTAATTATGGCTCCTTTAAAATTGATTTAAAATTATTAAAACAAACTACAGCAAGATTTCCCTTACTCTGATTCACTTAACAAATAAACTCAGAAACTGAAAATTAGTTTTCATTATTCAGGACATAAAATGTAAACAATCTAAACTGGATGTTATTTACAATTTTATTCTTAAATTTAAAATTATTTTCAAATGATCATACAACATACCATTTCATTTATCTTCAATTATGTCTTCTGATTTGCCAGTTCCTAATGTCCTTGTTTTGCTTGCATTGGTATCAATAGGACACCTAACAGTTTGGCTTATGCCTTATTGGAAACATCTCTTTTTTCCAATTAAATTTGCATTATTCCTGAATATCATCTTAATTTTCTGATGTTTTTTATTGATCTGAATTAGTGGCTCTTCTTATTATCCTACTAATGTGGACACTTAGCAGATAAGCTTCATTTTAAATTTTTAAAAGTTATATTGAAATAACTACCAACTTTTCTTTAAATATCCACCATCACAGATTTTAACTTTCATGCATCCTTACCTATCCATTTTCTTCCTTTTACTCTACAGTATTTGTATCATATCTTAGATAATGTTCTTCTACTTTCTGATAATGTAGGATTTGTATCATATCTTAGATAATGTTCTTCTACTTTCTGATAATGTAAACAGTCAAGAACTAAAAAAAAAAAAAAAATCCAGTTAGGAGATATTAAAGGCATTGGCAAAATGTTGTCAATGTGAATAAACAGTTGATAACCATATGAAAAAATGTTTACCATCATAAATTAAGATGATTAATGCCATACCACCACCCATCTATCATGATTTTTAAAATTATTTTTAATAGCATCAACCAATAAAGAAAAGAAAGTTTATTAAATAAATGTTTCTAAATTCATGATGCTACATATTGTCTCTTATATTAGGTCACTTGCTCCACATCTTCAGGTGGGAGTATATACCCTAGAGTAACTAAAGAAACCAGGAAAGTAAGATGAGACAATTTTCAGGATAGGAGAGTGGGAGCAATATAGAATGGAAAAACAAGGTAAAAGTGATCTGAGTGAAGAAATGGGAAAGGAGAGGCTTCAATTAGGGATGGTCAGAGATAAATGCAGAAAAAGGAAAGAGGAGTCTAAAATAACAATGAGGACATCTGAAAAGTCAAAACCTCCTCCTACAAGACCACATCTCCTAATTGTTACCAACTGGGAGCCAAGTTTTCAAACTTACAAGCCTATTGGGACCATTCTGATTCAAACTATCACACTGACACCCCTGCTTAAGGAATAGTACTAATCATAATAGGCTGGGACTTCTTATATCCATATTAAGACTTCCTCCACAGACATGCCCATAGGCCAACCAGATCTACATAATTCCTCCTTAAATTTATTTTCCCAGATTATTCTAGGTTGTATCATGTTGTCAGTTAAAACTAAATATCACAGCCTCCTCATAGGTATCCATCCCGAGCAGATTTCTGAATCTTAGTTGAAAATCTTCATGAGTATATAACTCTTTTATACACCTATACAACCAATATCATTTGACTGACAATGACAAGTTCTGTTAACAAGTTCTATCACAACTCTATTGAGACTTTTTAAACATTTATTTATTAATTCAAATTACATCTGCATCACACCCCTTCCCTCCACCCTTCCCAGTCCCATTCTCCTACCCTCTACCCCTATTCTACCTATGGGCTTCTTTCTAAAGCACATTTGGTGACTAAATTTGAGAAAACACTTCTTAAAGCTGTTGTTTTTTTGTTTTTGTTTTCGCTTTTTTTACAAGGAGCATCTTCAGTGATATTACTAGTTTAGTGTATTTCTTTCTTTTTTCTTTTTTCATGGTCTGAGAGTATAGTCAATTATGGCAAAGAATTTGGCATATGGCCATCCAATAATTGAGTGTGAAGTATTGGTTTCAAATATCCTTAGTGCTTTTAATCTCTCCTTCTTTCCTCTCCCATTGTATTGGCCATGCTCCCTCTCCCCAGTTAAAGTCTCATCCCCATTTTTCTCAATTCTCCTTTCATAACACCTGTGCACTTCTGTTACTCTCTCAATAGCTCTTTCTCTCCTATGTACCCATGGTCCATTTCTACATTCCTGATTTGTACAGTTACTTCCAGTTATATATTCCAGTCTCAAGATTCAGTGCTAGGATGCACAAATGAGAAAGCATGTGACATTTGTCTTTCTAATTCTGAATTTCAATGATCACTTTTAAACAACTCAAAATTGTAATCTTTTTATTAATTGGTAAGAGTATTTTGACCAACTCTAATTTATGTGAACTATCATATCCTAGAAAGAAAAGCAAGAACTGCTGTTATTGATTTTTATTTTCAGCATCTGTCTTAAACTTAAGCCTGCATTCCCTATTTCTTATTTAACAATAATAATAAAATTCCAATTTCCTTTTTTATCCAAATAGTAACTTACTATTTTTCTACACAGTTAACTGGCAAATTCTATATTGATTAATAACACATTCAATTCTTAAATTATTAAGCATTTAGCAACCAGTTTACATCATATCCATTTCCTTCAGTTATCTCAATCCAAGTGCTGTTTAATTGTAGAATAATGGAATTTTACAGCAACAAAGAACATAGATGAAGCTTCTTTATTAATCTACTTTATTTTTAAATGTATTCTAATATGATTTTACATTTCTATGATTTACAATTTGTAATTGTATTTACTTGTTTCCAAATACAATTCTCTCTGTCCAGGATAAAATTGCTGTTATATACACAATGAGTTTCATATTGATTTTAGCTCTTTTGCCATACCTGTGGGGATAGGTAATAGTCCACATGCTCAAACAAGTGTACAACTACAACTAACTGTCTCCAACTTAACCATTTACTTCCTTGTTCCATTGTATGATATATCATAAAATTGTCCCTGTAACATTGCTACAGTACAATTCAACTGCACAAAGTCTTCTCATGTCTCCCATTTTAATTTTCAGAGGTTTATATATTATATTAGATATATCAATGAATCATTTCCTCTGTGCATTAAATCCCATACTTTACTTATATCTCTTG
>CAJQZJ010037430.1:620813-652789 GCA_907164525.1 Lophiomys imhausi
TTTTGCATGATATTGGCATATATTTTTATAATTTAACATTACCTATTTTTAGTTTTTTTTGAGACAGGGTTTCTCTATGTAGCCTTGACTGTACTAGAACTCACTGTGTAGACCAGGTTGTTCTTGAACTTTGAGAATCACCTGTTTCTGTCTCCCAAATGCTGGGATTAAAGGCATGCACCACCACTGCCCAGCTAAAATTGTTTTCAAATCTATACACCTTACTTCTTGATTCCTTTTAACTTTTCAAGTTTTAAATTTTATGATTTGTATTTTGGAGCCTGGTGGGTGAACCAACTGTACTTACTGTTAATTTGCTAAATTAACATGCTTCCTAACTACCTTCTTAGTGTCTATATTTATGATCATAATTTAGTACTTCTTTCTACTCTGATCTGAGAAGTGTCCTTATTCAGTCTGTAATGGTAAATTGAGACTCATAACTCTATTCAGTGTGTAGAGAATAAATGACTATTGAGAACTCATTCTTAAATGTTACATCAATGTCACTTCCAGAAAGGCTCAAGGAATATCAGGGAAGGGAGCTGGAAAAAGATTAAGAGCCAGAGGTTGAAGAGGAATGCAATAATTAATTCATAGTGGTGGTGGTTACTTGCACAAGACCTTCACAAGATTGTGCCTATAAACATTTCATTATAAATGAGAGATGGTTTCATATGGCCCTCCATTTCTTTGTGAAAATACTAGAAGTCACTTATTGCTGTCTGGAGTGAATCTTTTTTTTTTTTCAATGGAATAGCCAACTCAGATGCCTGAACTTCAGCATATATCCCATGTTTAACACTTGTTCAAGGAAAGGAATTGTAAGGGAGCAAATGGAAGGTTGATTTCATCAAAATGTTATATGTATATGTGCAATGATTGAACAATAAAAGAAAATGATTTTTTCTTTTATATAATTACATTTCCTCCTAATCTTTCCAACCCCTCTCATCATCAGTCTTGCTCTCCATAAAGTCATGTATTCTTTTTCTTAGTTGTTTTACACAAACACACACACACATACACAAATATATATATATATATATATATATATATATATATAAATTCAGTCTGCTGAGTCTGTTTAATGTTGGTTATATTTATATGATTTCAGGGCTGCTCACTTAATATTGAATAATTATTAAGGTCCTCATCTTTGGGGAAGATTAATTGTACCCCTCTCAGCAGTCTGCATATAGCACTTTCTCTGGATTTAGGGGACCATGAGATTACTCCCTTCCATTTTATCATGTACATTGGTATTAGGATTTGGATCTAGTTTAGGAAAAAATTAGAATGGAGACTAGTTGAGAAGAAGTGGGACTGAAAGAGCATCAAGTGAGGGAAATGAGGTGAATGAAATAAAATATATATGTAGGAATATGTCATAATCTATATATTATTATATATAACTCATATCTGTCAATAATGTTAAAGCATAATCCACTAGTTAAAAGTGAAATATCCATTGAAAAGACAAACTTTTACAAAAGGAACATACCTAATCCAAAATGAAAAGATGATAATCATTTATTTTTATCTAAATTATTTTAATCTCATAGTTTTATTTAATAATTATATAGATTTACCAGACGAGTTATTCATTTTATCATATTTTACAAAGTAACACAACTATGTCATCTAGCCAGTCTTTGAAAATAATAGTGATTGTAACCAAAGAACATGCATGTATGTAGTCATAGGCCCACTACATATAGCTGATGGGCTGCTTGGTCCTCAAGTGGATCCCCTAATAATTGGAGTGGGGTCTATCTCTGACTTGGACTCTGTTGCCTTCCTCTGGATCCATTTTCATAGCAGAGCTGCCTTGTCTTGCCTCAGTGGAAGAGGAGGAACTTAGTCTTGATACAATTTGATGTGCCACAGTGAGTTGGTATGGGGTATGGGGGAAGAGGTTAGACTGGGATGAGAGGAAGGAGAGGGGTTGCAATTAGGATGTAAAATAAATGAATAAATAAATTAATGAAGGAAAATGAAAATAATAGTGGTTGTAACTGGATTATATATAACATTACATTCTTTATACTTCATTCATATATTAAACATTTTTGTTTGCTGATTTATGACTAATCAAATGTCAAGGTACAATCATGAAAACAAAAATTAAAGTACTTAAGTTGTGTAGTCATCTGGGGTTCAGTAAATATTAAAAATATTTCAAGCATCAAAAATACTAGTCATTGAGATTTGATCCACACTTTAACTACTGACACCAGGTAATCAATGATAAATTGAAGTTTGTGGAAATGTTATGGAAAAATATATAAATGGAAAAGTACATTATTATCTAATAGAAATAATATATTTTGTGGATTATTCTATTGGACTTCACTTGTCATGTTTGTCTAGATTCAGTTATTTCATTATTAATAAGACATATCTTCTATTTAGGTTTCAAAATGATTGAATGGTGGTTTTCCTTTCACTACCTTGATAATCCTACCAAAATTTTAACACAACAACACCTCAGTCATACCCAGGTTAATGACTAACTAAATTGAGATACACACACACACACACACACACACACACACACACACACACACCAATAAAGAAAGAAAGAGAGAAAGAAAGAAAGAAAGAAAGAAAGAAAGAAAGAAAGAAAGAAGAAATAATAAATAACAAAAAATGTAATCTCCACAAGTGTAGCTGTTTTTTCAGAGTAATACTGTCAATAAAAGCTAAATTCCATTCTGTCATTTTAGTTTTTGATCTTAGCCATTCTGTTGGGTGTGAGATGGAATCTCAGAGTCATCTTGAGTTGCATTTCCCTGATGATTAAGGATGCTGAGCATTTCTTCAAATTTCTCTCGGCCATTAAAGATTCCACTTTTGTGAATTCTCGGGTTATCTCTGTACCCCATTTTTTGATTGGATTATTTGGTTTCTTGGTGTTTAATTTCTTGAGTTCTTTATTTTGTGTATTAGACCTCTGTCAGATGTAGTGTTGGTGGAGAACTTTTCCCAATTTGAAGACTACTGTTTCCTTGTAATGACAGTGTCCTTTGCCTTACAGAAGCTTTTCAGTTTGATGAGTTCCCGTTTATTGATTGTTGGTCTTAAAGCCTGAGCTATTGGTGTTCTTAGAAGGAAGTTGTCAACTGTGCCAATGAAATCCAGGCTTTTCCCTACTTTCTCCTCTATTAGAGTTATTGTGTCAAGTTTTATAACTCCTCCATTGCTGGTGGGAATGCAAATTTGTACAACCACTTTGGAAATCAATCTGGCGATATTTCAGAAAACTTGGAATAGTTCTAACTCAAGACCCAGCCATACCACTCCTGGGCACATATCCAAAAGATTATTCACCAAACCACAAGGACATTGGCTCAACACTGTTCATAGCATCTTTATTTGTAATAGCTAGAAAATGGAAAAAACTCAGATGTTGTTCAACTGAAGAATGGATAAACCTATGTAGAATATATTTATAAAATTATTTTATGAATAAATCATATATATGCATATGATGCTCTTATACTTACATAGTATAGCACCACATACAATAAATATATTCAATGAAAATTAAAAGAATTTTATTAAAAGAATTGTTGTTTTTAAGTATCAAATAGAATAAGATAATTAAGAATAAGTTTCATTAAGGAAGTGAATGTATACTGAATATATTTTTAAATGATTATAGAAATTGAAGATGCAATAAATGGAATATGAAATGTCAATAGACTACATAGATAATTACTAAAATGTTTATATTAGCCAAAGTCATGTTGATATGCAAATACTGCTAAATGTCAGTTATTACTCACATTAGTGGAAAAAAAACAATTTTAAAAGATTGAGTAATCACAAAATACCCTAAATAGCCAAAATAATTTGGAATAAGTAAAAATCAAATTCTGTAAGCATTATATTACTCAATTTCAAATTATATTGCAAGATATATTGAAAAAATGAAATTCATAGTTTAGGTATAGAAACTGATACAGACTAACAAAATAGATATAAACAATACATATATCAGTCATATACAGTCAATTAATTGTTGACTAAACCAACCAGAAAGCACAATGGTGATCCCTTCAATAAATGCATTACCAAAACTGGACCTCCATATAAAAGAAAAGGAGCTTATTGTACCTGATGGCTACTGAGGAAGGTGGATTCACTTTCACTTGGACTTTGACCTTAAAAGATTGCTCATGCCACACTCCAATACATGACCCTACACTCATGCACATATGGCCAGCACTAAGAGAACTCAGTGGGTTATAAAAACAAATAGGTCATGAAATTACAACAATGATATGTTGCAGGTCATAGGTAGAGTTCTAGGGAGGTCATAAAAAAATGGATAAGATCAAGGTACCAAGTATAAATTGTCAAAGAATAAATTAAAAATAAGTGAGTCCCCAGAGTCTAAATTATGTTATCCAATTACTCTTGCAAGTGAGACCAATAGGTTGTGACTTAAAGGAGTTACAAAATTAAATAAAACTGACTTCCCTTCTCACATCAGCTATCAAATGCCAATAGTTCCTCAGATAGTAGTTGGATTCCATGCCCTCATTCCTCATCCCTCAATGCTAGAATTTTGCCTGTCTTGAGCTAGTATGAGTCAAAATTACTGAGTTCATATGTGCAATTTTCTATTGTATCTATAAAATATTGTTTTCTGAACTTATCCACCACATCTGGCTCTAATAATCTTTTTCTCCCT
Organism: Lophiomys imhausi; assembly: GCA_907164525.1. Lineage (NCBI taxonomy): Eukaryota > Metazoa > Chordata > Mammalia > Rodentia > Muridae > Lophiomys > Lophiomys imhausi. The sequence goes on from CAJQZJ010037430.1 coordinate 625,516, forward strand.
TTTCTGTGGAGATCTCTGAAACTAGATGAGGGTGTGTGATATGTATATCCTACTTAGGGCTGAGAACTCCAGAGTCTCTTATTTTCCACACATTGACAGTTAAGGGTGTTTGTGTTTAGTGATATCTAGTGCAAGAAGATACTCCTTTATTGAGAGATACACTGATGTATGCATATAGCAATAAGCTTTTAGGATTCTTTTTAATATTACATCCATTTAACAAAATAACAGTATGGGTCAAAAAAGAATAAATTCAAAGTTGGGTGGGTAGGAAGGTGAAAGTGAAGATGGTAGATTTGAAAAGAGCTGGAGGAAAAGGTATATATTGTCAAATATACTGTACAAATTAGGAAAAAAACTGGCTTTCACCCCTCCCCCAAATCCCTTGCCTGCTGGGTTCCTCTAGTCAAACCCAGTAGCAGTGAGGTCTGCCCTGTGTCCTCCATGTGCCATCTCTTAAGCCACAGCTCTACCCAGAGGTTGGCAGCAATCAGGAACTGCCAGAGGCTAGCAGCAACCATCAACTACCAGCTCTCCTTATATGCCCAGAGACCTGCTGCCACCCAGGATAACCAGAGGCCTGCTGCCATCAGAGACTAACAGCTGTATCTTCAATCCCAGAGGCCTACTGCCATTAGGGACCACCAGACCTGCCCAACACCAGGGACAACCAGATGACTAAAGGTCTGCATAAGAACACAACAAAACCCAGGACATTATGGTACCACCAGAGCCCAGCTATCTTACTGCAACAAGCTCTGAAAATCCTAACACACCTGAAGTTCAAGAAAATGACCTTAAATCCAGTCTTATGAAGATGATAGAGGCCTCTAAAGAGGAAATGAACAATTCTCTGAAAAAAATCAGGAAATACAAACAGGTGAAGAAAATAGATAAATTCCTTAAAGAAATACAATCAAACAGGAGAAGAAAATGAATAAAATTTTTCAAGACCTGAAAATTAAAATAGAAGCAATAAAAAAACACAAACTGATATAATCCTGGAGATGGAAAACTTAGGAAAGAGAACAGGAAGTACAGACATAAACATCACCAAGAGAATATAAGAGATAGAAGAGAGAACCTTAGACATAGAAGATATAATAGAAGAAATTGATACATCAGTCAAAGAAAATGCTAAATCTAAAAAGTTTATAACACAAAATATCCAGAAAATTTGGGACATTATGAAAGCACACCAAGCCTAAAAACAATAGGAATAGAAGTTTCCTAGCTCAAAGACAAAGAAAATATCTTCAACAAAACCATAGAAAAAAATTCCCTAACCTAAAGAAAGAGATGACTATAAACATACAAAATGCTTACAGAACACCAAATAGATTGAAGCAAAAATGAAATTCACCCACCACACAATAATCAAAACATTAAATCTACAGAACAAAGAAAGAATATTAAAAGCCACATGAGATAAGGGATAAGTAACATATAAAGGCACACCTATTAGAATTATACTAGACTTCTTAGCGAAAACTTTAAAGGCCAGAAGGATCTGGTCAGATGTCATGCAGTCTATAAGAGATCACAGATGCCAGTCCAATCTACAATACTCAGCAAAATTTTCAATAACCATAGATGGAGAAAACAAGATATACCATGACAAAATCAAATTTAAACAATAACTTAACACTAATCCAACCCTACAGAGGATACTTGAAGGAAAACTCCAATACAAAAATAGGGCAACTGTACCCAAGAAAACACAGTAAGTGAATAATTTCACACAAGCGAAACCTGATGAGGGGATCACATTCATATACACTACCAACAACAACATCAAAATAACAGGAATCAAGAATCACTGGTCATTAACATCTCTTGAGTAAAGGGCTGGAAAAAGTTCTTCCAGGCAAATAGACACAAGAAACAAACAAGAATAGCCATTCTAGTATCTAATAAAATAGACATTCAACCAAAAGTAATCAAAAGAGATGGGAAAGGATACTTCAGACTTGTCAAAGAAGAAATCCAAGATGACATCTAAGTTCTGAACATCTATGCCCCAAATGCAAGGGGACCTACATTCAAAAAAGGAACATTACTAAAGCTTAAATTCTACATCAAACCCCAAACATTAATAGTGGGAGACTTCAACACCCAACTCCCACCAAAGGAAATGTCAGAAAGATAGAAACTAAACAGAGAAATAATCAAACTAACCAATGTTATGAATCAAATGGACCTAAAATATACCTACAGAACATTTCACCCTAACACAAAAGTACATACTTTTTCTCAGCATCATATGGAACCTTCTCCAATATACTCATTCACAATTCATCCTTCAACAGACACAGATTGAAATAACCCCTTGTATCTTATCAGACGACTATGAATTAAAGCTGAACCTCAACAACAACAGAAACAATAGAAAGCCTACAAACTCATGGAAACTGAACAACTCTCTACTTAATGACCAATGGATTAGGGAAGAAACAAATGAAGAAATTAAAGACATTCTAGAATTCAATGAAAAGTAAGGCACAACATATTCAAACATATGGGACACAATGAAAGCAGTTTTAACATGAATGTTCATAGTACTAAGTGCCTTCATTAAGAAATTGGAGAGATCTCATACTAGCAACTTAAAAACACACTTGAAAGCTCTAGAACAAAAAGAAGCAAACATACCAAAGAGGAGTAGATGGCAGTAAATGCTGCTGACCACGGTGTAGTGGTCTCAGCAACCGAACCAGGTTTCAAGAAGTTTTCAGGTGGGGAGCGGATTCGGCGTGACAGACAACACAACTCAAGAGAAGTTTCAGTGTTGCTGCAAAGTTTTACTTTTTCAAAGCAGAATTTATACAGTAAAAATCAGGAAGTGTGATCATAGTTACATAGCCAAAAGCATAAACATATGTTGCTAAGAAATACCTGTTGATCTTGGAAGGAACATTGAGCTTCTTGGTGGCCCGATTGACTGTGGTCAACGAACCGGACAGTTTCTAACCATTGTGTTTTATTTTGAAACAGACCAGTATTTCAATGTCTTTTTTCTAAATCTCTTTTTACTTCCTCAATTGTTTTTCATAACCATGAACGCTTATTTGCTTTCCCTTTTACACTAGCAAGTATTGGAATGTTTTTGATAGCTTTAACAATATCTCCTAAGTCTTTTCATGAAACCTAAGCTATTCTTTTACCATCATCTATCATTTTCATAGGAACACCAGGTACATAGAATTTATTTGTTAATGTTCTCCGTTTTCTTTTGTATCTTGGCTGAAATCCTAACTCTTTTTCCTGTAGAAGATTAAGAGCTTCATGTGCTAGCATATTAGAATTGTTCTGTATTATTTGTACAAACTGCTGTAAAGGACTATTATCTGCATCTGAATTATTCATAGTTAGTATAATGTTTGGGTTTTCTGAAACATCTAGTCTTTCTTTTTGTGGGGCTGTTGCCATCTGTTCAGGGGTAGACAGCGTATTTTAAGTTCCTTTTTCAAGTACTGTACTTCTTGGAAATCTTGTATAAGCTATAAGATAAAGTAAGCATCCAAAAGTGAAACCAAGTCCCCAGAACATCCCCAACCTTTCCAGCTCCCCAGGAGACCTGATGATTCGCCCCCACAAATATTCAGGCTTCCGTCCAGCACCCCTTTTGGCTAATGGGTCATTCTTCAGGGCCTGGAAAAGCCCAGAAGAACCCCCCAGCCGTACAACACGCATGTTTGTCACACAGCGGTCGTAGCCTGCACTGCTGGCGAGGCGGGTGTGGCAAGTAAATAATCGGACTCAAGACTGAAATCAATAAATTAGAATCAAAGAGAACAACACAAAGAATCAACTAAACTAAAAGCTGGTTCTTTGAGAAAATCAACAAGATAGAAGAAAACCTTAGCCAAACTAACTAAAAGGCAGAGAGATATTATCCAAATTAACAAAATCAGAAATGATAAGGGAGACATAACAACAGATACTGAGGCAATCCAAAGAATCAGTCTTATTTCAAAAGTCTATACTCTACAAAACTGGAAAATATAAGAAATGGATGATTTTCTTGATATATTACACTTACCAAAGCTATCAAGATCATGTTAGCAATCTATGTAGTCATATAACCCCAAAGGAAATAGAAACAGTCATTAAAAGTCTCCCAACCATTTTAGTGCAGAATTCTACCAGTCTTTCAAGCAAGAGCTAATATCAATACTCCTCAAAATGTTCCACAAAATGCAAACAGAAAGAACACTCCCAAACTCATTCTATGAAGCTACAGTCACCCGATACCTAAACCACAAAAATAGTCAACTAAAAAAGATAATTTCAGACCACTATCCCTCATGAATAAGGATGCAAAAATACTCAATTAAATACTCACAAACCAAATCCAAGAACACATCAAAAATATCATCCACCATGATCAGGTAGTATTCATTCCAGAGATTCAGGGATGGCTCACCATACAAAGATCCATCAATATAATCAATCTACCATTTAAACAAACTAAAAGAAAAAAAACACATGATCATCTCATTAGATGCTCAAAAAGCTTTTAGCAAAATCCAACACCCCTTCATGATAAAAGTCTTGGAGAGTTCAGGGACAAAAGAGCATACCTAAACATGGTAAAGACAATATACAGCAAGCCAATTGCCAACTTCAAATTAAATGTAGAAAAATATAAAGCAATTTCACTAAAATCAGGGACAAGACAAGGTTCCTCATTCTATCTATACAATATTTCTTGAAGTTCTAGCTAGAACAATAAGACAACTAAAGGAGATCAAGAAGTTACAAATTGGAAAGAAAGAAGTCAATGTGTATCTATTCATATATGATATGATAGTTTACATAAGTCATCCCCAAAATTCCACCATAGACCTCCTAAAGCTGACAAACACCATCAGCAAAGTACTTGTATACAAAATTAATTAAAAAAATCAGTAGTTTGTCTTTATACAAATGATAAATGGGCTGAGAAAGAAATTAGGGAAACACTCTTCACAATAGCCATAAATTATATTACATGTCTTGGTGTAACTCTAACTAATCATGTGAAAGACCTTTAAGTCTCTAAAGAAAGAAATTGTGGAAAATATCAGAAAATCTCTCATGTTCATGGATCAATAGGATTAACATAGTAAAAATGGTTGTTACCAAAAAAATCTACAGCTTCAATGCAATTCCCTTCAAAATTCAGACACAATTCTTTACAAATCTGGAAAGAGAAATTTTCAAATTCATATGGAAAAATAAAAAATCTGGGATAGCAAAAACAATCCTGTACAATAAAAGAACATTTTGAGGTATAACCATTCCTGATTTCAAGTTGTACTACAAAGCAGTAGTAATAAAATCTGCATGGAATTGCCATACAAACAAAGTGATTGGTCAATGGAATTAAATCAAAGACCCAGAAATAAATCCACACACTTACAGACACTTGATTTTTGATCAAGAAGCCAAAAGGATCCAATGCAAAAAGGAGACTATCTTCAACAAATAGTGCTGTTAAACTGGATGTCTGTGTGAAGAAGAATGTAAATAGATCCATATTTGTCACCCTGCAGAAAAACAAGTCCAAGTAGATCAAAGACATCAACATAAAACTAGATAGAGTAAGTCTAATAGAGTAAAACATGAGGAATATCTTTGAATGCGTTGGCACAGGAGACAACTTCCTGAACAGAATACCAACAGTTCAGGCACTAAGAGCCACTATTAATAAATGGAATCTCATGAAATGGAAAATCTTCTGTAAGTCAAAGGACACTATCAATATAAAAGAAAAAAAAACAGCAGCCTACAGTTTGGGAAAAGATCTTCACCAACTCTACATCCAGTAGAGGGTTAATATCCAAAATATGTAGGTTGTGAATAAAGGGGAACTCTTCTCCATTGCTGGTGGGAGTGAAGACATGTACAACCATTATGGAAATCAGTCTGGTAATATCTTAGAAAACTCAGAATAGCCCTGCCTCAAGACCCAGCCATACCACTTCTGGGTATCCACCCAAATGATTCTTCACCAAACCACAAGGACATATCCTCATCTATGTTCATAGCAGCCTTATTTTTAGTTGCTAGAAGCTGGAAAAAAACCAGATGTTCTTCAACTGACAAATGGATTTTTAAAAATGTGATACATTTACACAATGGAATACTACTCAGCTATCAGAAACAAGGAAATCATGCAATTCACAGCCAATTGGATGGAACTAGAAAAGATCATCCTGAGTGAGCTAACACAGTCTCAGAAAGATGCACATGGCATCTACTCACTTATATCACAATTTTAGCCATATAGTACAGGATAACTATCCTACAACCAACATACCAAAAAGATCAGGAACATAGACTTTGTTACCTATCAATGGGATAATTTGCCATAGAAATGTTACCATGTAGGCCCCCAGTGCAATAGGAAGCTCTTATCCCTCATATGATTGTTGAACTGAGAGGGGCTGATTTGTAATGACACTCCACATCTGAAGAGTGGGATGGGTGGGAAAGGGAGGAGACAGTGGGAGGGTGGAACTGGGAGGGGTGAAAAGAGGTCACTATGATGGATATATAACTTTATTAATAAATAAACATTATAATAATAAAAAAGAATGTGGTATATTTACACAATGGAATTATATTCAGCTATTAAAAGCAATGACACATTGAAATTTTCAGGCAAAAGGATGGAAATAGAAAATATCATCCTGAGTGACCCAAACCCAGAAAGACACAGATTGTATGTACTGACTTATAAGTGGGTATTAGCCATATAGTACAGGAGAAACATACTGCAATCCACAGACCCAAAGAACCCAAGAAACAAGTATGGCCCAAGAGAGGATTCTTGAATCTCACTCATGGGGAAATAAAATAGACATTGGAAGTGGATGAAGAAAGGGACCTGGATAGGAGAGGGGATGGAGAGGAGAACAAAGTGGGGAATCAGTTGTTGGGAGAGTGAGGGTAAGAGGCAAGAGAGCTGGGGAAAAGAAGGGAAACCAATAGTGGGCATCTCTGGTACAAGCTGGAGACCTGTGACAGAGCAGGCTCCTGGGAGAATATGGAGCTGACTCTAACTGAGCCTCATAGCAGCGGAAGAAATTGAGACTAAAATGGTTACCTCCTATAGCCAAACAGGACTTCCAGTAGAGGGAGGGGTACACCAACCTACCAGCAAAACCTTTAACTCAAAATTTACCCTGCCTACAAATTATGCAGGGATCAAGTTGTAGCAGAGATTAGGGGAATGGCCAACAATTGACAGGCCCAACTTGGGACCCACCCCATGGGAGATATCTATGCTTGCAGACAAGAGACTAACATAGCTGTACTTTGGGATGCTTCACCCAACAGTATATTGAAACAGATGCTAAGACCCACAGCTAAACTTTGTATATGGATCTGATCATCTTGTGGAGGAGTTGGGGAAATGATAGAGGGATCCAGAGGGGACAAGAAGACTAACAGAATCAACTAACCTAGGCCCATGCAGGCTCATGGAGACTGAATCAACAACCAAAGATCGTGCACCTATGTAACTGATGGGTAGCTTCATCTTTATGTGGGTCCCATACCAACTGGGGTAGGAGCAATCTCTGACATGGACTCTGTGTCCTGCTTTTGGATCACTTTTCCTTAGCTGGGCTCCTTTGTTTGTCCTCACTGGAAGAGGAGGCACTTAGTCCTGATGCAACTTGATGTGCAGGAACAGGTTGGTAGTAGGGTTCTCCCCTTCTCTGAAGAGAAGGGGAATGGAGAATGGGGTAAAGAGGGAAGGAGGGTGGGACTGGAAGGAGAAGAAGTGTGATGCCGTTAGGATATAAAGTGATTTAAATAAGTAAATTAATGATAAAATATTTTTAAAAATAAATGATTGTTTTTAAAAACCATAAGGAATTATATTATTTCAAATCATAGAATACCTATAAGAACTCTAATGTCAGACTTTGGACATATCTCAAGTTGTTGGTCAATGGAAGCTCTGAGCAACCAAAATAATATAGGCTACTGCTACTGACCTTGGCTTCTTCCAGAAAGTAGGTAAAATCCTAATGCTAAAGACAAAGCAGGTAACAGGTTTAAAACACTGTAAATAAATTAAAGGTTACAGCTGTTCAACCTGGTTTTATAAACCACCAGGAATCGAAAAAACTTAGAGCTAAGGTAAATTACATGAAATGCGTGGTGTTAGTCCATACCTTTAACTTCAGCAGAGATAGGAGGAGCACTATAGAGTTAGTTGTCTTATAAATTCTAGAGTTACAAGGAACAGGGTGGTGATGGTGCACACCGTTAATTCCATTATTCGAGAAGAATACACCCTTAATCCCAACACACTAGAGACAGAAACAGGCAGATGCCAGAGCTCAAGGTCAGCCTGATACAAAACAAGCTCTACATAGGGAAAAACTTCGATCCAGGGGCGGGGGAGCACATCTTTAACCCCTTCAGTTGGGAACCACAGGTCTTGATCCCAATACTTAGTATGCAGAGACAGGCACATAGGATCTGGACGGATTTAAGTTTAAAAGCTACATACAAAAGGCATGCTCAATGTAAACAAATTGTCCTTTGAGATCTCAAAATATATACACTAAAGGTTTGTTTAGCTCCAAAATAACAAAATAATTTCTTCTTTAATCCAGATTGAAAGATAATACTCTATATATTGTAAAAAAACCAAATTTGCTCCAGGAAAAATATTACCTGACCCCCCCCCCAAAAAAAAAAGGTAATTGCCCCAGAGTTAGGATTAGGGCAGGGCTCTGTTCTTATCTTTCCAGGACACTTAAAGCATCCATTCTAGGAATCCAGGGACAACTGGACAAGGGAAACCTCAGCAGAAAACAGATCAGACACCGAAAAAGATGAACGGCCCAGACGATCCAGCCTTTCAGACTCCCTCAATAGCTGTTTCCTCAAAAGTATACAACCACAGCTCAAAATCACTAAGATCGTTCAGCTCCACAGACTGCTCCAGCCAGAACTTCAGTAAAGGCCTGAAGATCAGCTTCTGCCTACAAACTTCTTAGGACATCTAAATAGCTGAGCACAAAAGGACTGAACATCAAATGATTCTATTAACATTTTTAACCATTTTTCCATTCCTATTTGGGCCCCAAACAGGTTTACTACGTCCCAAATCAGCAGGAAGTCATTTATGAGAGCGATGTCCCAGGCCCAGAAGGTGGGGAGGGTGTTTCCCCCCCACTTTGGTTATTCGATGGATAACAGAAAATTTTGTCATTTAGGGGAAGAGACTACCAGCTGTTAAATGGTCGTGTTAAATGGATTTGGGAGGTTAGACCTAGGGACTTCTCTCTGTTTCTTTTATGTATCCTTCTTTCTCTCCTATGTAGGAGTGAATAGACTTGAGAAAAAATGGGACATAGACATAGTATAGAAAAGATCAAAAAAGGACAGATTATTGAATAAGCCCTTATACCTTTGTATATTGGTACAACTTTAATACTATATTAGGCAAAATTGGTATTGATCATTGTATATTAATGCAAAATTAAGATTGTATTGGACTACATCAGTACTGATCTTTGTATATTGATACAAAATTAAGAATGTATTTGGCCACATTGGTATTGATCTTTGTATATTGTTACAAAATTAAGGCTAACACTTCTGAAAGATATTGTACCTAGTAATGCTTAAAAAAGAAATGTGAAGTTTTGGCCTTTTTCTACCAACCATCATAAACTGTTTAGGATAATTAAGAAATACAAACTAACAGCTATGCAAGCGTGTCATTTTGTTAGTTACTATGACAGTCTATCACAGTTATTTTCTAAGCTACTCAGAAATAAAGTTGTTAAGAGATAGCAACATTTGCTTATCTAAACATAAGAGATAGACAGGGCATCTTCAAAAACCCCAAGAGATCTGCAGAGTATGGCATTCAAAGATGTTTTCTTAAATTGAGATTTTTTTTGATATCGAGACATGCCAGCTCCTGACAGCATCCCCTATTCCACTCCAAGTAGAAGATGAGCATCGAAGAATCTCCAGTGTGAGATGGTTGAATTAGTGGCAAGCCTATCTCTTGGCAAAAAAAAAAAAAAAACTTTGCTTCAACTGTAGACAGACTGCTGTCCAAAAAAGACAAAACTTGGAAGCAGACAATACACAATTCTAACACAGGATTTGAAAGCGTCAGTCTGGATGTGACCTGGAATCCCTCCATTGAGAACTAACTCTCATAGATTTGGAAGGATCCATTCAAGTTCCAAACAGAAAGAAGCAAGAAGTAGCACTATCCAGCTATAATTTCAACAACCCATAATGACTAGCCTTGTAAGATTTTCAGAATGCTGAAATGTTGGCACTATTATCATGGTAATAACTAACAGTCACATAATTTAAATAAAGGCTCACTCTATAGGAGGGAATTCATGTTTGATACTGTATATCTAACTAACCACCTGTAGCTAATAAGGCCATGGAATATAGAGGAGAATTTACTACTGCCAGTTTTCTAAACCAGTATAATCTCTAACTACATTTTAAATATCTTTCTGTCCATAGAAAGGTGTAGCTCTCACCTCTCACCAAATAGGCTTCTTCTTATAGAAGATGAAAATCATTAAAGCCATAACTGGTCAAAATATAATACTAAAGGCCATTTGAAAAACCAACTAGAAGACTTCTAATCATATACATATAGAAAAAGAATCTAAATGGGATCACCAAATCACAGATGATGCAATGCTCTAACTGGAAATTGTATACCACAAAGTTAAATCTCCCTCCACTATCAGGAGTGGGTACCATCTTGCTGAGTTGTTGGCCAAAGAAACACCATGGAAACCCTGAAATACACAGGCTATTGCCAAAACTTTTGATTATTCTCCACAAAACAATGATAAGGTACTATTGCTGAAAACAATATTTGCATATGTCACTGAATATAGAGAAATCAAATTTGTGCCTAACTAGAATATTCACCCCTACTGAGGAGTGTTTATGATATTGGAAGGCATTATAAATGCTATCAGAGGAGAAAAATAATCACTATTATCTCTAGTTACAAACCCTGTGACCTACCTACAACAGTAACCCGGCTATAAGATAAAACTGCTGCAGTAGTGGCATGGATGCTATAGGAGGAATCAACCTATGGTGCTTTGAATAAGAATTTCCCCCATAGGTTCATATGAATACTTTGTCCCTAGTTGGTGAAATGATTTGAGAACAGTTAGGAGACATGGCCTGTTGGAAGAGTTGTAGCCTTGTTGGAGGAGGTGTGTCACTAGGGATGGGCTTTGAGGTATAAGCAGTCCATGTCATTCCTAGTTAGCTCTCACTCTTTCTGCCTAGTGTTCATGGATTAGATGTAAGCTCTCAACTACTTCTCAAGGTTCAAGTTTGCATGCTATCATGCTTCCTATCATGATGGTTGTAAACTATGAGATCCCAATTTAAATCCTTTCGTCTATACATTGTCTTGGTCATAGTGTTCTATCATAGAAATAGAAAAGTAACTAAGATACAATAATTTTCTCAGTGGATTTAAGGCCTACTCCATGAGATAGTATCCATATTTGACACTGCTAAAGTGGTCAACAATCAGAGACAAGATAGGTAATAGACCCAAGGGAAAAATGTACTACTATTATTCTGCTAAAATAGTGATAAAATGACTCCTAATGACACTTAGTTCTCAACAGAGAAGCTTCTTCTTAAAGTAGATGGGAATTAACACAGAGGCCCACAACTGGACAATTTACAGTGAGTAGAAACTTTGGAATACTCAGTACTAAACAGGATGTCTTCATCAAAGCCCTCCCATCAAGGTTTAATGATCTATACAGAAGAAGAAGCAGAAAGATTATAAGAGACAGAGTGATGAATGACTCCAAGGAAATAGTATCTTCCAGACAAAATAGGACTGATGCACATATGAATTCACAGAGACTATAGCAGCATGCACAAAATCTGCACAGATTTAAGCTCAGTATAGTCTCATCCAGGTGAAGTTGACATGGTATTCCACTGGTTACTAGAATATAATCACAACTGATACAGGTTGGGAAAGTAAAATCAGTTTACTCCAGTGATGTCTCTAACAACACTTGAGGTAGGCCCCATGCCCGAGAGTAGTTGGTCAACACAAAAGGAGCACAATGGTATTTTTGCAGACTTTTTATCTCATATTGCTCTATTTGGGAATTTTTTCTTTTATTAACAGTCTTTTGATTATTATTTTGATTTTCATTTTAGTATTTTTGTTGAGTTTTGAGAATGAAAAAACATAAAACATAAAGTTGGGTAATTAGGGAGGTGGAGAGGATCTGGCAGGAATTGCAGAAGGAAAAAACATGATCAAAATATATTGTATGAAAATAGATTCAGTTAAAAATTGCAGAGGTCAACTGAACATATTCCAACCCTTAATTAATGCATTTACAACACAACCCCTACACTTAATTCTCAGGGACCATTGTGAATGAGGGAGCACTGAAATATTGTAATGTCCAGAATGCCAATACATCTGTTGTTAAAGTGTCTTTTTTAATTTAAATTTAAAAGTCAAAAAAAATGAAGGGGAGGAGTATTTCTGGTAGCAATTGGGTTTATAAGTTGGGGATGAATATGATCTAAATATAGTACATGAAATTCTATAAAAGCCGCTAAAAATATTAATTAGAAAAACTTGCATCCAGCAACTGATGGAAACAGATGCAGAGACCCACAGACAAACATTATAGGTGGAACATGGAGAACCCTATGGAAGAGGTGGAGGAAGAATTGAAGAAGCAAATGAGATCAAAGACACAACAAGAAAACCTACAGAATCATCTAACCTGGGCCCATAAGGACCCACAGGGGTTGAACTGCCAAACAGAGAGCATTCATAGGATAGAACTAGACTCTCTGCATAGATATACAGCTTTGCAGCTTGATATTCATGTTGGACTCCTAACAGCAGGAGCAGAAGCTGTTGCCTGGCTTTGGATCCCTTTCCCCTAACTGGGTTTTCTATCCACAATAAGAGAAGATGCCCTAGTCCTACTGCAACTTGACATGCCAAGGTAGGTTGATATCCATGGGATACGTCCTTTTTCTAAGCCTTTTCTGAGGAGAAAGGGAGGGCAGGAGGATTGGGGCTGGGGGAGTGGAGGTAAGAGGGAGGAGAAGAGTGAAGGGAAGGTTCAATTAGTATGTATAATTAATTAATTAATTTAAAAACCTTGATGTGATATCCAATACTTCTCCAACAATAAGCATTTCCTGAAATCTTAGATACCAGTGTCCAGGGAAGCCAAAGTCCACACTCTATCAGGCACATACCTTTATTTGGAAGTTCCATGAGGACAGAAGGAAGATGACTACTTCCAAATTGCTACCATCCAACAAGGGCCCACAGAAAATAATTCTTTGTCAAGTCTATTAACTAGCTCAACCCACAATAATCTCCTACTTACTATTATTAAATATAACTATAGCGGATGCTATCTTCATGGTGGCACCAGGGGGCCATAGGACCAGAGAAGCTGGCCCAGAGCAAGAGTGGGGTTGAAGTGTATACAAACACTGGAATCTCATCCAGAGATCGGGAGGAGTAGGATCACTCCCTCCTCTAACTGGGGCCTGCATGTCCCAGTACAGATAGACCTGTGCCTACACCTCTGCCCACCAGAGGAGGTCACATAGCCTGATAGCAAGGTTAAACTTCCACTCCCCATATAGAGTCGTGTCTGGCAGCACCTGGAATTCATCCTCATGCAAATAAAGCATTCCCAGCACCCTAACACCTGTCAATAATGTATACTCATCCCAAAAGTCCCCACCCACCCACAAATGTTTAAGTACCCTTTGTTCCCCCCAATTAAACAAGCTGTTTCACTGAAGCTTGTCTCCCAAGAAGTCTGTTTCTCACCACTCTCACAGCTGTCTCAGATCTTTTATTTTTAATTTATTTGTTTATTTTAAATTCCAATCACAACCCCCCTCCCTATTCCCAGGCCCACCCTCCTACCCATTTCCCCAATAACCCTCTCCAGCCTTGCCTGGTATGAACCCACTCTGGCACATCAAATAGCATCAGGATTAAGGGCCTTCTCTTCCACTGAGGCAAGACAAGGCTAGGAAAATGAGCTCCAGAGGGAGGCAACAGCATCCAAATCAGAGATAGTCTTCACTCCAATTATTATGGGATCCACTTGAGGATCAAGCAGCCCATCAGCTTCATATGTGTAGTAGCCCTAGGACCAGTCCATGCATGTTCTTTGGTTGATGGATCAGTCTCTATGAGCCAGACTCTGAGTTTATTGGCTATGTAGGTCTTCTTGTGATGTCCTTGATTCCTCTAGCTCCCTTGAAACTTCACCTAACTCTTCCAAAAGGCTCCCTGAACTTTGTCTAATGTTTGCCTGTGGGTTTCTGCATCTGTTTCAAATATCTGCCAGATAAAACCTCTCAGATGGCAGTTATGTTAGGTTCCTATCCAGTTCCCTCTCTCCATCCACTTCTGATGTCTATTTTATTGCCCCTATTTAGAGGGATTCAAGCATTATCCCTTTTACCCCAGGCTGTTCTGAACTCCTGCTTCCCCACTTTCAGGATCCACTAGTTGTGATCACAGGCAGGGAAGCAGAGCCTGAATGGTACTACATCTCATTTTTATTCCTTAATGTATCATCTTGTTGTAGTTTAAATCAAATAAAATTTAAATTCAAATTTTATACTTCCTTCAATGTGCCTTGTACTTTGTGATTAATGGCCTGGCTGACTTGCCTGTCCACTGTGTATCTGTTCTATGTCCCTGTTGCCTGTCTGTGTATCCTCTCCCTAACAAAAATATTTGATTTATATTTATTGACCCAGAATAGTAAACACAGAGAGAGAGAGAGAGAGAGAAAGAGAGAGATGGTATCTTCTTATATCCACATATTGCTTCCAACATTTATTGGATATTCTTATTCAAATGAAATGTGTTCATAAAATATTTTCTGATCATTATTACCCTCCCCCAACTCCTACCAGATACTCAGCATCTTCCCACTGAACCAAATCAACTCCATTCCTTCTTTCTTTTTCTCTTTAGAAAGCAAACCAACAGACAAACGGAAAGGACAAACAAGAATAAAAAATAATAACAAAAATTAGAAAACATAATGTTCCAACAATGACCACTAAGATATTTTTAAAAATTGGTTTGCACCTGTGAGCTGCTCTCATAAAATGATACTATAATAAACACAAGCACATGTACATTCTTCTGGGTCAGGGATGTAAAGACTACATAGTTTAAGATTAAAGCTATGGATTCTTAGTACACAGCAGGACAATGATTTGAAAACAGAGCAGTATTCTGGAACTAGCTATACTGGATGGTCTGGGGTAAAATAAAACAATACATGAATGAAAATAAAAATGTAGTAGTGATCAAATATGGTCAGAACAAATAAGATATGCTATTTTCTTCTTCTTTTTAATTATTTATTTTGATTTTTGAGATTGTTATATAATTACACCACTTCTCTAATTCTTTCCTCCCTCCAAACCCTTCCATATATATTTCTATAACTTTCCTTGCTCTTTTTCAAATTCATGGTCTTTTCTCTCATTAATTATATATTCAAATATGTGTGTGTGCAAGCCTTTGTATGCATGCATGTATATGCACTTTTTCTAAATATGTAAGTACAGCATGCTTAGACTGTATAATATTACTTATATATATATTTTTAGAACTTGCCATTGGTACTAGATAAACAGTTGATATATTATTCCATGAAGAAAACTATTTCTCTCAGTCTCTTTTTTTCTCAACATTTATTTATTTCTTCAAGTTACATCTCAGTCTCAGTCCCCACCCTCCTCCCCCTCTAGGTCCCACCCTCATATTCTCTTCCACCTCACCCTCCTATCTGTTCTTTTCTTTAATTTAAGGTGTATCTTTTCCCCCCAACATCTCCCCCTTTTATTCCAATAAAAGGCTCTTTTTCTTATAACAATAAATACATTACAAAGCAATAAGAACAATTAGGCAACAATTATGAAAATCAGAAGGTATAATGTGCATTCCCAATGGGCAGTTCATATGTATTTGGCAACTGATATTAATATTCTATTATCTACCCATCTCCATGAGTTTCAAGTTTTATACTTAACTCAGTTTCCATCCTAACTTGCATTACCAACTTAAAAACATCTTCTTAGACCTGGAACATCCTTTTAATTCCTAAACAATTTAAATTTTAACTGTGAGACTATAACTATCTAGTCTTAAACCACATCAGAGACCTGAGATGGATACATATATCTGATTATACAGGAAGTGCAGAGGCAGCAGCTTACAAAACTAAGAAATGACAGACAACTGGCTACCTGGACAGTCCACAGTTTCACTCAATACATTAGAACATCTGTCTTAGGCCTTTCAGCCCAGTATCTCTGAGAGACATTAATTGTAAAGCAGGAATTATGAAGGACTTACCTACCCTTTCTTTCTTTTCTTTTTTCCATGCAAACTGTGTTTTATTTTTTTATTTTTTAATTAATTAATTTATTTAGTTAGTTAGTTATTTTTTACTTCAGGTTACATCTCCATCTTGGTGTCCTCTTTCCACCCCTCCCAATCCTGCCCTCCCACCCTCTACCCCTATCCCTTCCATCCCACTCCTCTGGAGTGGAGTGTCCCTACATAACAGTCCCCCACCCCAGTTCAGCAGTCATGTGAAGGCCAAGAGCCTCCTCATACACTGGGGGCATACAAGGCAGCACCAGTAAAGCAAAGTGTCTCACTGACAGGAAAAAAGTCTATGTTCATGTTCCCTTTGGTGCACTTGTTGTAGTATAGTTATCCTGTACTATACGTGTAAAATCTGACTATAAGTGAATAGATGCCATGTGCATCCTTCTGGGTGTGGGTTATCTCACTCAGGATGAGCTTCTCTAGTTCCATCCATTTGGCTGCAAATTCCATGATTTCATTGTTTCTGATGGCTGAAACAATGATTCCATTGTGTAGATGTACCACAGTTTTTTAATCCATTCTTCAGTTGAGAGACATCTGGGTTGTTTCCAGTTTTTAGCTATTACAAATAACTCTACTATGAACATAAATGAGGAAGCTTCCTTGTGATTTGCCAACCCTTTCTTGGCAGAGCTAGGCTGTTGACTTACCTGCTTCCATGTTTTGTCCTTTTCAGCCAGCATTCTGTTGAATGTTGAAACAAGGGCTATCTCTTGCCCAGTGACAAGCTTGCCACTAATATGACCATCTCCAAATGAATTTTCTTTGATGCTCAACAACTACTTCAAGTAGAATGGAGGGGGTGCTGTCAGGAGCTGAATGTCTCAATATCAAAAAATCTTAAGGTAAGAAAACATCTTTGAATGCCATATTCTACTGATCTCTTGAGGTTTTTGAAGACCACCTATCTATCTCCTTATATTTGGATGAGCAAATGTTGCTTGTTTCTTAGCAACTTGATTTCTGAGTAACTTAGAAAACATATGTGATATTCTATGCTAGTACCTAACAAAATGACAAGAAAAAAAGGGATACAGACATGATATAGGAATAATAAAGAAAAAGGGATTCATTATTGAATATGCTCTTATGAATTTTTATATTGATACAAAATTAAGATTATATTTGTCTACATTGGTGTAGATCTATATATATTGATACAAAATTAAGGATAACTCTTTTTAAAGTATTGTACCTATATAATGCTTAAAAATGCAATGTGCAGTTTTGGCCTTTTGATACCAACTCTCACAAATAGTTTAGAATAATAAAGAAATGCAAACTAAGTCATTCAAACTTATCTCAGTCTCTTTTAAATACGTTCTGTTTTAACTAAAAAATAAATAAATATATACATATAGGTAACTGTGGCAAGAAATACAAATATATTGTTTTTATTTATAGTCAACTTTCTCTCATGAGAATGTATCAGAACACCACAAAAGATCTTTGAGACATTTTTAAGAAATTAAAAGTAAAGTGAGTAAGTCTAGAAGAAGTCACATTATGTGCAAAAGGTACAACATAGAAAATATATCCAGTGAACAAACAGAAAAAAATTCCTAAATAATGGATTAAATACAATCATCCATTCAGGGCATTCACTTGTCCTCCCCCAGATCAGCACAATCACAGAACTTCTACATGTCCTATTGTAATTGGTTTTCCATAAGTAAATTTAAAAATAAAGGATCTTGACTAGTCTGAGAGAAAAAAGTCAAATAATTTATGAAAAAAAAACTTACCAAAATAACAGAAAATACTTAATCAACCAGGAAGGAATGACATGATAGATTTCATGGCTGTGATAAAATGTCTACCAACTTAGAGTACCTAGAAATATACATACCTACAAAAGCAATACTTCAAAGAAATAAGTAAAGTCTCATCAAGAAAATAAAAAATTGAAGAAATCCTTTAACACTAAGTCAGTATTGCAGAAGATAATTAAATCCTGCAAGAAAACAGGTATGTGGGGGGATAGGGCAGAGATATGGGAAGAAGGTAGAGTGAATTAAAATAAGTAGTGTATGAAAAAGTCATGTGAAAGACTACTAATTTGTAAATCAATTAAAATATATCAAAAAATAAGAGTTAGAAGAGAGATATTCTGCATGGCTCCATAATGCTGCTTTTAAAAGCTAGAGATTATTAAAGAAATCCCCCAATGCTAATTCCAGGATTGAGATATCCCCATATGCGATCCTGGTCAGGCAAGCTCCTACAGTCCCCAAAGCAATATACATATATATATATGTATATATATGCTCTTGATATTATTGTACATTGCTCACCAGAACTAGGTGATAAGATCCTATCTCTGAACACCACACATACACACTTTGGTAGCAAGACACAGAGATACTGACCTGGAAGTTCTAGAAGCTTTCTTCCTTCAGGCTAGACTTCATGATACAAAAATATACTCTTCAGGCTGATGAAGAAGGAAAGGTTTTAGCATATTTTGGTTGTGCCTAGCCTTTAATGGCTGGGACATCTCTCCAGCCTAGTTTTAGCATTTTTATCCAGCTATGAACTCTATAAACTACAATACCAGTCTGCCAGGTGACACCTGGCCACTGGCTCAATAGTGGCATGACTTGACAGTCATGGGTACAATCAATCACTTTCTGATTGGACTTAAGGCCCACTTCATAAGACAGAATGTTAATTAATGTAAGTGCAGTCAAAAGTCTATGATGGAGAATGTTATAGGCATTCGGAAGGGGAAACATGAGGAGAGGTGATACTGTTGCTTTGCTAAATTGACATGGCATGAAGTTTAAATCTTAACATTTGCTTATATCCACAATTGCTGCAATCATCCTTAACCAGAGAAGCTTCTTTTTGCAATTAATTATGGTAAATGCAAAGACTGATGGCAGGTCAAGGTACTGAGAAAAAGCGATAGTTGAGTGTTCAGTCCTAAACAGAATATTTATCCACTCTTCCTCAAGGCTCAGAGAAGATCATAAAATAATGTAAGATACAAAGAAAAGCTGCAAAAGTGCTACCTCCTAGTCACTAAATAGCTACTGAAATCATACTGAGGAACTATGGCTGCCTGCATTAGGTCTGCACAAGATTGGGGCTTCTTGACATTCTTTCATGAAACTAGAAAATTTTATCACTGTACACATAATAAACTCCCAAACAATCAAATACATTAATGTAAGACTTGAAACTTAGGAAGTTTTTTCAGTCAAATAAGGTATGGCACAGACAATAACTTAGTAGATAGGACTCTAGTGGCTCATAAAATAATAGTAACAATGGACATTGTCTTTTATTTTACTTATCCTGTTTTTTAAAGTCTGTGGGGTATTTTCTTGTTTAATGATTCATGTAGGAAGGCCCAGCCCAGTGAAGAAGTATTCCTGGGATGTATAAGAAAACAAATTGAGCAAACCTGTGTTGGTGGGACACAAACCAGTAAGCAACACTCCTCCACGACTTCTACTTCAGTTCCTGCCTCCAGGTTTCTGGCCTGGATTCACTCAGTGATGGGTTTATCATATGTAGGTTGAAATAAATCCTTCCCTCCCCTAGTTGTTTCTCTGGTCATGATGTTTTACCACAGCAATAGAAGCCATAACTAAGTAAATGGTCAAAATACAAAATTTGATTCTTGGGTATGGTTTTTGCTTTCTGAGACATTCATTCTGCTTATTATGCCTCAGTGATACAACAAAGAATTTTTGCATAATAGGCATAAATATCTCTATATTAGTCACATGAGAGACAAGAAAAATGGTCTCTGTCACAGAATTGCACACAGAAATGCACTAAACACAGCTTTAAGTAGTTAAGAACACCATTTTAAACATAAGTCTAGAAATACATGAGTAATTTTTACACCATTCTAAATCACAGTGCTTTGTTTTTCTCATAGAAGAATTTCCTAACTTCTGAGGTTTTAGAAGTTAGTAAGAAAATATTTCTTTCTATTTTAAGCTTGAGGACAATTTAGACGGCTTTTCATCCACAGGCATGCAGCTCTGAAGTAGCTATTCATCTGAGAATTCACAGTACCACTGTAACTTCCAATTAGCAAAACATACATTAAAAGCTGCTGTAAACCACTCTAGGAAGCCAGCTGATGGCTGTGATTAATGGCTGTGTATCTACAACTATCTCACACAGGTCTTAACAGAGCTATTTGTAAGTTGTCAACATAAACTCATGCAATCTCAGCTTATTAATCAAGAAAGTATGCACTGGAGTTGGTTAATTACAGCCCTCTTCTCTGGCACCAGAATGTGTATATTTCTCAATGACTGAGAAATGCCAAAGACCAGAGAGTATACTAATTTGGAAGTAAAAATCTTACAATTGAAATATACCTGTTTCTGCTTTTTAGGTATCATGAAAAGAAACATAGGTCCAATTTAAGCATATAAAGATCTTTAAATTCCAATTTCTATGGTCTTCCTTCTGTTATACATGTCCTCATAAATTATGCTGTTGCCATAGAAATACTTTTCAATGTTATCAAATCAAATCTTGCAAGAATGGCATTTGTAGAACTCACTCTTACCTTATGTTTCTTATTAACTCATCTTTAAAAAATCACACAAATTTGGATTCATATGTAATGTTTTCTTATATGTGTGTTTTCCTTTAGTGGGAAAAAAAAGAAACATTTTCTTTTGTAATCCTTGGTACAACATTTGTGGCCTCAACAGAAACAACGGCCCTTTGATGTGGCATAGTCTACGAACTCGCCAATGCATTGGTTCATATTTTTTCATATTATTTTAATAAAGCACACTAAGATATGTAAGTAAAACCCAATAATATACAAAAATGATAACAATATAACAGATGATACAACAAAGCATGTGGTGTTCTGATTAGTACAGCCATTCACTATGGAATATGATTCTATAGTATTTGTTTATACTTAGTAATTTAAAAGCCTTGTTGAAATGACCAGTTGAAGTCGAATCCTTTTCTTCATAAATGTATCATAGTTGTAATCAGTATCAATTAGTTTATTCCCATGAAATGTCATACTTATAGGTATGTAAGATAGACACTTGAAAAAGGTCTGAAGACTAGTAAATGAATAGCCTTTCTTAACAAATTTAAGATACTGAACTTGTTTTTGACAGATTTCAAACCTAAAACTTTTAAGCAGTCATGTTATTGTCTATAACACCATAAACATATGATAAATGTTGTTGAAGTTCTAAAATTGCAGAAAATGTAAATGGTTTTAGGAAAATAAATATAGGAAATATTTTCTATTTCCCATATCAAATTAAACTCAGTGGACATATTTGAGACTGTCAAATAACTTTTAAAATACAGTTTGTGTTGTCAAAATTAATATCATTTATAGACTTAAGTTGGGTATAGTCTGTCCATTCATAGCCTCTCCATAACTTTTATCATGAAGGGATTTCAAGTTTTGCCAAAGATCTTTTATACATATATTGAGAGAAGCCCATGATTCCTGTCAGTGAGACCATTTAGGGATCAATTATGTAAGGGGCTGTCAGCATTTAATAGTGGTTCTGAGGTGAACTGTTTTTTTCTTCAATAATATAGCCACTAATAAGATTCTCTTGTTCCAATAATATAATCCCTCAACCACACTCAGGCAAGAAACTCTAAGTAAAATCAGTGGACAATACAAAAAAATATGAAAGTAAGATCAGGATATGCTGAAAAGAAAGGTTTCAGAAGAAAAGGGTGGAGGATGGGAAAAAGGGAATGGTAGTTAAAATAATAACTAAAATGTATTATATTAATGTATAAAACTGTCAAACAATAAAACATTGAAAAACAAATCTAATACCAAGTGAGAAAATAACACAGTGAAAATAAAGTAAATGTTGCTGTTGTAAAATGGCATTATATAAAAGATAATATTTTGTTTGAGTGAAGAACAGACAACTATAAATAAAATACATCTTTAACTTCATTTTGAACTCTGTTTCAGATCCATTATTAAACATCAAATATGTTCCTGCTCTATATGGGGGCTAAATCATGGCCTCAAAACTCATATGCTGTGTTTTGTGATTCCAACTCATCACATTCTGCTTCTGCTCCCATGAAAATTACATGCATCATCAGGAATGTGTTTTAGGTCTTTCCAGATCATATGATTTAATACAGTGCTTATGTGTTTATGTGTTTCTCTGGGTCAAATATTTACATTTTCTTGAGATAATTTTGAAGAGAATTCCCTAAAGAAATTATTCTAATAAGATATTTATATTTGAGAGCTTTTTGGCCCCACAAAACCTACCATCTGTGTATTTGCCCACTTCACCTAAGCCGTTGTTGACCATCATAAGTCTTCATTGACTGAGACTGAAGTGTCTTTCCACTTCGTTAATAACAGAAGTCAAAGCACAATTTGGTTTTGGCACCCACTTAGAAACATAGTGTCAAACAATAAACAGATCATCTGAAACAAATAGGCAAACAAAGGTTGTTCTTTTAACAAAAGCTTAGCTCTTACTTTGCCAATAAATGTCTTGCTATGTCTGAAAATTAATTATCTGAACTCTGACCAGTTACTCCAAATGACCACAGACTTTTTTCCTTAAATCACCAGTTAAGTACTTAGAGCCTGTATAACAACACTTGACATAATTTATCTGTCTAAAGTACTCTGATGTATCTTGCCATTTAGTCTAGCTGGGACAGGTTTCTCAGAGGCTTTTCTCAGTCCTTCCAAAACTCCAAAGCAAATCACCACATCAAGAAAGCTTTGAGATCTAATGTGATTTTCAATCTAGTAAATGTGGAGATGGCTGAGCTATTTATGAGTAAAGACAATGGTCCTTATAATTGACACACAGAAGTATTTGTTAATGGATTCTAACTCTTGCCAAGTTCTCCTGTTAAGATATTCATGGGTATAGCAAATGTAAATTCTGAGAGGGTGAAAAGTAGCTGGAGTGCTAGATATTGTAAAAAGCTTGAAATAAAAAAGGCATCTAAATTCTCTTAGCATTCCACTATGGAGCTCCCAACTCAAGAACCACTAGTGCCCTCTCCTGGCCAAAAGAGAAACAAACTTTATGCTATCTGGTTACAGGGGACCACTCAAATGAGACACCTCCTAAAATGTAGCATCTATAGGAGCAATATTAGGAAACATAGAAATCAGAGTTCATGACTTCTATTTATTCAATATGAATAACAGTATTTCAGTGTCCTGATGTACTAGTTTTTCTATAATTTCATAAGTAAATTCCAGTATGGCAAAGCTGTCCAAGCATAAGATACTGAAAAGTTATGTGTACACAAAAGTGTTCAGGTTGAGGCTGGAGAGATGGTTCAGTGGTTAAGAGCACTGGCTGCTCTTCCAGAGGATCTCGGTTCAATTCCCAGCAACCACATAGTAGCTCATAACTGTCTGTTAACTCTTGTTAATACTAAGTCCAGAGGATCCGACACACTTACACAGACATACACACAATCAAAACACAAATGCGCATAAAATAAAATTTAAAAAATTACAAAAGAAAATATTCATGTCACTCCCTATGTGCGTGTAAGGAAATAGTTAATGAATATGGTTAAATTAAAATGTGGAAATCTGTTTAAAGCAGTTTTTTCTTAACAGTATTCATTCTTTCCATGGACGGTCACATTTCTTGTGTGAATGCACACAAGGCTTTATTGAAATGGAGAACACTACAAGAAAAGTGTATATCTGTAGTCCATAAACACAAGCACATAAAAGAACACATGTTTACGCATACAGTGAAAGTAATACTATCCTTTCCAAACTAATTGTTTTGAGAAACTGTTTTCATATCCTTGAGTCATTTGAAAATTTCTCTCTAGAAAATATACTAAGAGCCACAAACACATTTTATTACTTTCTAGAAACATCTTATTTGTTTAATTTTATTTGCATATATTCATTGTACATAGTGATTTATTTCCTAAAGACATTTTCATGCAAGTATACAACATATGTTGACTATATTTACTTCCTATACCATGTTCTTTCTCCCTATTCCTGCCTCCACAAAACCTCCTGTGTTTGTTTATGCTCATAAATATATGATATGCTCCTCCTACTCCTGCCTCCACCAAACCTCCTGTGTTTCTTTATGCTCATATATATGATACACAAATAAGAAAATTATTTGACACATCCTTCTGAGTCTGCCTCATTTACTCTATGATGATTATGTCCAGTTAAACCCATTTTCCTAAAAATAATAACCTTTTATTGTTCTTTGTGGCTGAATAAAGATCTAGTATTTGTGTGTACTTATAAATATCATTTATTGGCACAGGCTGGGAAAGCAGGAGAATCATCACCAGGAGAGGACCCATGGGTACAAGCCACTCAAATACCTAGTGAGCAGCTCTGAACCCCAGAGGTACTCACCAGCCTCCTGGGCTCCTAGATTCCACATAGGCAATCCAACAACATGGGGAAAATCAGCAGAGCCATTGTGGCTGTGAACCACAGCGGTGGTTGAGTAGAGCAGCAGTCTGGGAGACACAAGCATATTTGGGCTTGCCCAGAGGGGTGTTGGACATACAGGCCCCTCTATTGGATTTACAATCACTCAGAAGAACACTGCAGCTAGACATACAGCGGGATACACTTCCTGTAGTGGGCTACACCTCTGGCACCAGTATAGTA
Organism: Lophiomys imhausi; assembly: GCA_907164525.1. NCBI lineage: Eukaryota > Metazoa > Chordata > Mammalia > Rodentia > Muridae > Lophiomys > Lophiomys imhausi. The sequence goes on from CAJQZJ010037430.1 coordinate 650,610, forward strand.
TTCAGGGCCTTGGTGGGTGGGAAGCCCCAATCACCAGTATTCACAGGACAGCTCCAGCACCCAAATCAAGACCAGCACAGCCATAGGAATGATGAGATCAGAATGGGCTGAAAGGCAGGTGGTCAGGTTGGAAGGTTGCTGGATACTCCACTGAGTCCAAGCCCTGGACAGGTGGTAGAGTTAATATCGGAACCCTCTGCCATTGATGGCTCCTCCTGTGGGAAACCAAATCATCAGAATCTACAGTTCCACTCCTGGAGCTGATGGTATCATGTTAAGCATTCTAAATGATAATTGGTCCTGTTTGCTGTCTGTTACTTAATTGACTCTGATTGGTTAAATAAATGCTGAGGCCTGAGATTGGGCAAAGAGAGAGAAAGGTGGGATTTCCAGAGATTAGAACAGGAAGCCTGCACTTTAGACAGAGGATTAGTGCATTCCATTCAGGAGCAGCAGGATAAAGGAGGCACACACCATGGTTAGAAAAAAGAACCTCATTCCACATGGCCAGGGACATCGGCTAGCATGGAGAATGGCAGTCCAAGAGGACATATGCATATATGGGGTCCTATTTGTGTAGTAGAATTAAGAGCTAACTTAGATGGGCTAGGATTGTACAACCCAGTCCTAGGCTTCTTAAGATCCTCAGGTCTCTGTGTGCTCATTTATAATGGCTGGTTAAGAATTAACAGCTAGCTGGGCCAAATAAATATAACATAAATACTGATAAATAATTTAGAGCAATTTTTTGGTACAAATGGCATCCAAAATAATTTAATTTTTTTCTACATATGCCACCCAATGTGGGTCATGAAGCCACGACCCTGAGATGAAGAGTCACATGCTCTACCGACTGAGCTAGGCCCAGCTGGAATCCGGTTTCCTAGCCAAAGTGTGGGAAACCAAACTCAAATGTATTTCAAAGGTGCGGCAGCTACCTAAGCAAAAGCTACTGCCTTGCAGCAAAGGTGAAAAGCTTAGCTCTCCTTACATACTAAAAAAATCTGTCAGCCTTCTAAACAGAACTTGAGATCAGAATTAACCACCCAGATTAAAAATGGAGGAATTCGTAATGCCTCAATACATTTGGATTCCAATTGAGTTTGTTCCTCTTAGCATGCAAATGATTTTTACACTGAAAATTGTGGTTCTGTGTATCCTTTATGAAAAAGATATGACTGGGATAGACTTGAAGAAAGAAAGAATTTCCAGATAGAATGATAAATTGCCAACAATGATAATGGAGGAAGGAGGGAGGCCCTTCCGGATAGATAATACAAAATTGATGGCAGCTGGAGCTAAGAGCTCCATGGCTATGAGGTGCTTGTCAGGACTTTCTGGTAAGGGTCCACCAATGAAATACAGTTGCAACTAGATTCTAAGGAATAATGAATAAAACTTTAATTGCATCATGGGATGGCATGGTTAGACAAGCCAAGGATTTTGGAATACTCCTTCTCTGCTTGATTTTTGTTTAGATGTCTTGATTTTCCTATATCAGGAGGTAGAAAGGATAATTTTCTGGTTTGGCATTGCTAAAACATAAGAGATTTTGAAGATTTTGGGCAGATTTAAAATTGTCACTACAGTTCAAAGTTGCTCTCTGGGTTACAGAGATACTAATATCTGGGATTTAAGTGAGATATTTGAGCAGGGTGGTACTGGCACATGCTCTTAATCCCTTAATCCCATCACACTAGAGAAAGAAACAGGCAGATCTTTGAATTCTAGACCAGCCTGGTTTAAACAATGAAGGCAGGGTGGGAACCCTGCTGAGAAGATAAGACTGCTTACTAAAGACAGTCTAGAATTCAAAAATGACACATTGTTTCCTTGATGTTAAGTTTAATAATGTCTTTACTGATCTAATGGATAAATATACATAATCTGAAATTTATGTGAGAAGAAAGGGTTCACAAGCCTGTCTCCTTAGGTGTGGGGCTCCCACTGGAGAAATGGTTTAAAGAGGCGTTTTTCCCCTAAAAGACATATGTTAATCACTGGGTGTGGTGGTGCAGGCCTTTAATCCCAGCATTTGAGAAACAAAGACAAGTGGATCCCTGACCTTCACCAAGGTCAACCTGGTCTACAAAGTGAGTCCCAGGACAAGGATACACAGAGAAAACCTGTCTGAAAGAGAGAGAGAGAGAGAGAGAGAGAGAGAGAGAGAGAGAGAGAGA